>OY740773.1:9566760-9857494 GCA_963513935.1 Aphrophora alni
TCTCTCTCTCTCTCTCTCTCTCTCTCTCTCTCTCTCTCTCTCTCTCTCTCTCTCTCTCTCTCTCTCTATATATATATATACATATACCGGTATATTTCGTTATTCGTTTTGTAATATAATTGTAAAATAAAAATTTCAAAGCAATGCTTTGGATGAATTGTATATTACAAATACATCAAACTATATTCTATCTCAAATAAACTAACATTTATTACAGTTTTCGATTTAAAAGTCTTACAAAAATATCGGAATACCAAAGTTAGAGAATTTTTTTAACAATAAATTAGCTTCCATCTTCAATTAAGAAAATAATTTTTTCCCCAATCATTGTTTTAAAAACCTATATAGAAATGTTACAGGTCATAAAGTTTTATTAGCTTATTTCATGTTAAGAATTGTGTATTACTAATACATCAAACTATATTCCAACTCAAAGAAATTAACTTTTATTACATTTTTCGATTTAAAAGTCTTACAAAAATATCGGAATACCAAAGTTAGAAAATTATTTTAACAATAAATTAGCTTCCATCTTGAATTAAGAAAATCATCCCCCCCATCATTGTTTTAATAACCTAATAGAAATGTTACATTTTATGAAGTTTTAATAGCTTATTTTCAGTTTCATATTTGGTTATACACATAGTGTAAAATTAATACACTACTTCCACACTAGTGTTATCTGTATTTGTTTAAAAGTAATAAGAGTTTAAACTGTCAATTTAATCTAATATTTAGTCTTCCTCAACCCAAAATAATTACAACTTTTTCTAAAACTAATACCTTTAAACTTGTCAATAGATAAAATTCGCATTGTCAGTTTATGTTGAATTTGAACACATATTTCTTCTCATTTTGGATAGAACAAAACTCGACACAAAATCTCACAAAAATTTCGTTTACTTATACGCGTTCCAACAACAAAGTCGCCATCTTCAGTAATGTTTGAGCTACAATAAAATAAACTGTAACTTTTTTGATTAAGTAAATGTTAAACGCTTGATTAATTAAATATAATTTTTGTGACATCTTGTGTTCAAGTTTTATTCTATCTAATATTATATCACAAGTAAAGCTCAATATTTATGTATATCTTCTCATTTTGTTTATTTTTTCACGTTGGTTTAGTTAATAAAGGAATGTTAAAATAAAACCCTATTTTCTTCAACGTTTTACAGATGCTTTGAAAACAACTCTTCTTAATGCATATTTATGGGAGTTTGGTTTGAGGGTTCCATCTGGTGCATTTCATTTATCGTAGCGAGAGGATTGTTCGTTGTAACATTACAGAGCTGGAAAATATAAAATAACTGAAGCTAAACGACCCAATTTTCCACATTTTATAAAGATATTTTCCTTATTTCTATTTATAAAACATAAAATATCTCATTATCATGCCTCTAAATTATAAAACTAGAACTTCATACAGATTCTATCCTCTATACAATTTTAAATGTACTGTTTTTTTTTTTTTCAAATTATTAATATTAGTTGAATAAGAAAGAGAAAATATAAGCAAACGTGTTACAAAAAACATAACAATTTAAAAAATTTCAATATTTTCTAAACCCGTTTGAAAATTAATTTTTTTAAAGTATTTGCCCTTTGTTACTCAACAATTAACCTACTGAAAAGCGTTTTTCATGTAATTGGTAGGGTGATTGTGGTCAGGTTAGGGTTCCCGAATTTTCTACAGGTCACTATTAAGGATATAAGACATATAACTCAGCTGATGAAGGAATTATTACTAATACACTAGGAAGATAGAAATATGGGATGAAGGGTACAACTATGTAATCGTATTTTTTTCTCATTTACCATAAAAATTGTACCTGTGTTAAAACAATATTGTTATTTTGTTTCTACCACAAAAGACTCCAAATAATATTTTGTAATAACTGCTTTGTGAAAAAACTACGTTAATTTGTATATCGAAGGCGTTGAATTTTATTTAAAAAAAAAACTGTGCATATGTTAGGATTTATCAAACATGATTTATAATTCAGAATATTCCTCAGGTCATGTTAAAAAGTTTATGACTATAAAGTTTGCATTTTATATCTGGGAACTGGATTATAATGCTTAAAAACTTTAAACATCAGTATCGAGTTGCATTTGATAATGATTCTTTTTAAAGTTTATTCTTTCATAAATAACATACAACTATAATTGAAGGAAAATGTACTTTACAGTAACTTGGGGACACAGTATTTTTTAGATTTAGTACAATTCTGGCGACGGAATTTCTTTTCCAGGATCTTGGTCCGTAAATATAAAGAAATAGGGTTTTCCTTTGAACTCAAAGTTGATTTTTTTTTCACATTTACTAAGATTAGAGAAATGATTCCAAATAAATGTATTATTTATTTAAATTTGAAATGAAAACTGTAATCTTACAATAGTTGCATTTGTTTTTTGAAGCAATAAATATGAAAACTATAAATTACATTTTATAGCAACTCCAATACCGATGAAAATTAAAATTGATATTATCTGAAAATTTACGGACAATTGAAAATTCGTACTAAAAAACTAAACAAAACGTACCTCTGAAATATCCAATTTGTCTGGTAATTCTGCACTCAGAATTTTTATACCAAATGTAAATGTCTAAAATATTTGTTGGGTTTCTTTCTGAGATATTTTTTGAGATTTTAAACTCTAAAACCGCATAACAACGGTTTTATACAAGAATACAGAATAACTTATAAATATCTCTCCAGTCGTCAAAACTTAGGCAAGAATTATGATATTACACAATATAATTATTAATATAATGTATACACTTCCTTTCTCATCAGTCAACAATAACAAATAAAAAGTAATTTAAATTGTTTATATTTGTTCATAACCAAAATCTTCAGAATATCTGTTAACAAGGGAAAATGAAACGAAGAAGGTGTCTTTGAAATAAATATTGAAATCGAACCTGAACTTGATCCATAAATGCGTCCTCAGCGTGAAATATAAGTGAATAAAATCTGAGCTTTAATGTCAGGGTTCAAGTTTCAATTGTTGTCCCTATCCAAAATTATTCTTTAATATATATTTATTTCATTTACACAAGTTTTTGGGTCAATAAGTTTCATATTTTACTAAAATTTCAACTAAATCGGTAGAGCTAGAAATGCTGTCTTATATAACACCCTCAGAATCGATTTGTCGGTTTTCGGCGATAAGTTATGACGGTGTATTTTTGAATAGATCACATTTTCTTTAAGTTTTTAAAGGCTGTACTATAACAAAGATGTGATCAAAATCGTTATTATAGATTTTAAGAAAATGGTAATTTTATGATTTTTATGAAAGCTACACCCAAGATTTACGTTTAAGAACAAATAAAAAAAGTCCTGAGATTAGGCTAAAGTACGTCCACAAATGATATTTCATTAAAATCGGACGAGTTAAGTTATAGATTACTGTAGACAGATAGACAGACAGGTGACACACAATAATTCATAAAACACTTCTTTGAATTCAGGGAATTTTTAAAAGGGAAATATTTAATACATTTCCGTAAAAAGCTCACCCAATTATTTAGCTAAATACTACAATTTGGATTTTAAAGACATCTATATTTCTGTTATAACTAAAACGACGGAGAAGTATACACTGCACCCCCCCCCCCCATACGATATGGTAAAATGTAATACCATTTAAAGGTTAAAAACGTAATTTTCGGAACAGATTTTACCAAACTAAATTATCCAGGAAGACACTACTAACATTCATTAAACACTCGGCTGTGTAGAAATCTTTTCCAAACTAGTGTGAGATTCCCTCCACTTCCTATCTGTCATCTGCTGACATGGGTGCAACAGGGCGGACCTGTTGACCTGCTGTTAGCCTGATGGGATCAGAACCCGCTTGCGATCAATGACAAGAATTGCGGTGAGAAAACCAACACGAAAAAAACATGTAAAACGATGAAGACAATATCCTGGCCAGATACTGGGAAAATGTCTTCTCTCGGAACCAGATCCTTCCTTGTTCAGTTTAACAGGACGTCCCTGCGACAAGGCGTTCACATGATTACCGGACATGACCATATCCTCACCATTTAAACAAGGTGTTATTACTCCAAGTCTCACCTAACGGTCGTTTCTCCGTTAAGGAACCTGAATCCTTAGTACATAATATGGTTTGATTGCGTTGCTCTGGAGTCCAAAAGGAGGAGCATCTTTAATATTCAGCAACGAAATGAAGATTTTGATAATGACAGCCTACACAAGATCCTAGAGCTTGTCAGATTTCTATTGCGGTCGGTGTACGGTGAACAAAGAGCAGCACCGTATGTTCATAGTTTACTTATTGGAGGCCAACAGAGCTCACATAATTATCACCACTTTTTAAAAAATATATTAACATTTATTTTCAAACCGAGAATTTGAAAGCAAACATTTGTTTCATATACAAAGCTACGGACAAATATCTACACATTTTTTTATTTCTATGTTAAAAATATTTTTCCTTCTGTGGTCACTATGAAACAAATAATTTTGTTCAACCTAAGTTTGTAGTACTATCAATTCAATACAGTGTCCTAACTTTACTTTTATTAGGTTCATGGGGTTACACTTTTCTTTTAGTTACTAGTTATTGTTAAATAATTTCAGTTATTTTGCAAAATAGTGTATTAATCAATACAATATTTCCACCAACGGGTTATTATCTTTATTTATACATTTAAAACGCTTTCTGAAACTTTATATAATCCTGTATTCAATAAAATCACAGAAAACTACCATATTCCTCACTTTGGATATATTTACTCGTTTATATTTTAAGTAATACATAATAAAATCAAACTTTATTTTGTAAACATATAAACCAGACAAAGGAAACAATTCGAGTTGTTACAATGATTCAACTCTTTACGAAGTTAAGACTAAGAACGAGTTTAACTTCAATTAGAAAAGTTCTTATTTGTTCCCATTTTGTTTCGCTCTTTTCTCGCTGCGTTAGTTAAATAATTTAATTTAAAGGGAATGCGAGAGAACAAAATCCTTTTCCCTTCAACATTTTACACTGTGCTACGACAACAACTTAATCTATGGGACTTTAGTTTGAGAATTGCATCTGTCGCCGTTCACTTATCGCGGGTGAAATTCGTTCGGGCTGTATTTCAATAACGGTACAAAAACGTAAAACAACAATAACAAGCAAACTATATAATGATAATTCTTACGGATTTAAAATGAAACTAGTTTTAAAAGAGAAAAAAGTTGAAGGAATCTGTTTATACTTACCCAGCCCAATCATACAATGTAATAAAGGAGGTCCTCAAATGTAATGAACAAAAGTTGGTTTTAGGTTGTTGTAGGAAGTGTTAAATTCTATTGGTTGATAGAGGATTGATCCCCTCTATTTGTTTCTCGGCCCTAGCGAGTTTCAAGCTTTATATAAGTTAAAAGCCTCAGTAGTAACAATGACTACATAAATACTATAAGACACGACATGGCCATGTTAAATATTCTACGCTTATTCTTGAGTTGACCAATACCCGCTAGGGTGTGCTGCTAGAGAATCTGAAGTTGATGTGACTGGCGCTAGGTGGCTCTACGGTCAAACAATGTTTCAGGCGGGTAAGAGAAAACGCACTGATGCCACATATGGGACCAGAGATGCGAGGGAAGGTCGAGAATCGCTTATCTCAGCGCACGAACTGACAACACTGACTATGCTGACGGAAGTAAGTGAGAAGGTTTGTGAGAGAGAGGTCAACAGTACCCGTAAAGCGTAGACTATTTCCCTATCCTATGTCGTGTCTTATAGTATTTATGTAGTCATTGGTTGTAACTACAAAAATATCATATTTACACGACAGGTCAATTTTCGAAATTAACATTTTGACAATAACTTTGCTATTTGTTATTGTAGTGGTATACGGGTGGTACTATTGCATGCAGAATTGGAATCTGAAATTTTTAACATTTAGTGTGTTATAAGTTACCAATGACGAGATCTCATGAAAAACTGCTTAAAATCTTCGCTTATTCCTAATTTCTATTGCAGCTATAATGTTTACGTACAATGCAACAACAACTTTGACAGATGGGCGGCATGTTGAAAATCACTTCTACGGGTTTCCTTAGACCATGACGTGCAAATCAATCCCTACTACCCTCTACTTTACATACTAACTTTAAACATCAGACATGTATTGTTTGTATTATTAAAGTTACAAATTAACTAAAAAGATTATTTAGTGTAAATTTTTTAAGGTAAAAAATTACACGTTGTTAAATCAATCTGAGAAATTTACAAACATCAAAAAGTCCCTTCTATGTTCTAAATATAATTAAACAAATAATTTAACTTTAATTCAAAATCAGGAAAATCGTTAACTGGTTAGATATGAGCTATTAAATTATGAATTAATGGGATACTCCATACAAAGTAGTCATGAGTAAAAGCGTTTATACTATATTATTTAATTAAAACTGTGTATAGATGTATTTTAAAAACCAGGTAGGAATCGTAGAATACTCTTTTACCCAGTATTATGTAAGAGATTGTAATATCCAGGGGAAAAAAAGTCGCGCACTATAAGGATATGGGAAATAAATACACAATAATATAATACAACAAATCAGACGTCACTTTCCTTTAATATGGGAAAAAATCTAATTTAGTTTTTTATTCTAAATAACATCCCTTAATGTCCTATTACAAAATTATGTATGGTTTGTGTCAACAATAATTGAAAGTGTAAAAACAAAATTCTAGAACTATTTTTAAAGTTTTAAAACGTAACTAGCGTAGTGCGGATATTGCCTCGTAAATAAAGTAATTACATACAATATGAATTATTACAACTCAAATTATTAAGTTTTACAATGTTTTAAATGTGTGAGGGACATTCAGAAAAGAATGGGATTAGAGTAAGAGTTTTATATAGTAACAATTATGCTACCCGATGGAAGTAAAGTCGGGGGGAAAAACTGTCCAGCAGTTATTGATATACTTGTCTTTGGCCAAAGATATGGTAGTTACAGTCCGGGAAGAGTATTTCCACTTAGCATCATCTAATGAGAGACTACAGCATTCGCTATGATGCCTTAAGACAGAGGACACATGGTGTGAGTTTCACATCGCATTACGAAGCGTCGAAATAAGCTTCAAAGGAAATAAGTCGTTCAAAAGATAACTTAAAGAAGAAAATTGAAGATGAATATGAGGATCAGATCTCCTCATATGCTCCTGTCATGTATTTACAGGTAAAAATGGCATTATTAAACAGGTTTAACCCACATATTTTAGGTTTTTGTTGTTTTCCAAAAGTTTAGTTTTTTCACAGCTTTTGTACCCTTTTCTCAGGAATGTAAAAGATAGCCTATGTTTTTTTCTTCCATTGTTGAAGAAAACGTTTATAAAGAGAGAAATATAAACCACTTTGATAACCTCATCACTTTTTTTGTAAAAATATTTTTTCAAGTTTTGTAATATACGTTTTTTGAACTATTTTAGAAATGTACTTAACATTCTAAAAAATTATAGAACTAAATTTTTTTATTCCATTTGATTCCAAAGACATATTTAATATAATTTATAAAAATGCTTTAAGCTGTCTTTAATCGTTTCTGTTCAAAAGAAACATATGTTAACATATTTTTATATAACATAGGCGTCTTGTTAAAATTAATTTATTATGGTCATTATATAATTAATGTGGTCAAATAATGAATATTTCCTACACTCAATGTTTAATTAGTAACATATCTACTAGTAGCTTACAATATTATAAATTGTTAAAATAATTGCTTTATTTTATTCTCTTTCTTTAGGCATTTTCTTTTGTTTTGGAACAAAAGTGAAAAGTTCTTGGGATTATGGGTTGCTTAAATCTTCCCTTTCATTTACACTGGACTCAGTTACCTTACTGCTAGAAAACATATTGCAAGACGTTAAAGTTATTTAAGCATCTTGCCCTTGTGTGAGAAGTACTTAAGTCCAATTAAACGCACATAAATATAGGCATTAAGTAGCTTTGTCCAAATGTAGCTTTATAAATGTTAGACGAGAAGTGTTATGTATATAACAAAGTTTTATCCTCTACCTAAATACAAGTCTCTAAGTAGAAAAACATATTATACCAACGTTATATACTTCCGCGTCTTATAAATGTATGTACTTAAATCATTTTACATTTTCGTTTCTACCCATCTTTGTAAATTTTGTACTAAATAGCTCAGGTTTAAATGTGTATTTTTAAAACCATTATTATAGCACTTATTGGTCGAATATTGTAAAGTTTGTAGTGGAAAATAATAAGAGGGAGAAAACAAAGGAAACCATTCTATTTGCTACTATCTTAAATCAAATTAAAATTTCCCTTAAACTTAAACGACATAATTCCATCCTGATCTCATAAGTATCGTCCTATGGCGATAGATTGTGCAGAACCTTTTATATAAATAAATATAATATAATTATAACCGGCAAAAAAAAGTATTTTTTTTTTTTTTTTAATTTAGAGAGTTGAAAACTTTTACAAATATATTTCACTCAAATTAAATATTGAAAAAAATGGATTTTAGTATGGTATTCTTAGTGTTGTGGACCGATTTTTCAAGTTTGCTTTGTTACTGGAAAAAAAATGATGACAAATTTTTATTAACATATTTCGTTCATAACTTATATCTGCAGGGAAAAATAAATGACAAAAAAGGAATTCGAGTTTTAAAATTATTGTATAACGATGGATTTTCCGTAATATTATTATGTTTTAATCAGGCATTTACCATCGTTTGTGTATAAAACATTATTAAAATACGCTCTGGCCTAGTGTTAGGTTATAATTTTAGTTGTGGTTTCCAATATGGCTACTAGGCAATGTTGTTGTTTTACACCTATGTTTTAGTTTTAGTTTTGATAATGAGAGTTGATTTATTCTCTCGAAACGTCGTGTATTAGTTTGTATATACACAAATGGAGGGAAAAGTCCGATTAATCACATTAATAATAAATTATTGTTTTTTTGTTTTTTTTTTTGTTACTGCAAAATGTATTTGCATCAGTAATTCTTGAATACACACCTATTACTCGTTGTGTATTATAAATTGACTAATTGCTTTGAATGTAAAGTGAGGGATAAATACATAAATGATTGACAACTTTACACTAATTATTTACCTCTCTAATGTTTACATCAAATAATAAAGTGTTGTGTAGTTGCAATTCGCATTAGTGGAAATTCTCCATATTGCGAATAGTAAAACAAATTTGTATTATTGTTCAATTGGTTTAAGAGTATAAGTGTTTAAATATTGACAAATGTTGTTTGGATTCGTGCTGTTGCATTTATTGCGTTTTAATATCCCTTTGTTTAACACGTTTCTAGTGAGTACGGGCTTGGCAATCCTGAAAACACAAAGTTAGATTTTCTCATGTAGTCTTGGGTCAGATCCCTCATTTTAAGCTTTCCTATCTGGTCTCTCTTGACCAACCAAGTAATGAAATACTAGTATCGCTAATAGCTGGCTAAGTTCAATAAGTAACTAAACGCGTTATGTTTTGTTCCACTCTATTCCTTGGATTTTACGTTTTTATATTCATAAATCGAACTTCAACTTGGCGAAGAATGAGGTTTATAATGAAATTACTTAAATATTTCTTTGGTCTCTTGGGCTATTTATATTATTTACATTTATTTATATTATTTCAAAAAAAAGAGCTGAACTTAAAATTAAAAAAAAAAAGTTAAGATATCTTAAAATCCATCTCTTTGACTATTTTTTCTTTTACAAATGATGTAGAAACACAAGTTTATTCAAATCTTTTTAAATGTACACGTGAATTCTATAAAAAGTTAGAAAATAGGATGTTTTTATAAAAAATATATATGTTTTTGATAAATAGGGGGAAAAATTCATTCATTTCTTTTTTTATTATTGTTCTTTTGGCCAATACAAATAGTATAGAATTAGTCGATAAATATAAAATCTAGTGGAACATTGAAAAAAAAAATACACATATAAAAACAATTGTTGATTTAAAATAGACAGCCTAATTTAAAACAAATAAGTATTAGTCAATATTTAATTATTAAAAAAAACAGAGAAAATTAAATACCTTAACAATTAACATAACAATAACTAAATATAATTAAATTAAATAACAATAAATTATTTAAAATAAAACAAACCTTGTAAAGAAAGGATATCGCCTCCGTCAAACAAAAACATGATCCATAAACTCACCCACCTAATAAAACGCTCCAGAAAACAGTAGTTGCCTGAAGCTGTTTTTAAAGATTTTATAATTAACTTAGTTTTTAATTTTATAGGAAAGTTTATTCATAAATGAAACACCTGCTTAGCAGGAAGTTTATTATATAAACTTAACATATGCTATTTTGCATAATAAATGCATGCATATTTAGTGTTTTGAATGACCTTGTGTTGAACATGATAATATTTCGACTTGAAATGCAGTAATGAATAAATTTACTATATATTTAAAAATATTCAAAATTCATAATGCCTAAATGTATTTTACACTACTGACTATTCTGTAATTCTAGTATAAAATTGTTCAGGATAAACACTCTTAATATATTCAGAATTGATAAATTTCCAACTTTAAACGTTTTCACGTAGTCACAAATATCCTCAATAAAGAAATAAAAATAAAGCGATGATTTATAGAAAAGGTTATATTTTAAATAAAAGGGTGTAATATCTTAGTTAGCATATCTGTATAAGGTATATCTAGTTCATTAATATAGTTTCATAAAAAGAGTTTTGTTTTAATTTAATTTTCCTACCTCTCGTTGTCAAATGATTTAGCAATTAATTTACCTGCTTTACTCTAAAACCATCTTAGATTAAGATAATAAATCAGTATATTTTCAAACTATTATTAATTTATTCACTTTCCTAACATAACACTACATATTTAACTTTTCTATTATATCTTTTGGGAGGAGTGATATATTTACAACGTAAATTTACTAATGAAATAATATTTCTCAAAACCACAATAAAACACGTACAACACAAAGACTGTATAGTTATGTTTATTCTACCTTATGTACATTTCAATAGCACTGCTATCATCTTCAGAGGTACAATACACACGCAGAGGTACAATACAATTTTCTTCCATTGTATATTTACCAGAATACTTTTGTGATTAATATGGTATAGATTTAGTCATATATTAAAATGTTTTTTGTTAACTCAAAGACTTCACTATTTCACGGTATCCAATCTTGACATATTAATTTAAACGATATAACTCCTTCGCAATAGTCGATGAATACTTGATACAATCACAGCAAAACTATACCACATATCTCATTTCTTACAATATTTACAACCATAGACACCCACATATTAATCAAACTTGATCCACTCGCCTCTGAACTAAACAAAAGAAACAATTTCTTGTTGTTACAATGACTCCACTGTTTGCGAAGTTAAGGCTGGGGACGATTTTAACTTGAATTAGGAAACTTATTTGTTCTTATTTCACTTTGCTCTTGCCCCATTGTGTTGGGTAATTTAATTCAAAAGGGTGGACGTATAAATGAATTTTCCTTCAACACAATGTGTTTCGAAAACAACTCTTCATAATGTATTTTTATGAGTATTTGGTTTGAATCACTTATCACAGCTTATAAAGCTTGTTGTCGTCGTGCTTCAATATATACACCAAACAAATTAAAATAAAAAACTACAAAGAGCTACACTCTTATTGCTGTACTTTCAACAACTTCAATCTGAATATATTAAGTGGAAAAAAAAACTTTATCAATCACAAATACACTCAGGGGCTCATTTTAATGAGTAAGGGCGGGATAATCCTGAGGTAAACAATTTGGAACCACAACTTTATTCATCTAGTCTTGGGTTAGATCCCTCTCTCTTATCTTCACTTCAAGGTCTCTCTTAACCAACTGTTGCTATCTTTCTTGTATTTGAGGTCTAGTGGTTTTTATTTTGTGTTCTTTACTTCCTTATTTTTAAATACCGAGAGGTTTATTCTTTATACAACAACAACAACAACAAATTATATCATTCACATAATCAAAATATAAAATTATAAAACACAACAAATAGTTCTTAGGTGTATTTAATGTTTATTTGGTTTGTAAAACCCCATAAATCGAAAACAGATATATAAAAGAATAAGAAAATATATCTGTATAAAGATAATAAATATCTGTACCTGAATAAAGAAATATAAAAGAATAAGAATATATACATTTTCTAAACACCTTTTTGTAGTTAAAGCCTAATATATCTGATACGCTGTATTTAATTTTCAGTTATTTCTACTTGTCATACAAAATATATAATTTGTGACAAATGTTCCACAGACATATCGAACTTTATTTATTCCGTGTGTGTTGAAATTGTGTCCAACTTGGATTAAAATCTCTAACTTTCATCTACAGTAAATAATTTCCTTATTGCATATTTACAAAGTAAATTATAAATACAATCAACATATATCTTTTAAAGTAGTAATTTCCCCAATGTGAGCCTATTTTTCTCGCGAAATTCAAACAAATGAACATAATAAGTAATATGTTTTTGTCGTTTTAAGTGTGGTACAGCACAAAATAGCGACTGACACACTTATTTCACCAGAAACGGGGGTGACATAAGATTGATACAAAGAATACATCTTCAAAAAAACTACCTACATAAAACCTTTATTCAACAGGCTCTCAGAGTCTATCAAGAAAATAAAAAGCTATAAAACATTTTAAAAGCTTGTGATGGATTTATTACTGAGAGGTGGATATTACTTCGTGAGAGAGTTTATGAAATAGGGGTACAAGTATAGGTAAACTGTGTCCGAATCTTTGTTTTGTTGGTTGTTTTGGAGCTTTATTGTTTGTCAATTGCATTTTATTGTATTGTACAATCTATTTATTGATTGTTTTGTCTATTTATTTATTGTTGTTTTGTTCTTTACAGGCGTACGTATTCTGTTTTATCTATATAATCTACTTTCAATATAAGTTTGCTGTTTTATTATTTGTTTGCTATTTGAGTCAACTGGTGGTTCGTGTTGTGATTCAGTATTGGGTACTTTTATGTTATCAGATGTATTGTAAAACGTCAACTCTTCTGTTGGAGGCATTATTATTATTATTACTTAAATTTTATGTATGTTTGTATATACAATCATTATGGCTATAAAACTGTAATATTTTGTCAACGGCTGAATAAAAGAAATGAATTAAAAGTGGAAACAGCGTTTTCCTGATATATTCCAGGGATACAAGTCAGAGTCAAAAATTATGTATCAAACGTTTTTCACTTCAATATCTATTTTTAAATGGAAATATATACGTAGTATTCAACCCTATATATATATATATATCGGGTGTTTCAGTCCACATGGACACTATCTGTAGCGCCCAAACGAAACCGGATACAAATTTTCTTCCAATTAGAACCTCCCCCCCTTTTTCGACCCCAAGGAATTCAGGAAAATTATTTTCGACGCTCCTCAATGACCCAAAAGGCCACTTTTGGGGGGGGGGGGCAAGGTGGTGTGTTTGGAAAATTTTCAAATAGAAACATAGGTCGTGTGATACATCATTTTAAAAAGGTCTTTCTTTTCTGAACATTTTGGAGCAAAATATTTGTTATCTTTTCATTACTGTACAGAGTGTGACGAAATATTTTTTATTTTTTTTAGTTTTTAGCGGGAAATGTGACTGCCAGCTCCCTAACAAACATAGGGCAACCAATTTTATTTCCTAGTTTTACAAGAACACACCATTTCAGGAGATATGGGGTAGAATGGACTTCTATGTAGTTTTCAAATTTTTAATAAATTTCAAACTTTAGTAACTTTTATAGAGCAAAAAGTAAAAAAAAAACTCAAATATCAACCTAGATTGAAAATTTTACCATTTGAGAAACCTTTTGAAAACAAACATTTTTTGTATTGAAAGCTTGGTTCTATCTTGCAACATTGAATAATTGTAAAAAAATGGTCTTTTATTGGTTAAAAAAATTTCGTCACACTCTGTACAGTAATGAAAAGATAACAAAGATTTTTTTGCTCCAAAATGTTCAGACAATAGAGATCTTTAAAATGAGGTATCACAAGACCTATGTTTCTATTTGAAAATTTTCCAAAATTACCACCCAGCCCCCCCCCCCAGTTTCCATTTGGGTCATTTAGGAGCTTCGAAAATATTTTTCCTGAATTTTTTGGCTTCGAAAAAGGCGGGGTTCTAATTGGAAGGAAATTTTTATCTGGTTTCGTTTAGGCGCTACAGATAGTGTCCATGTGGTCTGAAACACCCTGTATATATATATATATATATATATTTATATATATATATATTTATTTATTTTTATATTACCATCTAAATATTAACTGAAATCTTGTCGTTCCAGCTACTAAGTGTTGACAATAACGTTTCCAAACGCTAATATCACTGATATTGGTAATGGATTTCTGACTGAATTCTAATTGTTAACTGAAATGTATATCAGTAATCTAACTTAAAGTTGTAACAGATATTAAACTACCCTTACTTGAGATTTAGTTATAGACAGACATACACTGTACCGAAAATGGCCTTAATCTATTCTGAAATATTTATAATTTTTGAAAATACGATATCAAAATTTTAACAATACATTTTGTAATTTCATAAAATCAAAACTATAGTTCGTAAACCAACATCCAGGAAACACACATAGCAATAACCTATTTTTATTCCTATGGTTAATGATCGAGATACAAGGTATAGAAAGTTTTTTTAATTTTTTTAATTATTATTAAAATTCCTGCTCTTAATATTATCTATTACATTTACAATCAGTAAAATCAATAACAATTAGTTTCTTGTTATTAAATCAGCAAATATGCTTCAATTAGTTAAAAAATGTATTATATTAAAACTCCCTGTATTAGTTATAATTTTAAAGCAATAACTTATGATGAAGTAAAATAGTACTTACAAAGCAGATTACTTGGAAAGAGTTGTGTTTTGGCGTTTGAAGGAGTAAAAAGTTGTTGCCCAAGGGAACTTAACTTGTGTTAACTCAGCAGTCGGTAATAGTATAGCTAACGAATCAATCTCGTTCTTCACAAAAGCCTAACTAGTTGTTGAAAATACAGGATTATAATTTAACTTAAGGTGTATAACTTTTTAACTGTGATTTATGATTGTAACTTCTGTTATAGAACAGTTTGTAATGAAATGTATTACAAGTAACTATAATCAATAACAAATGTTAACAATTATTTGGGTAAAATCTTAAATATCTTATTTAATTCTAGATACTAAATCCATAATAAATAGTCATTATGGAATGAATTCATGTTCTTCATAAGATAAGTCTTCCAACCTTCAAATTTCAACTAAAAACGTTTCATTCGTGAACGAAGACATTCGCTCCTCTTCAGGATTCAGGAAAATCAGTAGATCTACGTTCAAGACTCCCTCTCTACGAGAAAATAAGGCGACCCACCCTTTAGAAAAATGAATCGACCTACTTTTAAATCAATGTCTTCAGAAAAAAGTAACGATCAATTTATAAAATACTCCTTAGAGAGTACGGTTTAAACAGATAAATAAATAGATAATTTAGTATAAATTTGTATACAAGTTGTATAGTTGTGTTCAACTTGATAATAGCAGTTCTTTATTTTTTTTTAACCCAAAGATAACATAATAATTTTCTTGTATAAGATGTTTTTTAGGGGAAACTTTATTTGAAATTTTATTATTGTAAGAAAAAATAAAATAAAAGTTCAGGTATATGCAGTCCAAAACAAGAAAGATAAAAAAACTTTCAATAACTACAGTTTTTACAATGTATATAAGAAAAACAATTACAGATGTATCGAGTGAAAACTACTACGCATTAGAAGTCTAAAATAACAAAATACAAAATACTTATGAACAACCAAAATATTCCATACAAACTATGCGTTACCATTACAGCCAAATAAGAAACAAAGGACTGCAATCAAGAGATAAGTCCACGAGTAGTTATTGAAGTACCCCGAAAAAAAATTAATTAATAAAGTCTACTTGTGATTAGAATATTGGCTTAAAAGTGTACGGACAGATTTTCATGGATAACTTTGAAAATGTAACTTGTTCTTAATTACAATTGGGGAATTTATAAAATATTTGTCTCGTTTATTTGAACGATCCGTCTCCAAAGAAATTATTTAAACTATTTTATACACTTTAGACTCATTTAACGAAAAATATCAGTTGGTATATTAAAAAAAAAAATTGGACAATATTGTAATATATAAATAATATTATTCATTTATACCAAACAACGTTCCATCTCAATAATTGTTTCTTCTTATTTCTCCACTTGTTGATTAATAACGGTCATCACCATCTTAAAAGGACAAATTATTAAATAAAGACTCTAAACAACTACTTTCCCTGTTTGTTAGAGACAAAACACTTCTTGATCATCAACAACTTATAGAAAATGATGTAAAGAACAGAAATAAATATTCTAATAGTTTTAGTATCGTGAAATAAAAATTCACATCATCTCACATCATGATTTTAAAAGGTATAGTACTGTAGGGATATACATTGTGTTGCTATTGGGCAATAACCTAAACACACTGTCCAGGTGTTTATCAGAGAATAACCTACTAGGTTAGGTTACGTTAGTAAAGTAATTATAATATAGAAAAATATTATTTCATGAAAAAACGGCTTTAAACTTTCAAAACGTTGAAAGAGTTTTTTTTTCTTTCAGGCAATTCCTATATCTACCTACTTTGGAAATATTTGGTTTATCAAATTGATAATATGTGTATAAATAATAATACATTTTTAATAATAGTAAATATTAATATGTGTATTAATAATAAATTGCAGGTGTGATAATTTGCATGTACACTAATAATCGAGGAAAATATCGTTTGAATAAATACAGATATTATATATATATCAGTATATTTTTATTTATTCTATTTCATGTTACTATAGATAAAACTGACCGTCTATCTATTTGACTCCAAGATTAATTATATGAATATATATTTTAAATACGAACTTTACGTTCTCCTAATTTTTTAGATTGAAGATAAATATGGTTGGTTTTTGTTATGGTATATTGACAAGACATAAAGGTTACCTGCAACTTTTCATAAACCACGAGTTTACCGGTAATTATTTATATAAACATTGTTTCGGCGTTTCTACGTGTAAATAATAATCCAAATAAATTAAAAATTAAACGACACATAAGGGCAACACACTCATTTCGATAACTATATCTTTACATCAACCAGACACCGTTTCACGATTTAAGTTGTCATCCTTGTTTTGACAACAACTGAAGATGACGTCTAAATTGTTGAAACAAGTCTTGTTTAAATGGAACAAGAGTACTATAATGAGGTATGTTGCCTTCACCAAATGCTAAAGTACTAAACTTCCCACAAGTAGTGAAATGATCACAACAATTTTAATTTCTAATCATAACTTTCTGAAAACAACAACCTTCAATGATAGAACAGACGGAATAGTTCATTTTGCATGGATTGTTTAAATCTTCCCTTTTCTTTACGTTGAACGCAATTACCTTACTGCGAGAAAACACATTAAAGTAATTTCAACAACTTTCTGTTGTGTAAGAAGTACTTACGTCCATGTAAACACACTTAAATTATAAGCTTTATATTTTGACTTCGCCGTAAAGTGGCATTAACACTACTGGGAGTGAAAGTATTATGCACATAATAAAGTTATACTGTACCTGCGTTCAAGTCATTAAGTAGAAAACAGTATTTCAGGACAATATAATTTATAATTTTTAGTCCTAGGACCTAAAACACGAGCTGAGGTCGGGGTCATCAGCTGTTACTTCGTTTATACGAATTAATTAACGATCGCAAAGCATCTATAAAAACAACCGAAACTCTCGATTGTTAATAACCGTTAAAACAGCTGTTACCATCTATTTGAAGGTAAATAGGTTATAATATTTTAGTTTTTGTGTATTTGTTTTCTTTTATTATTTGTAATGTAACGATAAATATAGTTCATCACTTGGACCAAAAGAAGCTTTTCTATCCTAGCTCGTTTTCCAGCCTCGGCTCCGCCTCAACGGTTAAACTTGAGCTTGTATTGAAAAGCTTCACTTTTAATCATAGCGATGAAATATACTGTACATATGTTGGGATATTTTTGTAATATTTCAGTGTTTTTTGTTTTGTTCTTTATCTCAAAATTTTGGAATAACTTTCATAAAAAAAAAACACATTATTATGATTTCTTAAAGATCGGCTCTAACAATTTTAATATATCTTTCCTCTAGTTTAGCCCATAAAGACTCAAGCTAAACTTATTGGTCACCATCTGTTAAAAAATATTTCTTCATGAGTTATCGGTAAAAACCCAAAACACGGTCCACGGGGTGGCAATATATACTTTAATAATAAAAATCTGACGGTTTGGTTTAAAGTTTATTGAAATTTAAAGATTATTGACGTGTGGAAATTGGTAACATAATTTAGGCTCATTGGCCAAAACAAAAATTAAAATTGACCGCCATTTAATTAAATATGATTTACCCCGAGGACGTGTTTATGACACAAGAAAAAGAGAGTTTAGATTCTATTTGTTTTCATTCAGTTTCGAAGGCTAATTTTCACTTTTTGATTGACAGCTTTAAAATTGACAATTATGGTGACGAAAGATATCGGTTAGTTTTGTATTTGACTCTAAGTATGAGTGAGTAAGAAAGTTTGTGCTATATTATTACACAGTTTATATAATTTCTTTTACCTTAAAACGTTTAATCTTTCATCTGAAGATCCATCTAATAATCTTTCACTTTAAATTGTATTACAGATTATAACTTTTAATATGTTACTCACCGCCAGCAATCCTTTTTTTGAAGTTTTTCCTTCAGTACATATATATTACCACTACACGTGTTTCGGACTTTTTACGTCCATCGTCGGGTGGTCAAAACACAATTAAAAAACATTCAACACAATTTGTAAAAACACATAACACAAACAACACACGCGCACAAATGAAGTCTAACATGTCTCTGGGCTGACATTGTACAATGTACTAGTGAGGTATCAGCTGATGTCTACTTCCTAGTAAGCTGGCTTATTAGTTCATAAGTGGGGGTTGCATCAAACTGTTTTTTGTCATTTAGCAAATTATCCGGGTGCTCTTGTTCATTTTTGTATATGTGGTATTCTTCTACGCGGTTCATGTAATCTCCTTTTTTGCATTTCTGTAATATTTTCATGTTGTGATCTATGTTTTTATAAGCATGATCACAGTTTACCAGGTGTTCTGCGAATTTTGATTTTTCCGGGTGCCTTAGTGCCTGGATATGTTCTTTATATCGTTTTTTGAAGGGCCGCCCCGTCTGTCCCACGTAGAATTTGTCACATGAACTACAGTTTAATCTATATATACCGGTATTCATGAACTTGTCTTGGTTTGAGGTTTTGTTGCTATTTAGTGTATGTTGTAGGTTTGAGTTGGTTTTGTACTTAACTTTGTAGCCTTGGTGTCTGAAAACGTTAGCTATGGTGTTATTAAATTTGGGGTTGTGTTGTAATACTACGAATTTATTATCTTGTTTTATGTCTGGCTTGGTACTATTTCTATTTGTTTCATTTTTTCTATGTATTGTATCTACTATTTTTGGGTTGTATCCGTTTTTTTGGGCAATATGTTTTATTAAGTTTAGTTCCTCTTTATAATCAGCTTCATCCATTGGAACCGATATCAGTCTATTAATCAATATTCTATTCTATAGATTTCCAATTGTAATACAGATTATAATCTAACATTACATTTTGAGCATAAAATATTACAATTCATTTCCGGCACCGATTATTTTGAACAATCTCTTTTTTGAACAACGCAATAATAACAGTGCTCAAAGTTAATTTCATTAACTTTAATCCAACGTGAAATCCCTACACATATGCAAGAAACGAAGATTTATGGATGCCATCGAAGAGTTTTCATAATTCATCGAAAAATTATCCGAATCATTTATTGAACGATCATCTGAACTTCCAATCCAAGGCAATATACGACATAGCACTTAAAGTACATGATAAGAATAAGCCTAAGTAGTAAACATTTAATAGTTTAACGTTCAGTTTACATTTAGTGTTAGTCAATTTTTACAAGTGTAATTTTAGTGTGTTAGTTTGTATAATTTGATGTGATAACGACCTCAGGAACGATTGTTTAAAATGGAATAAATTCCGAAACGCGTTAAATATACGTAAGTAATTCACAGACGGTGAGAACGAAATATAATTTTTTGTTTTATAATTTTGACTTGGATACTTTATCTTATTGTGTTAAATCTTGTATTTGTGTTTAATAAGTAGTATTAACAATACAAATGTAGTATAAATAAACAAATCATGGATAGGTTATATATCTAATTAGATGAAATAAGTGGAGATAAATTTCCCCTTCAAATATTATTGAATGGGTTGATTTGTATTATTTCATTACTGTTTAAAGTACATTTTTGTCAATGTGTAAAATGATATACAAAATAAAAGAATACATTTCAAACCAGCTTACAAAAAAGTAAATATCAGTTAGGTCAAAACTGTTTGGTATGGGAAAAAATCAAAATGAATACTACATTAAAAAATCAAAATGAAGAAGGTCCGTCATTATACGTCATTATCTATGTAATATCAATTGTCCCTGTGTTGAGATAAAATGTCTAGCTTCCGAAAATATATATTGATATAATTTAAACTGTGGGGGGGGAGAATTTTTTTTATTATAACGGGGAGGAGTAGACATTTAAAACATGTTTAAAGTTGTTCAAATGAAATCACATATACACGATATTCTGAATTCGAAATGACAGCTAACCAAAGGTGGAAGGTAAAATCAATTAACATGTCATTCATTTGCATGCACATAAAAAAAATATCGTGTTTTATGATAAAAAGTTTATATCCTTGTAGCAACCCACACCTTTTAATAAAGAAATCCACACAATTTTCGTAATTTTTAAATGGAATGGTATTTCATTCTTTTCTCATTTTGAAATGAAATTAATTACAAACTATTTGACCTAAAGTATAGATTTTAGAGTGTAAATATGATAAAATAGACATTTTTGTTACAAAAGGAGAAAAACCATTGTGTTATCATAAAATAAACATAAAATAACAAATATTACCCTTGTATTTAGCACTATTACTTCGAAAACCTTACTAAATAACAATAGTTTTAAATATAAACAAATTAACAACAATAACAATGATAAACTGATCAAAATCGACCATTTTGTTTATTTAATTATTAGGCTATAAAAGGGATCTATAAACATATTGTCAGAGTTTATAAATCTTCTAATGAATATTAAAGTGGACAATATCACGGAACTAATAATTATAATACAACATCGTGTGACTCAAATTTGGTAAGACAAAAGTCCTTTGTCCATATCTCGCTAAAACACAATGAACCCGACTATACTTTATCCAACTGAACGGCATGATAAGATCGTCATTGCGGAGGGTTCCTGAGTTTGTTCAGAAATTCACGAGGCACCATGATAAAACCTTATCAAAAATAAACTAACCACTAGCATGAAAATGATAATCTAACCGGTTGGATAATTATATTTTAATTTATTGAGAATTACATCTGCAAATTTATTTTGGATTGCATCTATTACAGCCGCTGTCATGATAAACTTAAGGCTTGGTAAAATTAAATGAGCATTTTCTCCTGACACCCCAAAACAAGTTTTGAGTTTCCATGTAAATTGAACATATTTAATAGATTGACCCTAGTTAGTCTGTAGAATCTTTTTTTCTGATTGGTGTTCCACATTTGCGTGCAAAACGTTTGCATAATCTGAATTTTAAATGCAATCTTATTGAGCACTGTGGTTAAATTCTCAATAATGATTCGAATTTGCCCCTAATTACAATCACTAGAAACTTTAAAATAAGCAAGACCCTCCGATGATGATAACCATGTTCATGAAATGTACATCAGGGTATTTAGTGGAAATAATTAATAATGAACAATTAATCAGATAATTGTGTTTTATTTTAAAGTTTCTAGTGATTGTGGTTAGGGGCAAATGCGAATCATTGTTGTAAATTTTAAATGTTTACATTGTAAAAAAGGCATATTTTATATAGTATTTCAAATATTTTAGATACAGACTTGTATCTGAAATCTTGATGGATAGCAGAATTAACTTGTTCCGACTTTCCAAGATAAACGGCCCAACACTTCCCTTCCTCCCTAAACCCCTTCTCATTTCTACCCTGGAAATGTGTATTTGCATATTCAATGAGGCAATAACAAGTTCACTTCCTGACTCGGAAATTATTATTTCCGGAACAAATGTCTGTTTTATGAATACTCTTGATCTACGATAATATCAATTGAATTAGAATTAAATTTATAAATATATAACGTTGGAAATATTTTAAAGTTAAAATTATAATAAATGC
The DNA here is from genome assembly GCA_963513935.1 of Aphrophora alni. NCBI lineage: Eukaryota > Metazoa > Arthropoda > Insecta > Hemiptera > Aphrophoridae > Aphrophora > Aphrophora alni. The sequence continues at coordinate 9,589,219 of OY740773.1, forward strand.
TGAGATATTATTACTATTGTTTATTCCAACAGTGAAGTAATTATTTTGTCAAGCAAATCGTGAATTTTTTTCTTTCTTGTTCCAAAGGAAAAAAAGCTCCGTTTTAATCGCCTTCTCTCTCTCTCTCTCTCTCTCTCTCTCTCTCTCTCTCTCTCTCTCTCTCTCTCTCTCTCTCTCTCTCTCTCTCTCTCTCTCTCTCTCTCTAACATTTACATGATGTATGTAATATAATAAATTACATATATTATATTACATACATTATAATTCCTACCGCTGGAATATACTAATGGTTTTAGAGTTGAGAGAGAACAAGAATTCGATTACATTACAGATTAGATGAAATAGAGGGATCTAAATCAAAACTTCATGAACAAACTGTAGACTTTCAAGGCCAACACATATCTACCTACTGCAATGAGCTATTGAGCGATATTCGTCCGAACAAACTATATATATATATATATATATATATATATATATATATATATATATATATATATATATATATATATAATAAGAACGAACCAATTTTGTCATGTAACGTTATAACTCAAATTAAATACTGCAATGTACATCTAAACAGATTTTATTCAATTAATTTGTTTGGAGAAACTAATATAAAAAAATATATATATATTAAAAGAATTGTATCGTTAAATAAAAACATTCAATATTTATACGTTAAAGGCTTATACAATTTAAATTATATAAATATACAAGGAAAAATAAAAAGGAAGAATGAAAAACCTAATAATGACACTAATCGAATATAAATTTGTAGAAACGTTTATTTTCTTACAAACACGTAGTGTAGCGTTATGTGATGGGTCAAAATTATAGATGTGTAGTTGTTGCTGATAAATCAATTTTGACGTATCTCAAGTCTGTGGATTGTTTTACTAGACTGATTTAAATCAATTTTTCGTCATACTGCTTCAAAAACAGATGTTTTCAATACATGCATTAAGATGAGTAATGAATTTCATGTAAGGGGTCAACAAATCTATACTGAATTTTTTTCATGGTATATACGTTTCGTGGACTCCAGAGTTTAGAAACGCGGTTTATGATTAAAAATACTTTGTGGTATGTATACATGTAAAATACGTACGAGAATATTAGCTTGAATATAGATTGAAGCAAATATCCATTAATTTATTCAAAATTTAAGGGGTCATAAAATATATAGTCTTTAACATAAAATCACACTGAAAGAACTTATATAATCATTTTATGACGAATATATATATATACCAAATTGACTCTGACAAATTTTATCATTTCGACTAGTGTAGCCCTAAGGACTCAAATAACGTAACAATTTATTGCTTTAAAGTACAGTGTACATAAGCAAGATGTTGACCATTTGACAAATATAACATATTTTATGACTTATAAATAAATTAATCAACACAAGCTTTTCAAAAATGCCAGATAGTAAGTTATCGGTATTTTTTTTATCTACCATGGAGCTGATGAAAAAGAAAAAAAGAATATTTTTATATAATTAAAATTTCATTATATATTTCTAATGAAATTAAAATATCAGAAAATTGATGTTTTTGCGGCGGTGTGTTTTTGTTTGCGAGAAAAATTGTGCTTTGAATCTAAACAATTCATTTTAATTGCAATCTTAAACCATAACAAGCCTATAATTTGTATGCAATTAATTTGAAATAACATATCTATTAGACGGAAAGGTTTCCTAGTAATTCACAATATAACAATAGTTCTTCCAACTGAATGTAAACACCTGCCAAACTTGACAACAATGGCTATAAAATAACACAGTTTGAGTTTAACTGATTCGGGAAACACGTCTGGTTTAATGGTGACAAGAAAAGCTTTCTGAATATGAGTACAAAATTTGTCAAAATATTAATATTTCGCTTTAAATTTATCTACTTTCAAATATATATTCAGGCAATATTTTTTCATTTGAGATAAATGGTAATGCTATCTTATGTAAGTATATGTACCAAATACATATTCATTCAGACATTGTTTTTAGAGTCAGGCATTGACACGGTTTTCAGGATTTTGGAAAGCATTTACAATTTTAAACTAAACATATAACTTTTAGTTCGACACTTATCTAAAACAAAACATGTAAACATTCTCGTATCTTCTTTACGAACTCTACCATCATCATTCTAAGTACAATTATTACCATTACAAAATATATTCTTTTGTACATAATTAATCTGCAAGAGATAACATGCTGAGAATAATCCCAATCTGAGAGTTCTCAAACAAAAGTCTCCCACAAAATATATATGACAAGATAAATTTATTAATTTGGCTTGAATTTAGATCGAAGTAATAACACATGCTCAAATTATTTAAAATCCAATATTAAGAGTTTTATACGTTTTATACCTGGATATAATCTCATTGAGATGTGCGCTAAGGGATTGAAATGTTTCTAGAATGGGTAATTTTGGTTAGTTACAATATAACCCTACCCCAACAATAAAAATATTAGAAATAGATAAGGGTTTTCAGATGTACATTTCTACAGTTTCCGAGGCTTAACAGATATTTATACCGATTCCACTTTCTTCTACCTTCGTTATGAATTATGAAGCCAGATTTATGAATTTTTCATAATATTTAGCAACATAATTTGTTATAATTCACCCTTCTATAAATTCTTCCCTACTCTAAATAAACATTAAGTTCAAAGTACAAGTGAAATACGTGGTAATTCCACGTTTTCAGAACTTCTCTTTCGGAAAAGTTATTATTTGAGAAAATACAAAGAAAGGTTTTTTTATCCCCTAAAAAAAACACAAAGTTGTATAAACACTTTCATTAAAATCAGAATATTTACACAACCACTGTATTCACATAATGTAAGGGTTGTTATATTTTGAATTTAAGTGTAATCATATCCATGAACCTACACAATACCAGGACCAGACATACTGTTATAATAGGCCAGAGAGTACAGGTTAAAATTATGTTGTAAACATTCTTCATAAGCTTGTGCATGGTTGATAAAAAAGTTTCCTGGAACCATTTGATGTTTAAACTATTTTTAAAACCGTTTTAGACCATTTATATTGAGATCGTTCAACTCAGTGGGTGAGTTAGTGCACTATGACCTCGTTTTTTTTTGTTTTTTCAGATGTAATATCCGGCTTTAAGTTTAATATATTTATTTTATATTATACTTTTTTTTGCATTTTATTTGTATTTAACGATAGTGTATTGCTGGTACGAGGAATTATTTTTTACGTATATTGTGTTTGAATATTCAAAAACTATAATTTAATATGTTTTTTTTATTATCAGGATTTTTGATGAAACTATTTGTTTTCTTAAGTATACGACAATGGTTCATACCTTATTTTGTTTCACTCTGTCAGGAGACCTCTTTTGTTTTGTTTTACGCGGTTGAAGATTTTTATCCAATCAAAAGAAATCTTATATGTTCATCTGAGATAGTATCTACATTAAAATAAATTAAACATACAATACAAACACATTTATGAAAGCTTTTTAAGTGGGTACCATTTGGCTACCGAACGGCAACTGCCAATTATTTATTTCCAGCAAATTATCAATGTATCTCGTTGTCTTCTCGGGCTCTTATACCCGTGTGTACAATGTATTAAAGTCCAATTTTAGTTGATCCTTAAATAACTGATGTTCATTGTTTTTATTTGTAATGTTGTTGTTTTTAAATATGAATGATTTATATAATTCATATTATTCTACAGCATTCATAAATCTACCTTTTTTGCATGATTAAATTTTTACTAAACATTTCTCGTATAACTGTGGGGAATTCATGTTTTTTTATTTATGTTAGTATTGTTTTCTGTTTTGAACGATGGATATAATTTTTATAAGTAGTTTAAATATAAAATTGTTTATAATTGTAGGTCTTGATTAATATTCGTCTTAAATGACCAGTAAAAATAAAACTTAATAATTAGGTTTTTTTTTTTTAATTTAGAAATACTGAATTAAACAAGCAAATTAAAATAATTTTTCTTCTATAACGAACATTTATATCCCCGTGTCCCGTCCAAAAAGAAAACAAAGTGTCAATAAAAATAAGTCCTAGAATTACTTTCAATGTCTTGTAAAATATTTTATATTTTTATAGTTTAAAACTAGAAATTACAAAATAAATTTGTGCCTAACCAGTTCACGTAAGGCAAAGTTTAGTAAAAGAATAATTTTAATATATTTTATAGTATAAATAATACATCCGGATTTTTATTTAAGTTCGAGTATTCTTAGAAACGCAGAGTTATGATTTTTATTTTTATTTTTGATATGTCTAACAGCCTTGAATATTCAGAACATTTCATTATATATTCTAAAATGAAAAATTTTAAATTTTCCTTCTATACAGAACGCAGTTGTCTAGCACGAAAGCAAATATTCACAGCCAAGTTTTTTAATTTCTGTTGAAACATAGAGCTGCGTCAGTAACTCTTGATATTGCACTTCAGTCTTGTTCAAAGCTCCTCGTAATACAGAGTAAGCGAAGAACTTGTTTGTACTTTCAGATTTATTACGTGTTTTTATAATGCAGATATATAAATGCCGCTTTCTAGTGATAATTTATGACTTCACGCTTTTACGTAAAAACTTTGATCTTTGCGAATATCAAATTGATCTAAAAGAAACGGTATTTCAGATATTAAGTATATATTAACGAATTGTTCAATACTTTACATTGTAACAAGACTCTCTTATGTGAAACAATAAAGCAATCATAAATGTTGTTTTTTATCTTACGGCCTCAGAATACCAGAAATAAAATTAATTTTTCATATGGAAATTTTTTAATTCTATCCAATATTAAGTTTTTCATAAACTTTGACGAAAATCTCTGACGTTTGGTTAAAATGAGTTTCTTATTTACTCAATTAATTTAACAATTTGAAAATTTATTAAATATATTCACGTTTTAGTCTCTTTGAACTATTTTAGATCTTTTTTTCATCATCTGAAATAACGAGTAGAAAAATCCACAATAACTTTTAGATAAATTTATTTGATCTCTTTTACGAACAAATGTAGCTAACAATAAATACAGTGTAATTATTAATTTACCAATTATATTAATCACTAAAAATGTCAATGTTAGTTTATTGACTGAGATTTGCAACTTCATGGTCTCAGAAACAAAGAGATTTTCGACATAACGACTGTCTCTATGGAAATATGATAATGGTCACAAAAATAAGATGAAACATGTATATTGATATGGTTAGCTCATATAGAACACTATATTAAAAATTATATTATAAATGTCAAATTGGCGGCCATTTTAATCAGTTCATGTCTCCTGTGTGATATTGAACTTATAACATACTAATTATATGAAAAAAATACAATTTTTAATTTTGTATACAATGGTACCTTTTTCCGTTGATCAAATGTTTAATTATTTTCAAAAAATTAATTTCAAATTCTAACCTCCAAAGACAATATTCGTATAGTTACGAGATTCAGCATCGAGTGGAGGCTCATTCATATATTTACAGCTTCAAGGCTAGCTATTGCCCAGACACGAGCGCAGCGAGAGGAGAATCTTAGTATTTATGAGAGACGTAAAACAACTGTCTTAAACAACGTCACATTTAGTGTATCTGATTGAATTAGATAGCGTATAAGCGCAGAGATGCCGCCCATCAAACTATTTTTCAAACGTATAAACCTAGTCAATATTTTTAAATTTCATTTTGTGACACGGTTGTCTTTAAGGTAACGGGTACAAAATGTTTCCCAAGGAATGTTCATGATTGTCGTATTGTAACAGCCTTACAATATAAAGAAAGTCGATATCCCAACGCAAGCTTCGCTTCAAATCTGCTTGGTTAGTAGTAACATATTTCATTTAAACGACAACGATTCCCGTTCCTATTTGAGATTCTCTTTATAATCCAAGCATTCGTTGAATTTAAAAGAAGAGAGAAGACATTGTGGCAATTAGATCTCCAGTGAAATGATTACACTATAGTATGTAAAAGTTAGGTATTTCTACAATATTATTTAGAAATCAATCATAATTATTACCACTGTGCCACTTTAACAAAATAATGGTCAATATTGAATCTGTATAATTTTTGTATAGAAATGTGTACATCCATAACATAAAAGTAGTTTACCAATGTATAAAATTGTTTTCAACAGATCGAAGTATCAAATTGAATAACCTAGAACAAGTTATATTGTTAGTGACGCATATTAGAATTATGTTGCTAATAGAGAGTCTAAAAGAAATATAGATATTTTTTCTTGTCGTTTTAATGTCAAAAACCTTTCGTCACCAGGGCTCTATACAAGGAAGAAAAGAGTATAAATAAAATCCCTAGATCTAAAATACACTAATAGCGTCAGGATCCGAAGAAAAAAAACACCTGATAGGAAAGATGAAAAAGAAGGATCTTTCCTGACTAGATGAAAAAAACATGTAGATCTAACAAATGTCGTTAGGATTGCCAGGCTAAGGGTTTAAAATACCTTTATTGTAACTACTGCAAACACATGCGAGTTTATAGAGAAAAAATCACGTAAGACTTAACCATTTTCCAAAATATTATAAGGTTTATAATATCCTTGAAAATATTGGAAAATTGTCCGTTTGGTAAATGTATCAAAAACAATGAATTTTCCACAAGTAATATTTTATTTTTACCTTTTAAAATCTCTGGCTCACTATTTGTTCTATTAAAAAAAATGAATAAATATCAGACTAAACTTATACATGTTTTACGTATATAAAAAGTATTACTTCAATTTTTTAATTTCTATAACTACTGTATAATGATATTACCCTCTTTAACCACAAAATATTTTGTTCACAATTTATTTTTTGGTCATGTTACAACTATTGTATTCCATGTGAAGTAAAGGCATGCACCTACAATTTTTACGAGACTTTAAAAAAATTTAGTACTTTTTATATTTGAAATTAAAGATACTTATTTTCGAAAACAAGTTGTACTTGTTTTACCACGCGAAAACTTCTATTTTCAATACATTCATTATTTAAAGCATGAATATATAATTCTATGCTAAATATATACGAGTTTTAAATTATCCGTTAGGCATATAAAATGTTTTCTTGTTGAATATAATTAATATTGTCAACGAATTTTTTAAGTCACTATTTGTACTTTGAAAAACTGGAATGGTTAACTAGATATTAATTACCACGTAAATTGTGTTGGCTTAACATTCATAAATAGAGGGCAAGATGTTTAGGCTATTTTTCTCAATATATTTAAGAATAATGACCATTAATGGATTTAACACTTGTATATTTTTAAGTAAACTATTGAAACGAACTTTAAAAGTAGCACGTTAATTTAAGTAATATATTCCCATAAATCTAATAATTATATTAAATAACTTATTTTGAAAATGATGATTTATATGCCCAACTAATTATTATTTCTATCATTTAATTAAACTATTTGTTTTAATTGTAATATTATTTTCTTTCCCTCGAAATCTGGTGTAAAAATACTAATCTTTGAGAGGAACTACTTACGAAATATATCCTATAGTTCCGTTAAATTTTTAATAAATATCCAGAAAATCTACTAATACCGTAGGTTACACGATGAAAATTTGACGCTTGATCAAAAATAAATATCTCTAATTCCCTGCATAATAATAAACGATGGAGAAGAAATGAATTTATAACCACTGTGATGGAATCAATTATGCCAGTTCCACTGTTAGTTCTCTTAAACATACATACAAGTGAACCCACAATATTACTTTAAAAAAATATTATAGTCAGTTTTACTGTCGTAGAATGTTAAATGTTCAAGGTTATTAAAGTACTTAACTAGACAGAAAGATAAAGATACCATGGGTAAAATAGGAGAATGTTACCTAAAAGAAGCCTGAGTAGGAGAAGAGAAAACGGACGACAGAAACTAGTTCAAAGTGGCTGAGGAGTAGCAGAAGTGAAGGATCTGACGGCAAAGATAATCGAAAGGGCAAAGACGATCATGTCATAAGAGGTACAAAGATTAAAATCACATGGTAATAAGATACAAAAATTGTGTTTTTGTTATTATAAAAACTGTTTTTTTAACTTATTTGATTTTAACGTGGAATTTATATTTCAAGCTGTTTGAAAAATTATCTTGTTTTATTTATAGACTATTGTTTACAATCAAAATTGTATATCTTTATACTTTAAAACGTTTGCTGATAATTTATAAAATATAACCGGATGTAGCAAGACAATTATTAATATTGAATTATAAAAATGAAAACCTTCATTTACTTGTTTACTATTGTTTACTCGTCTTCAGAATGTAACTTTAGATAACTGGGTATTAAATACAAAGCAACATTTACTAATGGGAATAAATATTTAGTAGGTGGGAAACGACTTTTAGCAACAAAGAAGGATCTTGGAAAGTTGAAAAATTATTCGAGCAGTGCATGTTTGTATCCGACTTAGATACATCATTATGTAAGTTGACAGTAACAAGTTTGAAGTTGAAGGGTGTGTAATATCTGCTTAGATGACATGAATGTCATATTTTGTCGTTTAAATTTCAGTGCTATTAGAGTATAAGGAGTTTGTTGGTTTCTACTCAATTTTGGAGAACCATACAAGAAAGTAAGTTTTGTATTACCAGTTCATATTGTTAAGTATGAAACATATTAATATGTTAGATCCATGTTCACTTGAACGACAAAATTTTTTTAAATCCTTGAAAACTTATATTAGTTTTTATTGTCAAAGTTTTTGTGTTATTATGCATACAGAAACGGACAGAGTTAGTGAAATAATCATTTAGAAACCCACATGGATTTAAATGTTTACAAAGTACTAAACCTATTATAAACGCTACCTCTACAATAAAACTATGTTATGAGAATATAATTAAGTTATAAAGACAAAATGGCTACCTTTATATAGATATAAAAAAAAAGAATAGAACGTACCTCTAACTGAGTTAATCACGTATCTTATATTTACTGAAGAACGAATAAGAATTACAACCGTACATATAATTTAACGAAATAACATATAACGCGTTTCAACGACAACGTTGTCATCCTTAAGTAGTATGTAATTGTCATCAGGTGAACGACAATTACAATAAAATCTAGATAGCATCTTAATTTGTGTTTTGTAATTTGGGTTGGTTTACTGAGTATAAGATTTATGGAGACAATAGTTCAAGTTGGGAGGATTCATGATGTGTTGTTTCTTTTATTGGACCAAACCAGATTGGTTTACTGAGTACACGAATTTTAGAATCAACGGATAAAGTGTTTCTATTTGGGAGCATTCATGATTTGTAACCTTTATGGAAAAATCCTTGTGGTATTTTGGTTGTTACCTTCAGAGTACTACCACCCTATTATTTTGTATTACACACTCCTATATATCTTAAAGATATTTATATTTACCTTTCGTTTTTACAAAACAAAAATTATTCTTTTTTATTTAATTTTAATTTTTTCAAAAAAATACCTTTTGGTGTTTAAAAAAAGGTTTAATATTATTATTTATAACAATGTTGTTTTTCTCTGGGTTATAATATTTATAAAACATTTATCTTACTGATAAAACAATCAACATTCTTTCCTTTTAGTTCCTGTGAAAAGTGTAAACTATCACTAGAAAAGTAAAATTTTGAGAAAATTTTAAAATATAATATAATTTGTTATTAATTTTAAAACATACAGTTAGTAATCTCCAGATGATGGTCTTCTTCATGAAATTGGTCATTTTATTATTGAGCAAAACAGGAGAGTGTATATTTAATTATGTGTATAGCTTCTTCATGTGAAATCTTGATTTTTACTATTGAAAACAATATTAATATTCCATTGTTTATATATTTTTTTAATTTAAAAGACATTCATCTCTTATATTATGAATAAATGCAAATAGGATGATCAGTCAGTTTATATAATTTAAATAATATTTTAACAAATGTTAGTTTTGTATTAGCTGTCAGTACTTGTCCATTTAATTAAAACCACTTCTTATAACATCTTGTATGCTAACTGTTGTTACCAAGTGTTTCAATTATTAAATAAAAATAATCTACTTCATGTATTGTTATTGTTGAACATGTTTTTACGTACACTAATTTTTTGTACAAGATATAATTGATTTTTAATAATTCACATATTCCAGTGAAGCATCTGAAAGATATTTACAGAACTAGTCTTTCAATCACTGGTTGTCTTGAATAAACATGTCCGGCGTAGCTTACAAATACATTTTACAGTGTACATGGTGTCAAAGTGGCAGCCTTTTTGAAATTTTCATTTGTTAACAAACACAGAGAAGGATGAGGGATGAAAACTAAATATCTTGAAACCATTGTGTCAACGCAATGAAACGTTTCAGTGTGTTTTACATTTAAAAGGAAATTGAAAGTAAATATACAGAATAGAAATTCAATGCATTATAATACATACCTATCGCTGACTAAAGAACCAAGGAATAACAATTTTAATGTATATAGTTAATATATATGTTTTGCGCTTACATACATCGTAACTATGTATCGCATAATATCACATAATCAACAAGATTAGTGACTTTGATCCTGCAATATAACTAATCAATCCACGGTAAAAAAGAACTTCTATTAACAACTATATTGTTGAAAAATCATATCCGCGCGTTCACTTAGCTAAAAGCACACCTATTTATTTAGTAACGCTAGTGTGTGAATTTAAAAGTGTGCCAAAATCTTATATTTATACAAAATTGTGTTTTTATAGAAGCAAATTGTAGTTCGTATCATTACATGCAGAATTATATTAGTATATTAGTACAATAAATTATATTAAACAATATCTTCTTTTCAGACTTTGCAGCCTTCAAAATCGGTCTAAAATCTTCTGTGCCTGCAAACTCGTCACTTCCATTTGTTAATTTTCTTAGATTACAGCAACGTCATCATTCCAAGTCTTAGGGTTTGACCCTTCTTCCCAAATTGAACCACCTTCGACGACATCCACGTTTTTGTTATCTCTTTCTTCAGTCATCACCTATCTTACATATCCTTAAATCTTCTTTAGTATAACTCTCTCAAATTTTCTTTGGGAATTTTAAATGAATGTTTGTAAACTTTATTTTTTTTTCTGAATATTTTTCTAATCTATATAAAGTCAAAACCCACTCACGGATGACGAAATCTCTGGATCCAAAAAGACTAGAGCTATACATTTGTTAACATGGTTTGGGGTAGGTCTGTCGAAGCGTAGTAAGTAAGCGTATATAAATCAGAGCCTCACTCAACAACAGAGACGAGAGTGTTAAAGACAGGAAAAAATATATCACAATGGATTATACACCGCCTTTCGAAAAACAGACACGCAACATCTTCAGAAAACTTGGATACAGTATTTCACACAGAACGAACAACCGCTTACAGCGCTTTTTAAACCACACCAAACCCAAATACAATAAATACTTAGATGGAGGGATATACAGGCTCAATTGCGATGACTGCGAAAAACAGTATGGTCAGACTGGTAGATCCTTTAAAACACGTTTCAGGGAACATTTACCCAACAGCAAAAGGACAAACTCATCCCATTCAACATATGCAGAACATCTTATTGATAACCAACATAGGTACACTGACATCCAGAAAAACATGACCATATTGCACAGGTTAAGAAAGGGACATAAAATGAACGTAATGGAGGAGTTCGAAATTTATAAGCACCAAAAGATCAATCCGTCAAACATTTTAAATGACAAACTGAATTTCGTCTCCAACTACATGTATGACCTGATATTTGAACATCAGAATAGGACTATCATATCTGATAAGGAATGTTCAAAGTAGCAGTGTCCCATTCTGACTCACTTAGTGAACATGTGGCCAATGGACAGTGAGGAACTAGAACAGTTTTTCAATTTTTTAACTTTTAACAAGTGCATGTTATGCATGATAATTTGTGTTAGAATTTTATATGTTTTGTGATATGTGTATGAACAATGGTCAAGTGTTTATGTTATTAGCTGGCCTGATGATGCTGCCTATGGCAGCGAAACATGTAGCGACTAATATAATATAAACAAATACAAAAGGAACTACTATCGACTTCTAATAAGGTATGTTAATTAATTAAAGTAGTTCTAAGGCAAAACAATGAATTTTTTTTATTAAGTAAGGGTTTTGAAAATGTTCCACTCCAAGGATGTTTTTACCCCTAAAACAAGTGTCATATCTTTGTTATGTATAGATTGATTTTGATCAAAATTAGTGTGTTGCTGTGTTTGGGCATAATTTATTTTAATAGCACCTCCATTAAGTTTGTGATAAAAAAAAAAAAAAAAATCACAACTAACCCCTGGCGAAACTCGGATCATCAACTAGTTCGTTAAAAAAGAGTAACGTGCAGGTGTTTTAAGTTGTGTTTTTCAATAACTTATTGTTCTATAGACAAAGGTATATCGAACATCAGTTTGTCGGAGTACATTGGCTGTTAAACGTGAAACAACAGAGGTTAGGTTGAACTAAGTTAAATTAGTCCTCTGTTTGAAGTTATTTGTTAATGATGGAAGTTCAATTTTATTATTATACATTTTTCGGACATTTGTCACTTGTTGCTGTATCTTTGATACAACAACACGTATTTGACGTTAGTTGTGTGTTACCGTGATAGTGTTTTTTGACTTCTCAGTTTTAGCTCTGAGATGCATGCTTAGATATTAAGGTTGGCGGTATTATTATTTAATTTTACTTCTTACATAGGCTTAGTTTCAAGTTTTATGTTTCTTTAGTTTTTAGTCACTTGATAACGGGAATTGATTCTTATTCCCGAAACGTCGTGTTTTAATTTTTAACACAGAAATGATGGCAAATGTCCTAAAAATGTATAATAATAAAATTAAAGTTAGGTTAGGTTGTGTAAAAAATAAGATATTAATTTGATTTAAAAAAATGTAAAATCTGTTCATGATTTGTCAATTTAGTAAAAATAGGAGAAATATAGATGAGTATAAATTTAAAATACTAAATAATTTTAAAATGGTACAAACTTACCAAACCAACAATTAACTACAGTTTACCTGAAAATAAATTTATTAGCGATATTAAAAAAGAATTTAGCTAAGAACATTTCGTGTAACTTGAGGTAAAATGTGGAAAACCGTATTGCAATAGCAATTACTAATCACATTGATTATATTACTTTTTCTATTATTACAGAACTTCAAAATATTGTAATGTTATAAATCTAATACTTCCATTCCCTCAGCAAGTTCTGTAACATTGTAAGCACTACGTTTAAGCTTATCGGTTGAAGGTATTTACATATTGACAATATAGATATTTCAACCATCGCCAAGTTGACAACTAAATCCATGATTATATAATGTGCATCAATCATGATGTGTATCTCCTCTCGATTTACCTTTTTCGCAGGGTTTTCACTACATCTGGTAAAAGAGAAGTTTATTTATGACCATGATTTTTTAGTCTGAAAAATAAAAGAGTAATTTTACTACACGTTTTTAAAGACGAATCAATTATTTTACTTTGTCATATTTAACTTTTTTTAATTAGTTAAAATGGTTTTATTATTCTCCTGTGTTCATTGTTTCATTTAAATCTAACTTACACCTGCTAATTGATGTAATAGTTTATAATTTACGGCTCCATTATGAAACGAAAATTAAATTTATGTTCATTTTAAACATATGGTAATACAAAACACAGTAAAAAAATAAAAGTAATTCAAATTAGGCATTACCTGTTGTGGTTTTCCAATTATTAATTTACTATTATACTTCACTCATTTTATTGAAGTAATGGAATTTGTGGAATATAAGTATGAGAAAGATTGATTTGGTGCAATCTAACTTAAAATTATTGTTATTATTAACAACTTTAAAAAAAAATATAATATCAATTTATTTTAACAGACTTAAATGTTATAAAATCGTAAATGACTAAAAACAAAATTCTATACAACTATCGTTCAATATATTATTACTTATTTAATTTATGATTTTTAAACTTTGCTATTTAGATAAATATTTTAAAATTTAAAATATGAAAAATTAAAACAAATTAAAATTATAGGATTAAAATAATTTTCAAAATTCTGATAAAATAATAATTTTATGAGATTGATCATATTTAGAACAACGAAAACAAACGACCAAACAGAAAATAGGGAATATACAGTTTTGTTTCTTTTGGTGTCTCTTATTTCATCAAAACACTTTATGAATATCCTTGGTTTATCCACTATGACATTATTTAGGACAATGATGAAATTAATAATAGTAGTAATTACACTTGAAACCGTTTCATAAAGAAAAATAACAACAATAATACACATAATCTAAGCATTTATTTATCATTTTTAAAGCTGAAGATACCGACAACACAATACTCCGAGCTGCCTGAATGATTTCATACGGTACGCTGAACCTGGTATTTCACAAACATGAGATAGACTTTTTAAAAGTTGTTGTCATGGTGAATATAATCTGCGTTGCTATTCCACTCAAAGAGATATTTAAACAGTTGAATTTTGAGAAATAAAATGTTAGATTAATCAGGAAAGAAAAAAACTAGACTTTAATCTTTTAAATGCAGTTTTACAGTAAAGCTCCGGGAATTTCATTAGAAAATAAAAATGTTTAATTATAAGCTTGAGTAAATTTTGTATTTACATGATAAAATTCACGATTAAGCTGTGTATTTTAAACATGTTTTCCTTCTCCCTTCGTATTTTTTCGGCCTTCATAGCAATCATGTTTGTTTATCTGTATGACTTTTCTACATATCAAAATAGGTATTTGATTTACTCTGTTTCAGCTCAGGATTTGTTTCTGTTTCCAACTTCAATATCATCTGATCTTCTGGGAAAGGTTTGGTTTTTGATTACATATTATCTTCAATAATTATCTTAATCTGTAAATGTTTGATGAATTTTCAAAACAGTTTTCCAAGTTTCGCTTGAAACATTCTCTTGCAGTTTAGGGATTAGAATGAAGGTCAGCGTTTTAATCTAGTAGACGAAAATGATGACAGGCCAATTACTGCACATAAAAGTGACTGGTCATCTTTTCAATATATACACGCAATAATGACAGACCAATTACTGCACATGTAAAAACGTGTCTAAGACTAAATAACTGCTCATCGTTTCAATGCATTACACATATTATGACAGGCCAATTACTGCACATGAAAAGCGTGTCTAAGAACTAGAATAACCGCTCATTGTTTCAATGCAGTACACATATTATGACAGACCAATTACTGCACATGTAAAAGCGTGTCTAAGACTAGAATAACTGCTCATCGTTTCAATGCAGTACACATATTATGACAGGCCAATTACTGCACATGTAAAAAGCGTGTCTAAGAACTAAAATGACTGGTATCGTTTCAATGCAGTACACATATTAAGACAGGCTAATTACTGCACATGTAAAAGCTTGTCTAAGAACTAGAATAACTGCTCATCGTTCCAATGCATTACACATATTATGACAGACCAATTACTGCACATGTAAAAGCGTGTCTAAGACTAGAATAACTGCTCATCGTTTCAATGCAGTACACATATTATGATAGGCCAATTACTGCACATGTAAAAAGCGTGTCTAAGAACTATAATGACAGGTATCGTTTCAATGTAGTACACATATTAAGACAGGCCAATTACTGCACATGTAAAAGCGTGTCTAAGAACTAGAATAACTGCTCATTGTTTCAATGCATTACACATATTATGACAAGCCAATTACTGCACATGTAAAGGCGTGTCTAAGAACTAGAATAACTGCTCATCGTTTCAATGCAGTACACATATTATGACAGGCCAATTACTGCACATGTAAAGGCGTGTCTAAGAACTAGAATAACTGCTCATCTTTTCAATGCAGTACACATATTATGACAGGCCAATTACTGCACATGTAAAGGCGTGTCTAAGAACTAGAATAACTGCTCATCGTTTCAATGCAGTACACATATTATGACAGGCCAATTACTGCACATGTAAAAGCGTGTCTAAGAACTATAATGACTGGTATCATGTCTATGCAGTACACATATTATGACATACCAATTACTGCACATGTAAAAGCGTGTTTAAGAACTATAATGACTGCTATCGTTTCAAAGTAGTATACGCAAATGATGACAGGCCAATTACTGCACATACAAAAGCGTATATTCTAATGATTCATGTCAATTTATCTGTCAGAATGTTATCTGTTTTTTTGGGATGACAGTTTTTATTGTATGTAACAGTTTTATTACTTGTACAACAATGGTAAATTCTTAGTTCTTCATGTAACTATACACCTACTATTAAAAGTTGCACTATATCACTCTGTAACGGGTTGTATACATAAACGTTATTTCACTTGTTTATTTTGTGTGTAACTACCACTATAAGTTATTTGGAGTAGGGAGAAATAAAAATAAAATTTAATATTATACATTCTTCAGTGACTTGTGTAACGGTTGATAATAACGGGGCCTAAATACATATTCCCCAAAGTACAGGTAAAATGTATACACCATATGTTTTTATTTCAGATAAAACGAGAAACTTAACATAAACTTTTATTGTAGCATCATATAAGAGGTATAAACAAAATTTGTTTATGGTACTCCCTTACGACATTTATAACTGTGAAACTACATGTGCTCTTGCTGTATTGAGGTATTGTAAAAGATAACTACCCGGGGATTTAAGAGACTTTACAATGAAAAACATAAAGAGTTCGGACAACATGATGAGACATATTTATAAAAACTACTCATAATAAAATCCGTACAAGATTGTTTTTAACACTAATAATAAACATCTATTGTAGTTTATTTAAAAAAGAATATTGTCTACAAAGTTATGTCATTTAGAATAATTATAAAAATATTTTCCTCATCAAAAATATGGTTTCAATAATATCGAAAGGTGTATTTTATTTTATTCCTAAATTACATAAACTATCACAAACTAACCATACAAAAAGTAATTATAGTTCTATTAAACCATACGTTATGTAGAAAATTTATACTATTGTTACAACATATTTGTTTTTACATTTAATTTCCTAGTTTTCTCAAATTATTTTATTTAAGATTAGAAAAGAAATGACTTATGTGTAAACCAAACAGTTTAGTTAAATGTGTTAATAATTGCACAATGTAACGATTTTTTATAATAATTTATATTTTTAATAATAATAAGGGTTTTCTTAACTATGCAACTACATTGATATATTGTAAAGCGAAAATTTTAAATTCTGTTTATTGACCTACCTATTGGCTATGCAAACCTATGTCGATTGATAAGTAATTTTAGAACTTTGTTGGAGCAAGAATTTTGTTTTTCAATAGTAGATAAAGTATTATTTATATTTAAAATTGATTTTACATTTTCCAATTCATAAAAAAAAAAAAAAAAAAAAAAAAAACTGATTTGATAATTGGCTGTACAACTTACAAAAGACGTGCAATATTCACATATATAGGTGTTTGACAATAATCATGTGTGGAAACGCAACTAGTGATTTACATTTATTTTTCTTCCCTTATAGATTATAAAATAAATTACGAAGGCATTGTAATGTTAAAATTGGATGCAATACATCATGCAGTGTTGTTAGTACTGCATTTATATACAGTATTCAAAATGCAGATACTTCAATCGTAGTCAAGTTGAGAACTAAATCCGGATTTCATGAAAGTGTTTATCCTCTATTCAAATCGGGTTTTTTCTTTAAGAGTATTTTTATTTTACAAAAAATATTAAACTTCAATAGTTATACGAAATAATATTATTCTTTCAAATAAAACGTTAAAAAAAATCTATAATAAAAAAAACGAAACTAAGGCAAATGATACTATACAATTGTAAAGTTATTACCTCGTGAATAAAAACAAAAATTCAAGTTAAAAATCAATTAAATTAACCAATCCAGCTCTGTTTGAGTTGCTAACAATAAAAAAAAGCAAACAAAAATAATTACGGGCTAACCACCTGTGTATTCAATAAACTAATAAAAACTTATATAGGATAATTTATATTGTTAATAATAATAATCCGAACAACAACAAAAAATACAAATATAATTAAATTACACACACATAGATACTTGGAATCTAACACCAACCTGCTTTTCAAATGTGTTATTTAAATACATCAAAAAAGTTCATATAAGTCTTATATTCCAGTAGAAATATTGCATGAGTACATTGCTCTAGAGAGACAAAAGGATAAACAAAATAATTGTGCAAGTTTTCCATATGTATTCTTATAAAATCTATACGTAAAAATATTCTAAAACGCAATATAGAAATACAGTATTAACATCATCGCAATATTTCTCGTATCATGTAATCTAAATTAAAAACACAAGGGTATTCTTTTGTTTTAAAGTAGTTTATGGCTGAAGAAACCAACAAGACAATGCTACATGCTACGCTGAGCGTGCTATTTAACAAACAAGAGATGTGCAACAAAAGGCGTTTGTCATCCCGAATTCAATAAAATGCTTTACGGCAATGGTCACAAGAAATTCATAAAAGAATATTAAAATTTACAAGTTTGTTTTTTAATATATATAGATAAAAATATATCGTAAAATTTTGTTATTTTTATTTTGTAATAAAAAGTTGATTAATCAAGGATGAAAGATTTTGTGATTTTATTACTTCAGTGAGTTTTTAATAAAATGGAAATGATGAAACATTTATTTAGTTCAGGTTTTATTATATTATATAAATAACTGTTTACAATTTACTAATAATAAACATTTCGTAATTTATTTACCAAAAAAACAAACGATAATATTTCACCTCATCGTTTTACTAATAATAAACTATTTATCTCAGTTTCAAAAATTCTTATTTCGTCACCATAACAACGCGATTTATTCATATCTGTCTTTATTTTTAAAATTCAATGCTCAGCCTACTGTAGAATATATTCCACAGGCATTGTTTCATCTAATTATTTTATGATACCATAACTTCGGTATTCTTATTTTCCCATTTCATTTCTTGAGCTGACATTTAAATTTTTAACGATATGCCAGAGACACAAGAAAAACACTGTATATTTATGCTACCTATTATATGTTGAGTGAAACCGTACATAAATCATGCTTGATTAAAGTCTAATACAATTATGTTTATCCTATCAATATTATGAAATATTTGCCTACAATTTACAAAACAATATTTCTTATTTTTTTTTACAGAAAGACATAAAAAATATTTTATCTCACTAAGTTTCTAAAAATTAAATATTCCTGTTGTATCAGTTGAGTGACATTCCAAAATTTGTTATTTCATCACCATAACAATCCAATTGACTCATGTGTCTTTTGTTTCTAGAATACAATACTCAGTATAGCATAGAATATATTCAATAGACATTGTGTTCATTTAATTTGATTGATGTTACCATTGTTATTGTAAAAGACTCACATGTAGCCAATTCTCAAATTTATTTTTTCGAGCTATTTTTAATTATATAGACCAGATCCCAATCACCTGAAAACCATCCACTATTTATATTTCTAAGAAATTGTGTATAAAATGAACTGTAAAACAAAATATAACTTAGATTAAACTATATTTGTTATATCAATTGTTGACTTATAAATTGCATAATAAATACATTTCATACAAAAAACAAATAATATTTTACTTTTATAATTTATCATAATAGATTATATTTTAAAACTTGAAGTTAAATCTTTTAATTGTTACATCCGTTGAATTGAACAATAGATCAAAAGAAGTCAAAACTTTATCAAATTGTATTGAAAACAATACGTAACGAACTTTCTATTACTGAAATGTAGGTTAATAAATACATTTAACCAATTGATCCTTTAAGACCATTAAAAATATAAGAGTAGGATCTAGTTTAATAAGCCGCATTTGTTATTTAATCTTTTACTTATTTCTAAAATGAGTTTAATCTATAAAGTCCTATACGGTGGAAAATCAATTAAAAGCTATTTGAGAAGGAACAAGAAATGATAAAAGGATCCTTAAAATATTTCCGCTCTTTCGATCTTATTGAATTTTTATTCAATTTCCTCTCTTTGTTAAAAGTTATAGCTTTTTACTTCTACTAGTTAATTTGTCCAAATTAAATATAACAATAATTAATTGACTTCACTATCTAAAATAATTAAAAAATATACTTTGAAGGAAATTGTATAAATCTTTTAATTTAGGAGAAAATTAAATATACATTACAGTATCTTTTTCATTCTCTATGCTTAAAAAAAAAAGGAAAAAAAAGGAAATACTTTAGAGAATATTTATTTCCTTATATTCTGACTAAATCAACAGTCAATTAATTAGGTATAGTGATTTAAAATAATAGCTCATCAATTAAAAATGTATGATTTTCTTTTTAAACTTGCTAAAAGTTCAATTCTATACGATCCTTAGTTATAAACAAATTGCTTTCACAGCATAAAATTGCAGTAATTCTACAACTTTATAATAATTATTTTAGTTACCTTTATTATTAAAATAAATTAATTTCACTATCTGAAAGAATGTGGGAAATGGTAAATAAATAAACTTTATTAAAAGAGATTGTATAATACAGTACAGTAAAATTAAATTTCTTTCAAAGTTAAAAATATTACTCTTTTAAAAAAACTAAAGGAAGATGCCTTAATTTACTAATATCGTTCAAATCGAATCGATGAGTACATACTTCTTTTGTTTGGTTTGTTTTTATAACGTTCAGTTACTGTTATTTTCTGCCGACTTTCATCAAATAAATTCAAATATGGGCACAAAATATAGTCAAATTGCAGTCCTTATGTATGTATTATTAATTTTAACGTTTATACATGTTTAGTAGCTAGTTAAGACAATAATATTAAAGTGAAAATATGCAACCTAAACTGGGAATTGAACTCAGGACTTTCGGCTTCACAAACTGAGCTATTCTTATTCGCTTAGGGCATGCACTAGAAATTTAGTAATTCGAAAATTGCAACAAACAGCAAAGTAAAGAGGGAAGTGTAAGCATGTGATGTCAATGTGAAGTAGACAAGTAGTCCTAGTCAGCATCTGCACAATTTATTCTTTGGCTGACTATTTAGATAAATAATTTGACTGTTTTTATCTTATAAGTCTTGCTTATTGACAATTCGTGGTTAATTAATTAATTTTTTTTTTTTGGTTTTTTTCGTGTTTAACTGTAATTCGTGGATGAAACACAAATTATTTTTCATAATAGAAGGGAAGTGTATTGAAAATATCATTTTTAATTAGAGAAATTACTTTGTTTTGAGGATGATTTGATCTTTTTACAACGCATAACTTATTCGTCTAAATTCATAAGTTTACGTCGGTAAAATACCTTGCTTATTGATTTTGTAAGGTGATTATATCAATAATTTGCTATAATTTCGAGTCTATATTGCTCGAAAAATAGTCATGCAACCAAAATGAACATATGCAACCCATCAGTTCATCAAATTTATGGCTGAAGAAAACGTCAAGAAAATTTTCCAAGTTCCTTGAATGTATTCATAGGTTATTCACCGCTTGGTATTTTACAAACATGAGATAGACGTTTAACAATAGCCTGTGTCATGGTGTATTCAATTACATTTTATGAATGCGTTGCTATTCTATTCAAGGGGATATTTAAATATTTAAGTTTTGTAAATTAAAATATAAGTAAACAAATCTAAACGATAATATTTTATTTGAATGGAATTTCTTAATACAGCTCAATAATTATTAATAGAAAATAAAAAATATTGAACTGTCACTTGTACCGAATTAATTTTTAAATGAAACTGATTCATAAATACTTTAAACGGTAAAACTTTGTATTTTATTATTCTATTTACAGTGTAAAAATTTCTTTATTTTTATCGAAGAGAATATGTGTATCTTTTAGGTTAGGCAATTAATATATGCAACTAATTTATCTGAACGGCTGTATTTAAAGCAAACTAGTCTATTATAATATTACTGTTTGGTAATTCAATATCTTTTTTAAATTTTTTACAAATAATTAATTGTTTATCTAACTATTGAACACAGTTTTATTTATTTATTTTTAAAATTCATATCTTAAATCAATTCTTTAGTAACTCGTTTGTTTCCACGCTTGTATTTCATGCAAAATGATCTATTATTATATTACTGTCTGCCATTTCAATATAATTTGTTTAATTATCTAGGTATAGTAAGGTATATGTAGTCAGATATTCGTTTAGAAAATCTCTTTATTAGATTTTGTTTACCTGTGTGGTTGTCGCTATTTTATATTTATTTTCTATTTCCATTTGGAACCATTTCCTTGATAACTTGTTTATCTGAACGCTTATCTCGTTATCAGTCTACTATATTACTGTGAGCTATTACAATATATATTGTTTAATTTTCTAGGCATAGTATGGTATATGTAGTCACATATTCGTTTAGCAAATCTCTTTAATAGATTCTGATAACCTTTGCCTCTCTCTCTCTCTCTCTCTCTCTCTCTCTCTCTCTCTCTCTCTCTCTCTCTCTCTCTCTCTCTCTCTCTCTCTCTCTCTCTCTCTCTCTCTCTCTCTCTCTCTCTCTCTCTCTCTCTCTCTCTCTCTCTCTCTCTCTCTCTCTCTCTCTCTCTCTCTCTCTCTCTCTCTCTCTCTCTCTCTCTCTCTCTATATATATATATATATATATATATATATATATATATATATATTATTAAAATCTTCTTGTTTATCTGGACGGTTTTCCTTCTCGCCAACCAGTCTACTATATTACTATGAGCTACTCCAATATCCTTTTCTTTTTTTTTCAATATGTAGCTTAATATTTTCAGTCACATATTCGTTTAGAAAATCTCTTTATCAGACACTCAGCTGTTTGTTTACCTGTGTATTTGTCAATATATTTTTTTTCGCTCATGTGAACGGCTGTGTTTCTTACAAACTGGTATGTTATTATGTTACTTACTGGTATTATAAAATCATTTACTTAATTTTCTGAGTATCGTTTTGTATTTTTAGTTACAAATTCGTTTAGGAAAACATCAATATCAGAAAATGAACATTTTGCTTACCTTTCTATTTTAGCACTATTTTAAATTTTTTCTTTTATATCAATCTTGAATTATGTTTCCTAACTAATAGGTTATCATTTTCGAGTAACTTAGAGACATGTTTGATCATTGTTTTTAAGTCAGGCACTCTAGGATGTTTACTCTCTGCGGTGTCGATTTTCGGATGGGTTAAGGTTTCTTTTTTCTTATAGTGGCTACTTGATAGTCAATACTTATACCGTCTCATGAGTTTCTATCCTTGTTTATCTGCTAAATTCAAAATATTCTGTCTACATGAATGGATGTGTATTCAACCATCCGTTCTAATTTTGTGTCTGTTTTACACTATTTAAATATCATTTATTTTATACCCTGGGCATGTTTTTGTATATTTTCTACAGTATCCATTATAAATTTACATTTCAGATTACAAATTTTGTTTAAATGACTATTTTACTTTTTATTTAATCCGGCGTTTTAACCCTTTGGTTGGTGAGTTTCCGAAGGTGTATGAAGGACTATAAAAGTGAGTTTTTTTTTCTCACAAATTTTAATTTTTTTTGTTGCATTTGGTTAATTATTTAAAAAAAGTGAATAATAAATACATTAATTCGTATTTTATATTTATTAACAAAAAAACAACAAAATTCAAAAAAAAATTTTAATTAAAAAAAAAAAATTTAATTTAATTTTATATTATTGTAGAAACATAGAAACATTACTGAAACATAAAAAGAAACAAATATAGGTAATCTCCTACATTAACATTTTATACTAATTAACATAAAAATATAAAAAATGATTAAAAAATTAAAAATTTAATATTATAATTTTGTAGGCCCTAGACCTTATTTGAAACATAAAAACCAACAGACATAGGTAATCTAACTTTAAAAGTTGGTCTTCGTATGGTAGGTACGGAAGCACTCAGGGACACATAGCGGCACGTCACACTCCCGGCACATCCAGGTGGTTTCCTTTCGTCGCTGCGCTCCAGCTGAAGTCCACCTGCACACATGGCAGGCCCGACGAGGTTTCACTTTCTTGTCTGTTGCTGGGATGAAGTCCGGGAAATGTTGTGCTGTTAGTCGCAAAGGTGCTGGCTGGATCCTTGGACCGACGACCTCCTGCCGAGCTGGCTCTTGCTGGAGTGAATTCTTCTAGAAGCTGACGAATCAAGTTGAGGCGAAATTCCCCTAGTTTGATGCTTTGTCCTGTTTTCAGTTTGAATAATATAAATGAATTCAGGACAGTAATATCCAGGAAGTGGAAAAACAGCTTCTTGTACCACTTGCTGGATTTACGTGCGCTATCGTTGAACGTAATAAAGAAGACTTACTGGTTTCTGGAAGCCCAATATTTGCCTCAAAACTATCATCCACCCATCCAAAATCTTCACCTTCATCACTAAGATCACTGTCACTCTCCTCACATTCACTTTCATTATTCATATATATTTCCAATGTTTCCTTCGAAAATTCTTTAGAACCCATTTTATACTTATTTACAACACATCAATACAAAACACACATTCACGAACAAAGCACATAAAAAGTTAAAAACAATAAATAAACTGCTGCTGACTGCCGGTAATAACATAAGAACAAAACTTCACTCAATAACAAACACACAAAAACAATCGGCAAAACAGTTGCTAAGCAAGCAGCTTCTAGAAATGTTGCGATGCATTCTAACGAGTAAAGTTAAAACTAATAGTTCCCAACTGTTCCCGATAGAGTGCAGAGCAATCCTGCTTTAAAAATAATAACTCTCGCAGCGTTATCGTGATTACTGTTCACTGCCGAAGTTGCTCCCGCATATGTGTCGGGATTACCGCTACGGGCCCGGCCGCCCGCTCACGCATACGGTGCGGCCATACTTGCCAATGGGTTAAGGTGTGAATTTGCTGGGGTGAGGATTTTTCTATTAGTTTCGGGCTAAAACCAGGTAATGCATTTCTTTTTAATAATGGTTTCCCTTTCCGATCAATCTACAATTTCACAGACTTTGACATTTAATCGATTTAATGCTAATTTTTCTACTAAATTCAACATCTGTTGTCTTTGTAAATGTTCATGTTTTCAAATTATGTTTTTCGCTTTTATAAGTGTTTTTATAACCAGTCCACGTGTTCTTATTTATAGATCTACTGTTAAAAGAAGCATTACATTCTCCCTCTAACTTCCTTATCTTTTATTTGCATTTTATTTCAGATCGTAAATTTTAATGAAATAAAAACAAAACAAAGTATATTGCTTTGAATATTCAAAATAGGTTTTTAAGAAACATTTATTTTTACCTAAAACTCATTTAAGTGTGCTTCATGCAAAGATGCTTCTACGAAATTAATTGCTTTTAGTTTATTATAAATCATTTAGAATATTTTAAATAGTTATAAATAAATGGTAAGAGAGAGATTCTTTACGTTTACTATTACAATTTATTACTACTAAGGAGCAATGAAAATAAACTTTATTCAACATTCTCTGTTACAACTTTTGTAATGGTCGAAAATAACGAAAATAAATTACACAATGTACTATATATTATTAAAGTAGACATCATGTAGCTTGTTTTATTGTTTTACATCATGCGGACAACTTGCTGGAACTTTTTAAATTTCAGTATGATATACGAGTTTTTTTATGGTGGAAACCTGAATACTTTAAACATTTATTTAAAATTTTAGGTTTGAAAAATCTACCTATAAGATACACAAACAAAAGTAAATCGTATTTGTCAAACACGCTCATTATAAGGCCGTATAATAAATTTGGTTAACTAGTGAAATAATAACTTTAGAGTTTAATTTTGATTTAAATTTGAAAAGCGTTAGAATCAAGATAAATATGAAAGTTACGTTTAAACTAGAAAAATGATTTTAATGTTAATTTTTAAATTAATCAGAAAAATGTGTAATATACAGATGATTTATTACTCTACTAATTAAAGAGTGTTTTCATAAATCGTGGTGGGTTTAAATAAAAATATTAACAAAAGTATACATTTAAAAAGATGAAACGTGAATTAGAAATACGATATAGAAAACTTTTTTTCTTTTATCTGAGTTGGGTCTCGTGAGTAATTCTGCAAATGTCCAAGCGATGCTCTTTTCTTTCCACAACGGACCTACAATGTTTGTAGTTATTGATGCCACGTCCTTTTCGTTCTCTCCAAATGTAAATGTTGCAAATCCTTTCGCTGTAGACATTTAGTTTAACATATTTCTCTACATGAAATATCGGATGAACGTGGGGATTACGCTTTCCATGGACCTATTCTACTCCAATGTTGGCGAAATATCTCGTCAAGTAAATTCTAAACAACATTGGTAACGTGAAGTGGTAACCTTGGTGAATAATTAATTTGTCGTCCTCCATTTGGCAATTTCAAATGGAGTTTCTATAGAGTTTCAATATTTCAAGGTGAAATTGATCATATGATTAAATTCACTACAATGGTAAAACAAGTATTATTGAAATAGCGTTTTAAGTAACATCAAGTCACCTTAGGAAGCTGTAACGATTTAAAACCCCACTATGACTTATTGGAGACATTATATCGTATACAAATATTTAAGAATTTTTCGCTGAAAAATAATGGTTTAAAATTACATTTTCTTATTTTAACCAATTATATTATATTTTGATGGTAACAAGTAGAATTATTTTATACTATAAAATTTGGTATGCAATGATTATTTATTATAATTTATCCATGTAAGTTAACTAATTATGTATATTGAGTTTTTTTTTCCATTCAGACATAATATTAATTTTTTTAAATATAAGACATTTAATGATTTTTAGTTTCTTTGATTTTTGGGATTCAATCAATACATTTCATACTGAATACTATACATACCGGGTGTTTCAGACCACATGGACACTATCTGTAGCGCCTAAACGAAACCAGATAAAAATTTCCTTCCAATTAGAACCCCCCTTTTTCGACCTCAAAGAATTCAAAAAAATTATTTACGACACTCTTCAATGACCCCAAAAGGACACTTTTGGGGGGCAGGGTGGTGTTTTTGGAAAATTTTCAAATAGAAACATAGGTCGTGAGATACATCATTTTAAAAGTCTCTCTTTTCTGAACATTTTGAAACAAAAAAAAAAATGTTATCTTTTATTACTGTACAGGGTGTGACGAAATAAAATTATTTTCGTAAATGCCATTTTTTTTTTTTTTTTTTACAATTAATCAATGGTGCAAGATAGAACCAAACTTTCAATACAAAAAAATGTTTGTTTTCAAAAAGGTCTCTCAAATAATACAATTTTCAATCTAGGTTGCTTAGGGCAGTTTAAAACATATTATAAAGTACAAAGATCAGAAATAAAAGCCAACTTACCGATAAACTAATGTTATTACACTACAACTCTACATCCAGGTGTTATCAAATTGTTCATAAAATAGACTTAAACATTGTTTTAAACAGATGTAAGACATTCACATAATCCCTATTTTATTTTTGCTCTAAAGCATCTTCAGTGACTGAGTTATAAATTTGTTTATGACAAAGTTATGTTTTATTCCAAAACCGTCAAACTGCAGGTGTTCCAACAAATATGGCGCGCTGTAAAACGTCCTACTAAAATATAACTCTTGTAGACAACTTACAATAGTAAAGGTAACAATAAAATGCGATGATACTCAAATATGATGTTAAGTTATATTACATTATATATATATATATATATATATATAATATATTATTACCAATATATATATATATATTATTGAATCGTAAGTGGATGTTTAAACATGTGGCAGAGAAGAATAAAATATTCGCTCCTTTAACCCTTAAATTTTTTTTATTTCTCTACTTACTGATGGGTCCATTTGTCTGTGCGCGCGGCTTGCTATGGTACGGCGGGGCAGAGGGCAGTGGTTATCGCTTATTTCCAAAAACATGAAGTCCCGCGCGGCGCGCCGGACGTAGATTATTCACCTCTCTTTAATGTAGCTTCGAGAACATCAAGTCATTAGCAGAGGAAAAATTCAACCTCATTGGTGCAAAAGAATGGGAGAACAAGTGCGAGTATGTAAAAACTATTGAAAATAATTACGCTTCAGCTGAGCCGCGGATCGACGACCTCGTGGAATCAATGATTATATCAGTAGGAAACAGCGACAGCAGTGAGGAGGACGATGACGACGATGATTTGAGTAGCATTGAAAACCTAGATTAAAATGTATGTAGACAATCAATAGATTTAATATTGTAAATCAACTTTTAGTATATTATTTTTTAGATGTTACCTTTGCTAGTACTGATATTTTAATGGACGTAAAACAATAAAATTTGTTTGTAAACATCATGTTTCTATGTGCACTACAAATCTTGTAAACTGTAATTATGTCTCGCGTAAGGTAGACAAACATAGTTGGGTGAGCGAGCGCTACTTTTACAGAACGGCTAATAGCGTCAGAGCCGCGCGCACAGACAAATGGTCCCATCAGTAGTATAGAGAAAAAGCGTTCTCTTATTATCAATACCCTAATTAAACGGTTCAATTGACATGACGTATACATAACTTGGGTAAACGAACATTCTGTTTTAACTTTTATTATTAAGAACATTATGATAAGAGGTATTTCAAGACATACAAAAAAATACTGCCCGATTATATTTCAGCCTTCATTTATTTGTAAATCTTTAAACTAATAAAATTATTATATAGTTGAGCTATATATATATCTTATCATTTTAGTGTCATTTTTGTCAAATGTTCTATTTCCTCATAAGTTGTGTTTCTTACAAAAAACTACCTGTTTTCTCACGAACTATCAGGGATAGAGGGTTGAAATGTTTAAGTTGATATTATGGATATAAAATTGTACCATTTAGTGTATTCGTGTTTATTATATTAACATTGAATTTAATTCGAACAAAATTTTTAATAAAGCATTTTTTTAAAAATGATTAGACTAATAGTCGGGCAATTATTGTAGATCAATAGTACCAACGTACTTGCCTACATACAATAAAAAATTCAGGACGATATCTCTTTTAATGTTTGAGATATAGTAGCAACAATTAACACGGGGGTGGGGGATATCAGTCTCCCTTTAAAACATAATTATTTAAGGAAAATTTTGTCCCTACTAATATACATTACATATTATCAAGTCGCGTTTTTGTTGTAGTAATTTAATGAATTTTTCAGTAACTAAAAATGTTTTTTAATGACGTACTCTAAAAGCTTGATTGATGCCTCTCTGTATATCCTCTGTCTACTTTACTCACGCGAATTCCGATCAGTTCAAAAAAATTGGAAAACAAATTTCTTTTTCGTTTCTATCTGTTGTCTTCTTTTTTTGTAAAGTCATTAACGTTATAAAGTAGGAAAAATTCAGTCAGTCAATATCACGTGAAAGTGTAATATTACATTGCAATATGATATCGATGTAAGATAAAACAGTGGTGTCATTTATGTTAATGCCGGCAGAAATGTCAACCAGAAAGATTTATAGACTCAGTTCATATCAAACACTATAATTTATGTTTAGTTATTGTAATATCATCTGTACTTGCAATGTAATAAATCAAATTTGAAATATCCATGAGATGGAGTAATATATAGTTAGTTTTTTAGTTGTATTTAGCTTTTCTTTTTTAAATATATTTATTTCGTAATCCAAATATTATTTACGGAAATACATTTTCCAGTACACGGTTTTTTTTTATATGTATTAAATTAAAATATTTCTTCATTTTGTCAATAGTATGAAAAATGTATTTTTTTTAAATTATTACATAAAAGTCAAACATTTATGTATATAAGTACATTTAATAGAACCCTGTAGCGAGCACATAACTATAGTAAGTAAGAGTTCCGCCGCAAATTCGAAGGATCATACTTGTATCTACACATTTTGCATGTATTTATTGCTTAGACTTTTCACTTTTGCTGTCAAGTCTCTCCTGCTAAAAATTATTTTTTTACAGAAATGAGAGTATTCGAGAACTTTTTTTCTTTATTTTACATTCCCCCCCCTTTTTAAAGGCAGTGATGGTTTTTATCATTAAACAACAAACAACGAAAAATCTTATAAATAGAAACACGTATGTATCATATCCTTACACATATGGTTCACATGTTGTTTCTTAAATGATTTTATTGTTTTATTTATTGACTTTTGTCTTTTTGAGTTTGAAACAAATATTCAAATATCTGTCATCTTGTCACACAAGTAGACCACAAAAGGAAGAGTTTAATAACAGAAACTTGAAGGTCTGTTCCGTTATGCTCTTTTTTTCTCCCCCCCCCGCACTCCCGTAAAAGACCATCAATTTTTGTATTCTAAAGTCCTCACATCCAAAGATTTTTTTAAAGACTTTATTCTTTTCTGAAATAAAAAGTCATTTTATTATTATTTTTTTAAAAATTTATCTACAACAATAGATACAAGTAAATAAATACTGTAATTATCATTAAAGTTATAGACGTGTGTTTAATTTATAAAATGTCTATAACTAGAGGGTATTATATTTTTATTTTTATTCCAACACATCAAGATATTTTAACATATTATAACCTAGTCTTATAATCACTTTTATACATTTTTGAGAGACTAAAATCAACATTTAATCTTAGTTGATTTTAGTCAGTATCGAACACATTTTAATCTTGACACAAATTTAAATAACGGTTCCTACTCAAATTTGGTTTAAATCCTGGAATAAAATAGACTGAAATTAACACATCACATTATTTCAGTATTGTTTTAGCACGCGTTACTGGGAATATATTATAATTACAAAGAAGTAAGATTCGGAAAAATCTCGGAATAAATTATAACTCTTTCTGCCACAATAACTAATAATATTTACCAGAAATACGAAATTATTTTATAATCTAATCAATTATATTAGTTATTATGTAATGCATAGTTATAATTTCTAATTTTATTTAAGCTAAAATCGAGCTAATTTGGTTTTTCCTTCTATAAAATTAATAGATTAATTAGAACTTATACAATTTATTTTGAACTTTAGTTCGTATATTCACGACAATATATTTAGATAATTGAGTTGGGGATAGCGATTTGTTTCTGCTTTACAGCACACTGAATTAGAGATTTGAAACATTTATAGTTGTCTTGTTAGGACCACTAAAACTTAAATGTTAACTGCCAAGCTTTGTAATATAAACTGTCACAACATACAAGTTAAGTTGTTAAAGTTCTACTAAATAGTCCAACTTACAAGAGTTATGCACATTTATACTGCTCTGGGTTGTCTAGTTTATCTTGGTCACAACAATAACTTTAGGAAATAATGAGGTACTCTTATGTTCCACCGTTAAAATCATCGCCGTCAATTAAAATGGAAACGATGTCGGTAAATGATCAGATATCTTTGTACGTCTGTTATATTGATGGCTTTGTCCTTGTTTCACACACAATTTAAATTGTTACAAATTTTTAAAACCTGTTCAGGAGATTGGTTTTGGAGACACATAACAATCCGCTTAAACAATAGTTATTGTTTTATAACTTTTAATGAAATTTAATTAAAAGGAAGTATGTTTGTTTTGATTTTTCAAAATATGTAGGTACACTTTCAAAAGTACTTTACCACACTTGGAAAGAAACAAAATAACAAAAAACAAACTTTTTGTCAAAAGTAATGTTCATTCCTATTAGACCC
Organism: Aphrophora alni; assembly: GCA_963513935.1. Lineage (NCBI taxonomy): Eukaryota > Metazoa > Arthropoda > Insecta > Hemiptera > Aphrophoridae > Aphrophora > Aphrophora alni. Next base: position 9,620,918 of record OY740773.1, read on the forward strand.
TTATAGCTATTACAAGAACAATGATGTCATCTTCAGAGGGAATCTTAACAAAGATTATATAAAAACTATTTACAACTAAAGTGACCAGTTTCCCTATGTCAATAGAAATTGTAACATAGCTTGTATTATTCGTATTCTTGTTTAATATGTTAACAGAATAGATTAGCATAGTTTTTATTCATGTATCTAATTATTATTATTCCTGTTAATATGTTAACATAATTAGTTTTGGGATGAATATATATTGTAAACATTAAAACATCTTTGTAGGTTCGAGGATTGGGCCTTCCCCACTCCAGGTAACTGTACAGGTGTTTGAACTGTCAACCCTATTGTTGATAGGTCAATGCACCAGAGGAGTGGGGTAGGGAAACTGGTCACTTTAGTTGTACTGCAAATAGTTTTTATTTAGTCTTTGTTAAGATTCCCTCTGAAGATGACAACTTTGTTGTTGTAATAGCTATAAGGGTCTAATAGGAATAAACATTTTACTTTTGACCAAAAGTTTGTTTTTTGTTATTTTGTTTATTTCCAAGTGTGGTAAGGGACTTTTGAATGTGTACTTGTATATATTGCCACTCTGGTCTTTGTTTATTTTCAAAATAAAACAATGAATCTCATGAATTCTGAAAAAAAAAAAAAAGAAAAAAACTTGTTAATTTAGTTTGTATGACAGTTTATTAGTGTTTACAGTTGGTTCAGCGCTTATCAGTTTAGAACTATAAACATAAGCGATTATGGCGTTGCATTTCAGACTATGAACACTCAAAGAAACTCAGGTTCGACTCCGAGTGGAGCACATAAATTTTCAATATATTATGCTACTCCGGTATTCGTTAATCTAATGGACATAAAGTAAACACGTGCAAATAGAATAAACACAGCATTCTGTACAAAATCTATGTTTGTTAACTACAGCTCGCACGGAATCAAATAAGTTGGAATAATAGAAAAGAAGAAAAGGTATAAACTTTAAGATGAAAATGTTAGAGGGAAACAAATAAATTGTGCCTAACATCATTGATTGAATAGTAAATAATGAAAGAGAAGGAAGGTAGATAGGGAGCTAGACAAGATACGATTGGACCAGCTGTGATCTTGATTTATTACCAACTAATGTCACATGTCATCACCTTCAATTCCGTGCGCACTTTTTGTGAATTAATTTAAATCCATTTATTAAACTTAGGTTAGGTAGTGTCAGAGAGAAATAGTTGAGTAAAATAAAAGAAATATATTGAATTGAAACGTATATACGAGTGCAAACTATTCTTATAATAGTAAAGGGTTATAATTAAGAAAAACAAAATACTGTCTTACGTAGGCATTCTGTCGTATAATTTCATGTTCATATTTTAATAATAAAATATTTTAAACTCCATAAAAATGTGATTGTCATGATTTAAAACTTCATTGATATTGTAGGGTATTTTAAATTTATAAAAATCTGAAGTCAAGATATTATATAACTTCTAGAAAAAACTTAAAATTATCGTAGATTGGTTTATGTAAGAGATAACAAATTACTTCAAAATCCATTATAAGTATTTAAAACAGATTTGAATAAATTTTAAAATTGTGTGGAGAGCTAAAATTTTCTTTGTTTGAAATTATGAACATTTTATTTATTGTTTTGTTTTGTAACATAATAGTTTTCTACAAAAGGATCCTAAAGTTTGGCTGTATATTCCATTTTATACTTTTACCAAATATATCGAATTGGTTATAATTCTGTACCTACGAATATTTTGTTATTGGTTCAACAGATAAAACACGTAAGTAATGAAACATAACACGAATAAATTTTGTTGCATTATAACTGATTACATTTAAAACCATTTTAAAATTAGTTTTAATATTGTGTTTTTATTTATTAAATTTAAAAATTAATACATTAACACTAATAAAAACTCTTATGAAACAAACAATTTGGATGAGATGGAGTAGAAACTTTTACAGCTGAATTTGTAAGATAATGTCATAAAATTTATCACAATTATAGTCATAAAGAACAGAAAACATTAAAAACTTATTTTCATAGAGGATATATTTCCCACTTGACGACTTTATGACCAATTTAAAACAAGTTTAAGCATAAAACAGCGCTGTTGTTGTTTAGTTGGAGTTAAATATTTCTTACAACAGTTGTTAAGGGACCTCTGGGTTAAATGTAATTCACTGCAAAAAATGTATCATAACTTCTTTTATGTTTAAAAATACTTCATTTGAAATAAAAATTAATAAACACAAACCCAAAATTAAACACAAATTTTAAAACTTTTTTTTTTTAACGTAATAATATATAATACAACAACACTTATTTGAGTTGTGGTGAAACGACTATTGACAGTTATTTACCTTTTCTTTGTCTGTTGAAGGAACAACAAAATATGCCCATGAAGTTAAATTATTATTTTTTTTAATATTTGATAAAACTAAGAAACGGAACATGCAGCCAGACTAAACGATCTTTAATACCAAACTACGTGTGTTAATTTTTTTTTTTTAATTTATTGCCCAATTTAAAAGAAAACTTCACTCGAAGATATAGCAAGACGAAACAATTTTAGGATATTAATTTCATTAAATTTTGAAACTTTAGATTCACTGCTTTATTGAATCCTCTTTCATTAAGTTTCAACAAGAAATTTCTGCTGTTAGATTAAATATGATTAACACTTTTTCCACGCTATGCACTCTGCTATAACAACATAAATAGGCATAACCAAAACAAGTTACTTTCAAAAATATAGAAATAACAGACATAAAATTATATATACGTGTGCTTTAGTCATGATTAAATTATAATTACTCAGTATTATGTTATGGTTATATACCATGTGTCCAAAAAGTCCCACCCCCTCTTATTTATTTTTTTTATTATTGGAAATAGAAAGATTTGCTTTGGGGAAAGTTTAGATAACCAAAGAAGGAATTTTTTGAAGTAACAACATTTTCAACCCTTACCCCCAAAATGGGGTAGTTTGGGGGTAAGTCAAGAATTTTAAATATCAACCCCTATTGAGTGATACCTCAGTTTAAAGGTCTTTTAAAAATAAAAATAATGACGCAAACTAGAGATCTCTAAGTTCATCTTACTCAACATAGCAACCAATCGAATTGTGAATTTTACGTTAATAATTACACCGGAAATGTTACGAAATGTACAACAAGCTTTTGAGTCCAGAAACTATTTCTGCCAAAAAGTAAATGGTAGCCATTACAAGAACTAATCCTAGCTATAAAAACAAGGTAAGGATCTTACCATCATTTTACCAACATAGAGCAGTTTGTAATGTAATAAAAACAACCGGAGTTTGTAGATTAACATTCACAATTTGATTGGTCGCTATGTTGGGTAGGATGAACTTAGAGACCTCTAGTATGCGCCATTATTCTTATTTTGAAAATACCTTTAAAATGAGTTATCACTCAATAGGGGTTGCTATTTAAAATTATTGACTTACCCCCAAACTACCCTATTTTGGGGGTAAGGGTTGAAAATTTTGATACTTCAAAAAAATCCTCCTTTGGTTATCTCAGCTTTCCCCAAAGCAAATCCGTCTATATCCTTTAATAAAAAAATAATAAGAGGGGGGGGTCTTTTTGGACACATGGTATATTAGTGTTGTACCAACGAGCATAACGTACAAGCAATTTTAATGTTAGATAATGTCAGGAGGAAGAGGCGAAACGATCGTAATATAAATAATAACAAAGGATATTACTGTTAGCTGTAGAATCACGGTAATTTATAAAACTTACTATTTTATTGGGTTGGACAAATATGGATACAATTTAAAATTTCCTATAAGGCCAAAGAGGCTAATATTAGGGCATTTTATTGCATGTTGAGGCTGAGTGATTACCATGATGGCCCCGTCAACGTTTCAAGAACTGTTACAAACGTCGTCAGAACACCGCTCTATTTGTAACGATATGAAGCTATGCATTTCACTTTAAATATAAATGGTATCATGTTTACTTATACATTCTTTCACTGCATATGTTTAACACTAAAATCAAGTGGAATACAATTTTTGTTTGAAGCGTCAATGTTAATAAATAGTAGTTATCAATAGTTTAACAAAGTAATTTTATATCTAACGTTTCAACGACGTATTTTCATAACCATCTTTGAATTAGTTGTTTGCCCTTTCGAAAATGTATATAGATGCAATGACAATGACTTTAATTACCACTTACAGCTACTAATGTGAAAATTTATATCATTACATTAAAAACACAAGTATATGTCTTTTTTTTCTTATTATTATACTTTTTTTTAAATTTATAAATTTTTTTAAACATATTGTTTGTTTGGACAATTTTAAGATCAAGCTGATGTAGAAATCGACGTCTAAATAAATATTATAAAAATAATCACAACAATTGTGTATTTAACTCCTATTGATAGTTTGCACTAGCACATAAAAGTTATAAAATTGAATGACCCTAAGACGACGTAAAAATATGGAATAAATTGCACCAACCTTTCTCCACCACCCCTTACGTTTCTCCACCACCAATCTATCCAACGTCATATTGAAGTGTTTAGTAAATCCATTACATCTCTCTACAGATATTTTTATATAAACTAAAAGAAGTTGATACGAGTGGCATATTTTGTTATTAATTCAGGGTTCAAAATTACATTTTTTACTATAACTTTGCTATTTGTCATAAAAAAAATGTGCATTGCGTACGGAATTGATATACACAAATTTTTATTGAAATCAGTTTGTTGAATAACACTCGATATATGAACTTAAAAGCTTAAATTGGCCATCACTTTCCCATTTGGAAATTGTTTTTTGGCATTTATTGAGGTTCTAATGGGCACATTATAATCCTCAATTCAAAAATTCATAATTTTGTTTAATTTCTGTGGCCACTATCGTGCGACAACGACAATGCCACGCCGGAAATCACGTTTTCTCTTACTTGAGAGCATGAAACGTGGATATCAGTAAAAAAACAAAAGCTAACATTCTTGAAGATTACCAAACTTACCCAATACTTAGTGGGTAACTAATTCATACTAGGTAGTAACAAGTTTTTGTGTACGTCATTTAAAAAGTCATCATTATCATAAATTACTCTCCGTTATTTCGTGTATTGCCTGTTTTGTTTTCACTGTCTGACTGTAGGTTTTCATACTTCTGTTAAATATTTATTTGCCTGATAATCCTCTCTATATATAACAATTTATATAACAATAAATATAACAATTTTTACTTTAAAATGATAATGACTTAAAATTCCCCTTTCATAAAACTTTAGGAAGTTTCATGTTAATCTTCGTTAACTCACATTTTATGTCCTTTTCTTTACTTCAACTTACACCGAATTAAAGGTTCCAAGACAAACACTGAACGATCCTATTTAATTCAAGATAAATTGTTTCAGCCACAACTTTGTAATACAATCAGTAAAGTCATTGTAACAACGCCTTTAACAGAACTCTAAAACGAATTCTTTCTTTTGTCAGGTTCAAAGGTTGAATTGTTTCGCAGAACATTGACATTGCAACGTAAGGAGTTAAATTTAGGCATTTAGTATTGTTAAATTCCCCCCATTTAGCAACTCTTAAAGAAAGATTTGAACAGTTCTTACGTAACTGTTCATTAGTGTCACTTACCTCAAGCATTCTTTTTGAAGTTTCTTGAAATTAAGTTTTTATTACACATGTGTTTAGACAGCATTTATCACACATTAGGTGATTAAAACGTTCAACATGAAAAAACAAACAATTTCAAATAGTGTATATTTGGTGTAATAGTGGATATATAGGATGGTAAACGTTATTGTGCGCGAGTGCCTAAAAATAATCCCCTGTCGATGGACGAATAGTGTACGAAATCGGTGTGGTGTAATAAGAATTTAATTTGAAGAAAACTTCAAAAAGATTGCTGGCTGTAAGAGGGTAATATAGCTATTTTAATAAACACATCCAGTTTGCTCTAGATTATCAATGTAACTCTTACGTTTTATTTAGGCTCCAGAGATTCTTTTCCAAATCATATTACAATAGTTCTAGCTTTCAATACCTCTTGACTATAATATAAGTCACTTGCCCCGATTTAAATGATCGAACGCTTAAAACAGCGCCATTGTTCGTTTTCCATTTTTAACCAATAACTCTCAAAACAACGAAACTTATGAGTAATTATAACTAACTTGCAATGACGAATATTGTTATTGTTTTCAGAAAAAAAATTAAAGATACATATACTTTCATATATATTGTAATATATAAAGAGAATTTGATTAAAGTTGTATTTGTATAAATTTTGTTGTTATTGTTCCATTTTCGATATTGATGTTCGTTAGCACGCATTATCAATAAAAAGATAAAATCGATTTCAGATGAAATAAACCAATTAACGGTGGAAGGAGAAAAACGAAAAAGGAGACTGAAAGAGAGGAAGGGAGACATTGACGATTTGACCAGCTGTGCACTTGATTTATTACCTATCCTAATGTGTTATACCATTGCTTTATAATCCGTATACTCGTTTAAAATGCATTTATAACAGTATGCACAGATGGTAAAAATGAAATTGGCATTCCAATTGTCGATCTAAGCTGTCTACAGATCATCTTTGAAACTGCCTATCTCTCCCATGTTAAATTTGCCATTTTCTGAAATTCTTTTCTCAGAAACTACTTAAGATTTGTTGAAACAATATTAAAAGTGATGTCAAGTGATGCAATAGCCTTGACAAAATTAATGAGAAATATACAAGCATTAAATTGCACAGTTTTCATTTTATGATCAATTATTTAACATCTTTAAAAAGGTGTAAACAATTCACATGAAAACATAAATAACTTTGGTAATAATGAAATAATAGCTAAATATGAGTTAGTAACATTGTTGTTGGCAATACTAAAATCCATTTGTTACATCCCTGATACTTCATCGTCAACTCAAGCCAACCACAGTTTATTTATATTGGACCTCCATCCCATTACCACAGGTTTGGAGTAACAAAACTGAACTAAAATAATCTTGTGTCTGAGGTGGAATTCGAACCCACAACATTTGCTAACATTCCTTGATTAAGGGATAGCCGCGTAAGCCTCTCTGTCTCCAACTTAGTCTTTTAACATAATTTGAATGGTGTCGTCACCATTTTAAACTTGTAAAAATTGTACATAGTCCGCACGTTTTGATATTTTTCACCCAGGTAGCGTGCATTGAGCCATAAATATACAAATTTGAAGAGACGTTTTTGCATTATAGCTTATGTAAATAAAAGTATCCAGGAATGAATTACTTTTACAAAAATCGATTTCAAACTACCAGGTCATCATTAAAAGAGGTTGAAAAAAGTTTAAATATTTTTTTTCTTTTTTTTTTTAAATGTAAACCGCGTTTTGAAACGGACTCAAAATTATAAAATAATTTATCTTAGCCCCATACAGATTTCTAACACATACAGACTGTCCTGATAATTTGTGATTGCGAATTTTTAATAACTATGAAAGTACTTGTAAGATATAAAACAAAAAACATGGGGCGGAAGAAATATATGATAAAAGAACATTTCAATTTTATTGAAATAGTAGCTACTTGACCACTATTAGGAATATCGAAGAATTTTCTCAACGAATGCTCCCTACATTTCTTACTATTATCAATTGCAAGCGCCCACGTTTTTTGTTCTAAATCTTAGAAGTATTTTCATAGCTATTTAAAATTCACAATCACAAACTTTCAGGACACTCTGTATAGATTTATATATCTGAATGGGGCTACGAGAAAATATTTTATACTTTTTATTCTTACAGTATGTGTGTGAAATTTTCAATCAATTGTAAACATCTTGATGAGATAAACAACTCTCCAAAAACCGTAATGTCTATGCTACCGAATGGTTTATTTTCCTTCTTTTTCAGTTTTTGCAATCTAGAATCGATCATCCAAAATATTTCTTATGGAACCATAAATTCTATGCCCTCCAACTAATTTCGCAAGACCATTAGATAGTTACCAGTGAGTGGTCCCAAATTTCCTACCATTTTTCAATTCTTCTCAACTGGTAATTTAAATAATGTGTGCAGCGTTCTATCAACAAGTCGTGCCGCAACAACGCTCAATGCGCCAAATATAACTGCTTTCTTACCATAGCAACAACTGACGGATAGCCGTTAAAAAAAAATTTTAATTAAAATTATACAAAACTTTTTTATTTATATGAAAAAGAAAAACATTCCTAGATATTGTCAAAATGTCAACATATAAAATTTCCTTAAAATCTGTTTACACGTTGCGCTGTAAAGCCCAAATGAGAAACCACAGTTGATAGACGGACAATCACATAAACGATATTCCAAATCTCCTCTTTTATACAAAACAAATTTATCAGCAAAAATTAAACATCTGTGTTTTTATTATTATAACCTTTTTTGCACTAAGTATATGTGAAAAAGTATAAATTATTTAAAAATTAAAAATACACACATTACAGAATATATAGTCAATTAGGATAAATAGATACTATTATTAGTAATTATTTTATGAATATGAATTAAAAAAAAAATCATATAAACCTTTTTTTACGGCGAACACAATTAGACTTTTCGTCCAAACACAATGATATTTACATTTTTGTATTTAATCAGCGTAAGTACGTCAAGAGTTTTCCGTCGTGGAGAGGGGGGGGGAATATGAGTGTTTGAATTCACATAACATTAAGCGTGCTTGAAAAGAAACGGGGAATACTTTACTCCGCATTCAATGTTTACTTAATTAAGTTATGAATCCCACTACCTCAGGTTTCCAAGTATATTTTTTATAAAATAATTTAAAAAAATAATTTGACCTCTCCACATACTTCATAAGAATCTTATATATTATTCAGTAGAGGAAAAATATGTTAGATAATGAATTCCACCTTCCCCATTGAATCTTCAGAGACGGGGATGATCTCATTAGAATCTAATGGTTTGAGAATCAATAGTACATAAATAACGTGACTGTGTGATCTATCCTTCGGTCACAAGATCTCTCGTGGAGATTTCGGTAACAACCCTATTTATGTTTATTTCTGAATTAATACCCAATCTATTTAAAAGGGAGTTGTTTTAAATGAAAGAATAGTTTACAATTATTTACACAAAATTATGAAACTTCAATTTTATTTCATATCAAACTTTTTTTAAAACACTTTATCAGCCCTATTTTTACATCAATCAAAAAAGAACCTAATTATTTGTTTTAAATATGCATTATTATATTGGTTGCTATTGCAATTCAATTTGTATGTAAAATGACAAATCATGTTTAAGACACTTTTTAAATGATTTAAAATTGGTCTATAGTGATCCAAATATTATTTTTTTCTGAATTCATAAATTATTGAACCTAAGTAGCTATTTATGTATTCGTTACTATTTGGTTACAGTGATTTAGATTGTAAAACCACAAAATTAAGGTAAAAACACTTTCTAGGTTGTTTCACGTTGAACTTATCTTTGTTCACTAAAGAACTCCTCCGCGCACACTCAACCTACAGAGACGAAGATGGTCTCATTAGGACGATCAATGGATGTACAGAACGTGGTTACGCGACCTAACCGACTAAGGTTACAAGGACACTTATACAAGGTTTTTGAATTGGTTTTTGTCGACAACTCTATTTTTACCTATTTCTGTAATTCTACGAAATGCACAAATGCGACAATATTTGGAAAGGAGACTACATCCGTTGCCCTAGGACAATTTTTCACAACGTTAGAGATCTCGGGAGGTATTTTATCTAGTATTTAATAACGAAAATGTTTTGATATAACTTACAACTTTCATTAACAAAACAAGTTCCTTCATTTCCAGTTATGTAACTACAAACAAATACATATTGGATTGAAGTAAAAGAGTAAAACTTGATTTGGTTTTCGTTAAACACTTTTACGAATATTTAAAAGTTTGTAAAATACCAAATTTATTTTAGAATCAATTCAACTTGATTAGAAAAGTTTACTTCCAATTCGTTCTGTTTTTTAAAGTTTTCTTTTCTTATTTAAAATTCAATCGAATTAAATAAACCTACCTTATTTGAATTTCATTCAAAGGTTTTTTTTATGTTTATGACCTTGAACTTTTTTTATATTCATAAATTTAAATTTTATTCCAACTGCTTATGATAAAATTAAGTACGTTAAACTTTCGAATATTAATTTTTTTTGAACCCCATTCATTGTTTCACAAAGGTTCTAACCTAATCTAATCTAACCCTTTAAATATTGCATGAATAAGTATAAATTTAAAATCTTATAAGCTAAAAATCTCTGTACTTTGTAATGTTATTATAGACGGAAAATGAATCATTTCATGCTTCGTCACTCTCGTTATAAAAACAATTGAATTCGTCTGTATTGATTTTGCTTCAGTAGCCCATATTAAAAATAAAAAAGTATATGAAGTTAACATTGTGCTACTCATTTACCCTAATATCATGAGACTACAAGAAAAACTAGAAAGAATTACAATTGGTAATCTAAAGCAAACGATATGCTTATCAAATAACTTAAATTACCTTGATTTCTGTCCGTTTAAAAAAAAATTTTATCTACTAAAATTACCAGTTTAAACAGATAAGTAATGTCATCATCAGATTTATACACTTATATATATATATATATATATATATATATATATATATATATATATATATATATATATATATATATTCCCATACAACGCCATTATTTATTTTCTTTTGGGATGTTATTTCATTGAAGGGAGATTACAGTATTGAATTTGGCTGCCCTGTAAATCTGGAACTCCTTCAATTTGTTTATATGGCAACCTTTATGGCATTTATGTAAAATGAGCATGTTGTGGCTATACTGGAGTATTCATGGCCTTTATCTATTATGTGTTTCGCGTAATTAGACTTATGTTCATGTAAAGTGGGTTTAGATATATATATATATATATATATATATATATATATATTCCTCGTATATCTTCAAAAAAGATCGTCCTGTCTGTCCTACCTAAAATCTTGGGCAACTAAAACATATGAGCTTGTAAATGTCAGAATATGAAAATTTGAATTGAGATGTTTGTTGTTTTGGTGTTAGTGCCCTGTTCAAAAAATTTTTTTTATATGATTAGATTACACCATGTTTCCATAATTCAGATATCAGTGTATGATCCAACTTATTTATGTATTCAATTGATATATAAGTGGGTTTATCTATACTCTTCTTGTTTCGCGGTTTTTTGTGTTTTTTTAACAGTCTATATTATATTTGTTGCGTAGCCGTTGGTGAATGCAATGTTCTTAACCGTATTCTGTTCCTGATTGGAAGTTTTCAGGGATTAACGGTGTCTTTAATGTGTTGGATATAGTTATTATAAGCTGCCAATTTCTGTGAGATAGGATGATGTGATGTTGCATGTATGGTCTGGTCTATGGTACTAGGTTTCCTAAAAATATTAAAATTGTGCTAATAATTATCCTGTTTTCCGATGGTTAGATATAAGTAATTCAGGTGTTCGTCATATTCTATATCTCAGGCGTAAAAATCCAGAGGAGCTCTTGGTCAATTTATACCTTTTCCCTTTTCTCGTGTAGTGTAGAGGTAGACCCTTTCTTTCATTTTTTCTATCAAGTCTCTCTTGACCAAATTTTGTTTTCTTCCGACCCTGATGTTATTAGAGTATTCGAGAACTATGTATCTTTATTTATCTTTTTTTTTCCTCTTAAGGATGATGACAGAGAGGTTTTAGTTCCAGTTCAAGTTGTAAATTTTTATTCGTTTATTTATCCAATTTTTTTTTTTATTTCTATGAAAACGAAATTGGAATAACCTATTTTAATCGACGTAAATGATACGCCACTATTATGAAGTAGTGATCTTTATCATGATGCACATACAAAGAGAACTTGGTTCTTATTTAACGATTCATTGCTTGATTACAAATTTGTCGACCGAGCTTTAGTTACAGCACATACAAATGACATTGTGCCTGTATGTTTACATGTGTGACAACTACAAGTGACATGCTTCGATAGAAGCTGGACTACTACAGAGTGATGAGATTTACACAGCTCTTCCTTTTAGTAGCATTAAATCCATTAAATTACAGTACAAATCTGATTGTGACTCTGTTGTTCCTGCTCTGACTTTGTGTATGTTTACACTTGGGTCTAACTTCAAAGACATGATCATACATTTGTTTACACAAAAAAAAATGATGAATTCTTATTTCTCGAAGCAATATAAATTTTATTATACTGTATTAATTGTTTAATACTTGCTTCCACCTATACTTAAACTATTTTAGTCACACACAAGTATGTTTTCGTTTTTTCAATTTACACATGTGACTGTGAGATGATCCTCAGGTATATGTTATATTGGGCATCCACTAAGTAAAAGAAAACACAATGGAATATAATACCAGGTATATGCAACGTTTTATTGTGCCAATAAAATATGAATGGTTTAATTTTTATACGGTTGTGTAAGTACTACTAAGAAGTTTACTGTTTGATTTTAAATTGTATTAGATAAAAAAAAATGTAAGAGATACTTGTACACTTCTTATTTTGGCAAATATGCATATTTTACAACTTAACGGTGTTCAGATTCCATTAGTGAATTAGTTTTCATAAGTAAACTTAAATTTGAATACATTAAGAAGGCGAATAAATTATTTTAACAGTATTTCACTCAAATATGAGAGTTCAAAATTATTTCAGTTAATAGCAAGTATAAAATCGCGAATTTCCATTTATAAACGTCAGTGTCTGAACGTCCTTTCTAATCCTGTCTGACGCCACAATTAGAACTTTACCATCGTATATTGTAGTCCAGTATGTTTACGAATCCCTCTATTGGAATAAACTCGTTAAGTACCAATTCCTATTAACATTTATTTCACTTTTCAGCAGAAATCTTATCTTTGTTCCTTTATTTTCCTTTCAAGGGTAGAATTCCTTTGATTTCCTATATGACCTGTAACTATGTTTCATTTTGGTTTCTTCTTTTACATAGTAAACGTTAATATTAAAAATAATTTTCTCGTTAGTTACCTCTCCGTTGACCTCTATTCACGTTACGCTCTAAGTTGTATATTTACTCAACAGGTTGTAACTCCAAACTTAATTACCTTGTTTTAGTAAATATTGTATTATAAATCTTGGATTTTCATTACTCTAAAACATTATATTGTATTGATTTACCAGTTTCTTCCGAAATTGTGAAAGTTATTTTAGAAAAAAAAATAACGTAAATAAATATTTTGAATATTTTTATCTGCAATTGATGTAGTAATTATAATTTCAGAATAGTCTAGTCTCGGTTCAAAGTCGACTATTCGTATATTTTACAAGATAATGGAAATTTGTTCACCAATAATGTCGATGACATAACTTCTAATAATTACGATATATTGATATAATTTTACCACTAAGAGAGTTTAGCAGAATTTCAGTTACTTTTATATGATTTATATTAGGGATTTGTATTCTATTCTAACTTTTACACCTTTTAACTCCTGTAAAGCAATCTATATACGTAATTTACTTATATCAATACATATGTAGTTGATTTTATAATGGAAATTGTTAATCTTCGAAAATTACTAACATATAGAATTTACAACAGTAGAATCTAAACGTATTTATTCCATACCTTTCTTTATGTAATGGCATTAGATTTAAACAGTTTATTTGTTGGTAAATAAATTTAACTGGATTACTAAATCGGTTTTAGAATCAGTGGGTGTTTATATATAAAATCCTGCGTATGTTTGTTTAAATGGAATATATAAATTTATGTAAATTAAGGATTGCATAGCAATAATTGTATTCATGGCAAGATGGTAGGAATTAACAAATATTTCAAACAAATAATGGTTATATTTGAATTTTATTTGTTCTGTCTTTATTTTTTAAGGAATGGATTAATTTAAGTCAAAATATTTTACATTGAAATGAGGATATATGATAGTTAAATAATATTAATGTGTAAAATTGGCTCATATTTAAAATATGTCGAAATATGTACAAATGAAAATGTTAAAGTAAACATTGAAAAGATTTTGTTTTTTACTCCAAAGGAAGTTTTAGTACATATATGTAACCTATTGAGTGACAATAATAAATAATTAATAACTGTCCACACCCTTAAAAATTTGGAATCATCAAAAATAAACCATCTAAAAGGACCTCTACTTTTCAATATTTTTAAAATTAGATACATTTTAAGTAATCAGACATTTTTCTAAAATTGTGTAGCTCTTGCACATTTTATTATCCATTGAATTTTTAAACAAATAATTTGAAATTGTTGTAGTCAGTTAGATTAACATCAGTTAATTAGTTAAGTCTATTAGTTTGTCGTTTATACCATAGACAATTGGTCATAATTCTTTCGATAACTTTTTGATAGCTAAAATTTGTGTTGTACAAAACAAAATCCCAACAGGAAAAGTACAAAGAATACTGGAACTCTGCTTATAGATGGCCAAGGAGAACCTAAACTGATCATACAATGACAAGTAGGGCGGATTTATTTTTCATTTAATTATAATATTTTGTAAATACTACCTTTATCTGTTTTTATGACTATCTGCATTTAATCAGTGTCTACCATTGTTATTAATTATTATAATCCATTAATTTTATTTAGTACATGTTGGTTTTTGTTATGATGTAATTGATGAAGTATTTTATAACATAATGTGTTTTGGTTACACATAATGTTTGTAATATATATGTTCATTAATGAAAAAACCCTGAAAAAAAATGAAAAAATTTCTGATTTTATTTTTTTTTTAAATGATTAAATCACTTACTTTTAAATTACATATTTGAATTATCCGAGATTTAAAATCTTATAGGCGGTGGTAAAACACTTGAGTATTTTTTGATATTTAAAAAATTACATTGATATCCTTAGTTTTCTCTAGATGCCAGACAACATTAAATTATATTTAAAATGTTAATTAAATATAATTTATATATATATATATATATATATATATATATATATATATATATATATATCGTTCGATTAGCCAAGGAAAACTGCTTAATAATCAATAGAAAAACAATAAATAAAAATCTACTAAAGCAACATCGTACTTTTTATAATTTACCACATAACCAAACAAGTTGTAAAACTTAAAAAGTGTCATAAATTTCTTATTACATCAATATAAAATCTAATAAATTTTCACTTTAAAAATAGAATTTAAAACACGCTTTTTATTTCACTTTATGTAATTAAAGTTACCCTTTGGCAAGAGTGTAAATCAAATACTAAGCGAAATTAGTTACAGTATGAAATGTTTTAATTCAAGATAAGTTTGTTGCAGTCAAACTTTGTAAATCAAATCAGTGAAGTCATTGTGACAGTGCCTGTAATAGAACTGAAGGAATTGTTTGTTTTGCATTGTTTAAAGATTGCATTGTTTCACATTGCTTTCTAGGAAATTTATCTTAGAATTTACTTTTAAGAAGTGAAACACAAATTACAATTTAATTATTGATAAAATGTAATTAACTTTTATCAATTTGCCCGATCCGAAAATCGTCCACAAATTGATTAAAAATTAAGAGATAATTTTATATTTAATACTGTTGTAATCCATGATTTTTGTTTAGAAAATAGTGATATTTTCAAATATATAATTTTTCCTCTGAAATAAAAATTAAGCTCCAGGTCGGAAAATGATGAAAGAATAATAGAGGAATAAAATAATTAGTAAATTTACAGAATTGAAGTCAATTTGATGTGCAGATGTAAAACTATCCCATTTTTTTTCCTTGTGAAATCGAAAATACTTGCTTGGGGTTACGAATCGATATATGGCGTGTGTCTTCGTCTTCATTTTTTAAATATCAATATTAAAACTTTTAACAAATCAATTTTCCTAAAATAATAAACTCTTTCGTGATTTTAAGTAGCCCCTAACAAATATCATTTAAATGTCTCATATCACCCCCAAAGAATTCTAAAAACAAGTTATTATTAAATCAAGTTATATTTAAATGAAGATATTTTTGTAGACGATGAAAAGAATACTACATTAAAAGTTATAATAATAAATTGCATTGTATGGTCTGTCTTGTGACTTCAGTATGTGACATGTTTCAGAGTCGTAACTCCATCATCAGATATCCGTTTAATTTTTCACTCTGAAGAAGTTGTTGCTCATTAAAATGTTTACAACAATATAAATTTACACTAACACAAAAATATATTAAAACAGCCATGTCTTTCACTAGGTATACACCCTGGCATGTCCGGTTAAGTACTGTCGGTATAAGCGATGAGTCCTACTGATTTTCATCTCTGTTAACCTTCGATAAGTGGTTGATGGCTGTATTGTACAGATGATGGGACTGGTATGAAAGCTGTCATGATTTTACTTCAATATAACAAACAGAGGTATCACTAAAATGGACATAATGATCCGGATTCCATGAGACCAAACAGTTAAATTACATTGAATATTTATATAAAATACTGTGTATGATAAAACGTAGTGTACATTTAATTGTACAATTTGTGTTTATAGTATCGTGCGTCAGTGTTGGATATATACATTCATTTCATTGTTTTATTGTAATGATCTCTAGAGAGAGAAAGGATAACTGAAGATGTTATTATGATACCGAAACATGTTGTAATACACAAAACAAAATTAAACCTCAAGGATACTTTATATTTAGTATACAAAATGTACACATACTTAAGTGACTTGGTCATCGAAAGGAAGTTTAAAAGAGAATATATTTTGTTCCATTGTTTAGAATCTAAAATGTATTGTTGCTAATGATAGTTTATATGGTGCAATTGGATTTTAAATTAAGTAAATCAAAATACTATTGTACTTATTAAAATATTGAGCCACGACTGTTTTAAACTGTGTGTGAGAATGCCATAACTGCAAAACCTAAGTCGGCAAGATTTAATAAACATTGTACAAATTACATTAGTGTTTCTATTTAATTGATGTATTATTTTAAACAATATATTCCTAAATTTATTCATGAATACTTCAAAGTTTTTTTTTAACTTTTGCAGTAAATTACACTTACATCTGCGCACATAACGCAGAGATCCCTTAACAACTGTTGTAAGAAATATTTGACTCCGAGTAAACATACAACAGCACCGCGCTGTGTTTAAACTTGCCTTAAATTGGTCGTAAAATTGTCACATGGGAAATATATCCTCTACAAAACTAAGTTTTAACGTTATACTTTCTTTATGACTGTAATTTTAATTAGTTTTTATGTCATATACTAAAAACATTTCGTTGTAAAACATCATCCACTTTTAATCCAAAAGGGGTTTATTTTATTCCTTTGCCTAACTCCATTTACCTAACCCCTAAAACAGTTTACCTTCTTTTGCCTAACCTAACCTTAAATACTTCAGTTTTTGTCGTAAATGCTAAATGAATATTATTGTATTTTATATTTTAAATTTATTTTTTTCAAAAAAAATCGAAGAAACCGGAATCACTTAAATACAGCTGTACAAGTTCAGGAAATGAATACACGCCAAATTAAATTATGTAATTTCTAACAATATTGACCTTGGCTTTTGAATATATATTATACTTTAATGATACGTATAAAAATTTAGGCAAAAGTCTGGAATATAAATTGTCTAGGCTTGTAATTGACGTAGAAATACGTTAGGATGTTCGTTACAAAGTTCTTGAGTAGAGCTACTCATATGGTACACCAAAGCTATATATCATATTTTTTTTAACACCATGTATTTTGTTATCGCGTTTTGTCAGTTTTTGTGGAAAGGCCTGTCTTAAAGATTTCATTCGCCATTTAAAACGTCTACCTACGTAAATAGAAGCTGAAAAAAACATAGCAGAAACACCATAATAATATTAATTTTAAAAATTAAATTTACGATCACTTTGTACTTCTCCTAAATTGCTAGACAAGGTGAACAGCTTTCCATAATCAGGTTACATGATATTCATTGTCAATAATTAAAAGGCTAGTATTTATGTTATAAATTTATATCATTTAAACATTTCCAAACTCAAAAAAATAAAATATAAAATTATGTTTTTATTTTTCATCACAATGTTCTTTTATAGAAGACAAAAATAATATGCAGAATATTAATATGCTTACGTTGAAAAATGCTCAGAAAGGAACATGCTTTTTTTTTTATTTTGACACTCTGTATTTCTTATTGCAGTTCCCATGCACTCTAATCAAGAAATATTTCTAACATCAATGTACGTCAATTATAAGCAGAGAACAAAATATATTCCAAACTTTGGCGTTACACTGTATATATATATATATATATATATATATATATATATATATATATATATATATATATATATGACTGTGAATATGTGTGTTGGGCTTATATAATACATCCTATAATCCTCTCACTGAAATTTTGAAAGTTCGATAATATTGATATTAAAAACAATGAAATCTTCGTAATAATCATTAAATTAATAGTAATTTAAAATCATCTCAAGCGTCTACGTCATTTTCAGGACTATCTGATGTTCTAACATCTTCCCTGTGTAATGAAAAGGTGTTATAAATTTCTTCTTGAATCGCACACAACCAAAACAACATTCATCGCCTTTAATTTAAAACTTGACGTTTATTTCCTTTTCTCTAATTTAACTTACCCTTTACTAGAGGGTTCCAAGATGTACTTCACACGAAACAAGTACAAATAGAAAGTGTTTTAATTCAAGATAATGTTTTAGGCAACCACAACTTTGTAAATCGAATCAGCATTGAAACAACGCTTGACTGTTAACTGAAGGAAATGTTTCTTTTGTCTGGTTCAACAGTTGTAGTGTTTCGGTGAAAGGTTACGTTACATTGGAAGAAATTCAATTTAGGAATGTTACTTTTACTTTAGTATATTTAATACTTTTACCAAAGTTTAATGCAGAGGGAAAATAAATTATAAAACACTTCTCTCCTCTAATTAATGACAGAAGAGATACGAAATTGAGATGCTAATATTGCTCCCATCTTTGATTTGCAAACCAATTTCTAATCCCAGAAATTATGCTGTGATGTTTTAAGTACAACTTTTAAAAATATGTTAAATAGGATTTTTGGTAAAATACAATCTCAAGACACTTTTACTTTCTGTCCAATATGCACTTTTCCGAAATGAACTTCCACAATTTTGATCACTAAAACCAAAAATGAATGACTGTTGCGAGATGAATAATTCGTAGAGAAAGACCTGAAAGTAATTTTGTTAGCTAGGAAATAGAACCTGCCGACTTAAAGTCAAGATTGGTGGCGGTAATCACATGGCTTAGGCCAGCTCCTTTAATGCCCTTTAACTCACCCCGCCCCAAAAATGAGTTTCTACTTCGAAAAAAATAAACCATAGAGAATACCTGAATGTATTTTTTTTTTTAGCTAAGAGCTCTTGGAAAAACATCCCTGTCTGTGATTTGTTTTTTATTGACTACAATAATGTTGTGATTAAAAACATTGAATAAACTTTCTCACTCGACCAAACCAAATAAAAATGAACTTAAACTAATAAAAAATATCTTTACGGTAGTTGACAGTGATATCAGTCAGCTGATATATTTAAATAAGAACTTAAAACATGCTTCTCTCTGTCATAGTTAATATCATAGCTTATTTTTTTATGATTAAAATAGAGCTTTTAATGGGGGCGGAAATGTTTTATTTTAAATTTAAAAGTTTTACTTGTAATTCTGCAACACAGATTTTGTACATTAATCTTGATGTTTCAGTAAAAATGACCTCTTCTTTTTTTACCGATTAACCACTAACTAATTTTTAGATGGTTACAATTATGTTTTGTTTGGTTTCTTGAGAAACAAATTGTTTGGCTACACTTTATAAAAATCATTATAGATGATTTTTTTAAAATAAAATCAAAATATATGTACATATTTTTATTGATAACTACTCCCGAATTGAGTATCTTAAATAGAAACAAAATCCCGAGATATGGCCAAAATATGTCCTCACGCCAAATAAATAACAATAAAACCTGTTAACAGATTTAGGCTGTAAAGACATCACATATGATAGACAGATATAATTTCAAAGACTACTATTTTGAATTTAGCGGACCTAACATCATATGTTTTAATTTTTAAAAGTAAATTTCTTTTATCATTTAAATGGAGCATTGAAACGCCTTCTACTATTCCCTCACATTTTAATTAAATTACCTCACGCCAGTGTATGGCACAAGAGCCAATTGAAATAACGAGTGCAAAGTATTCTAATTTATGTTCATGTACATTCTAGTTTCAACTTTTAGCTACGTATATAGGAATCGTTGATACAATCATTTTAATACATGACATTGAAATAGTTTTAATTGTAATGTTCAATTTATATTGTTTTAGACGGTCACCCGTTAAATACTTTTTGACAATAATTGATAAAAGAGGTAAGTGATAAATAACTATAAAAATAACAAGGAAAAATAACTTTAACCATAATGAGGTTTTGTTAAAAAATAAAAAATCTCTAGCCTGTCCAGGTGTTGTGAAAAGAACTTTAAAATGCCAATATCGAAAAAAGTTATAGTACAAAAACTTTAGACCCATTTTTCTCAAAACTTGCAAAATGTTACTTAGCCCCTTTATCCACTTGTGTCTTCAATTGGTAGAATGATTTTTAAAACCTTCATATGTTATAATGAATTTTATAGTCTGCTATTTAAAACCTTCAACTGATTAAATTGTATTATTATTGTGAAAAAATATTTGTAGGCTTAAATACAAAATAGCTGCTTATTATTTTGTTAACTGAAAAACCCCCAAATAATTATAAATCATAAATAATTGTAATTTATGTTGTTTTTTTATCGAAAATTCCATGAAATTATAACCCTTGTCAATAAACAGAAAGAAGTACATATATTTGCTAAAAATGTAATATTTCCCTT
This sequence comes from Aphrophora alni, assembly GCA_963513935.1. Classification (NCBI taxonomy): domain Eukaryota; kingdom Metazoa; phylum Arthropoda; class Insecta; order Hemiptera; family Aphrophoridae; genus Aphrophora; species Aphrophora alni. Next base: position 9,641,858 of record OY740773.1, read on the forward strand.
CTGTAAATCCGTTTCCTATGACTTGTTTCAAAACATTTGCTTTATCATCAGTTATTCCCGTTTTATTCTTTAGAGGTTGTCAACTCGTTAGTACAACAACACAGACAACGAACACAAAAACATTACACAATATTATGTAATCAACGTGTGGTCTGCACCAAGGTCGAAAGCCAAGTAGCGGTCACATGACAGTCTGAACCTAATATCCTGCTTATTGGAGAAGTCCTTATAGTGGATATTTGTGACTTTATCGGAAAGTATATGTAAGGAAAAATTGAGTTGGTCGTTCGACATTAGGTAATTATCGGTTTCGAAGGCTTTCATATTCATCAACCGCATTCATATATTTCCTTTTCCTACATTCATGAAGAGTTTTCAAGTTTGTTTTAAGGTCCAGATTTGTTGTTATTTGACGAATTCAAAAAATAGATAAACATTGAGCAATGTGGTGAATTTTAAATTTGTAAACACTAAGTCCCCTACCACAAATTAGGTACAATAACACAACAGAAATATACTGTTGGCTTAATTTTATTAGCTTATGTTTATTACATTTTCCTGACGTACATTTCGGTAACGAATTTACCATCATCGGAGGGGTTTAAACATGTTCAGAACATTAGTTTGTTCATCTATTAATCTTGACTATTTCTGCTTTAGTGAGAAAAATCCAATATTAGTTTAGAAACCTCCGATGATGGTAACTCGGTTACCGAAATGTACATCAGAGAACTGTAATAACATAGGCTAATAAATGTTTGCTAAAAGTTTATTTGTGTTGTGTTTTTGTTCCTAACTTGTAGTAGGGGACTTAGAGTTTACAATTGGGTTTAAAAAAGGTAGCTATTAAAAGTTTATCAAATTTGTGTCTTAGATATCTTAAACATAAATATTAAAACATATCTGTTGTGTTTAGTCATAGTTCAACTCTTCTTTTAGTCTTTATTTAGTGTCTATCTTCTTACAATACATTGATAAATACGTTTAAATAAAAGAAAAGTAATCTATTCAGTGATCGAATGTGTTATACAGATCCTATTAAGGTATTTTGTACAGTGCATTTATAATGAAGATAAGATTAATATAAAGAAATCAATGTTTGATTAGAAATATGATTTCGCGTTGTACATTTTATGAACGGAAACCATCAAGAATATGTTCCGACACAAGTTAGACTAATACAGAATAATAAATGTAAAACTTACCGTCTACAATATTCTGATTTTTATCGTTTATACGATGGCTGTTTCGGCTATTCCGCCATTTTCAAGGTAATTGATTCAGGTTTCTCTTCGTCAAACATAAACACTAACACTGATTTGCATTTAATATATATTAAAATTTATTAAAACAAAAATGACTCAAGAGTCATACATACTGCCGGTAATTAACTTGAAAATGGCGGAATAGCCGAAACAGTCGTCGTATAAATGACAAAATCTGAATATTGTAGACGGTAAGTCATACATTTATTATTTAACTATCAGAGTACCCGTCCTTCGTACGGGGTTGTCTGCTGATTAAGTCGAGTATATAATGGAGTATAGATAATTGAATATTAAGGGAGTTTTCAAGGCCAGTGGGAGGATGCCCTGATGGAATATCTAAATGAAAATGGGCATGTGTGTTAACCAGGGACCCTAAGAATATCAATGTATAATTTCAGCTCAATGGGTCCAGTAGTTTTTACGTGATTGAGTAACAAACACACACACACACACAGACACCATTAGATTGTTACATAATAGTACAAATATATCAATATTCGGAACGGCGACAAATGTTATAATATAATACAGAATAATGCGATGTAAATACAGAGTGGGCCATAAGTCACTTGACAGTACGAGTCACACGGTATGAATTTGACTCTAGTTGTAACCTGTCAGCTGATACGACAGTATTATTTTGAGGTTATGTTTGAGTTATGTTGAAGTTAGCACCTTGTTAGAAGTGATTTTAGTTGATTAAGTTTTGTAATTAATTAAGTTAATAATTACTATCGCAATGCATTTTTGTCAAGTGACTAATGACCCACCCTGTAGATTGCAACTACAATCATTATTACATAGCTTTAAACGCATTAACTAAAGTTCAACCTCTGTTGAAAAAGCATTAGTCACATAAGGATAAGTTTGAGTTTTATGTTTACATATGTGAAGTCCCTCAGGAACATGCCTCAACACAAGTTATATTTAAACAGTGTAATGGGAACTCCAGATCTTCTGCTTTATTTACAAAGAAGCCTAAAGCGTATTGTATTAACAGTTCACTGCTTGATAGCGTTGTTTTTAACTTAGATTTAGTTACATAAAATAATCCTCTTTTATATCTTTACATGTGAACCACTTCTTTCTGTCCGGTGGACACAAATATTAATAAATTTTCGTGAAGTTTTTCATTTAAAGTAACTCAAATAACGCATAATATTTTCATACCTTGTTGCAAATACTTGATTACAGAATTTGCTTCGTCAGAAATTTAAAACAAAGTATCATGGTATTTACCCGGCCCTATTAAACAAGGTAATACAAACAGATCTTCTAATTGTAGCCTCCTAAATTTGGTCTCGTGGACATTGTAAGAAAATGCATGTTGTAATATCATATCAAGTGGTTCTATTCAGAATGTTAAGTGTATTTAAACAGTTTCTACATAGGTTTTTTGAAGGAGCCTTCATTCGCTACGCTCGTATCGATGACTGGGTTTGATCTCGTAATTGTGACAATATAGTATCTTCTTGTAAGGTCAAGGTTAGATATTACATATTTTACAATAACTCCGTAGCTACCATTACAAGCAGAATTTAATTTTAATTTTATATTCTAACTAATTTAGTTTGTTATAAGTTGAGGAACACACCTGGTATGAACAAAATACTATTTAAATTGACTGCACTTTTGACATTTTCAATTCAATTGTTCTGAATCTCAAGGTTCTACATGAGCCCTTATACCAAATATTATGTGATACCGATTGCGTAACCACTACTTTACTTATGTACAGACATTTCAAGTCTTTAATGACAACTTTTTTAATTCTGATTTTAAAGTTATTTAATAATGTTGGTTTTTCATATTATTGATGAAGTTTAATCGAACATGTGCCATCATTTATGAATATAAAAAGTAATACAAGTTTTGTTTTACACGTAACTTTGGTTAATTTTATCGTAGAAACCATTCTAAATGTAATTATTGTTTTTTTTTTTTTTTGTTCGAAATACACTGTTCAATGATATGTCACAAATTAGAGGTTACCATTAAAACAAAAAAGCTGTCTCCTTTAAAAGTAGTTACAATATTTGTACTAACATATAATGTCACAAAATATGTTACAGTAAGAAGTATGGTGGTTTTCTCCTATAGATATGTCAAAGTCTTAACAAGTATCAATTTATCTTACTCTCTGCATAATTAAATTCGTATGTTTATTGCTTGGGAGGAATAAATTTCAGAGTTTTCGGCACTCGGTGATAAAATAAAAAAAAGTATTATATATTTTTTAAACATTAAACAAATATAAAAAACAATGAAAGTTCATAAACGAATATTAAATTCAGTGTAATGGTTTAATTTTACACCGTACATATCCTGTCATATTTCCAATTATTTCAACTGAAATTCCATAATTGTTACTACTTATAAGATTCTTCCACAAAAATTACACTTTCATCCAGGCACATAAAACAAAAGTCTTTTAGCATCTGTGTAAGAAATATTTAAAGCTAAATAAACAAATTCCAGTACCTTTATAATTAAATTTTACCTTAAATTGATCGTAAATTCTTCACTTTGTACATCTTCTATATAACTTTGTTAACGTTATATTGTTTTTTTTTATTTCAGCGATATTAATGAGTTTTATGATGACAATAAAGTACACTTTCGGCAGTAAAAATGTCTTTCCTTTCTGAACCAACTGAGGCTTGTTTATTACAGTTTACCTTGTGTTTTAATGTCGTAATTACTTTAGTCAAAGTTAAGAACATAAATTTTGATTTGTATAAGTTAACATATTGGACATTTTATACTTTGTTCCTTTTAAAGGTGCAGAATTGAACAGATTTATTATTCAAGACGAACTATTCAGTCAACTATTATAACTATTATATCAAGACGAACGAAATATTCAGTCAAGAATATTTTTGTTGGTAAAGAAAATTATCTTTTTCAAGAAATATATTTTAGTTATATGTATGCGTGTATGTTAGTACGCAATTAATTTAATGGGTTCATGCTTGCTTGTTTCTTTACAAGGTGACTTACGAAGAAGAAAAAAGTGACAGATATATTCAGTTAGTCTAATTAAACTAAATGTTACAATGCAATAGTAGGTATGGGAGGGTTTTTTCTTTTATATATTTTGCGGTTTGATTTGTTTTATTATATTCGTCCAATACAAAATATGTTTTTAAAGAACGTTTGAAGATTTAAAGTCAATATTTTGCTTACGCAAATGAATTCTGATGGTTCCATATGCGTATTTAATTGAAAATAACAATTGTTTAATTAAGGTTTTGAATAACAAATATTTCATAAATCTCCTGAAAATATTGTTTTGATGTTTTAACTCTAAAGAGTATATATTTGTTTTTCTTGTATTTCAAATGGATCTGCGATTTTAGTAAAAAAAAATAAATAAAAAAAAATCTCAACACATATAAAACCTTAACATGAGACGAATACATTTTAAAAATTAATAATAATTAAATAATACCGTAACAAGTGTATTACTTACATAATGTTAAGGAAAACTCTTAGTTATAACCAATACTTCCAGCTTCTTCTACATCAAAAAAGTTTACTTTCAAGAATTCTAATTTTCCCCCATTTTCAAGTAGAATATAAAGAATGTAATAAAATGTTCGATAAAGCGAAATTGACCTAGTAATAATAATTAAAATTCCCCTTAAACAACTTTCATTTTTTAATAAATTGTGAATTGTTATTTTCAAAATTTTAAATTACGCTAAATATGTTGTTTCTTCTAAGAATATAACGACAACTACAAGTTCTTTTAGGTTAAACGACAAAAAGTACATTCCAAATAAAGGTCAGTGTAAAATGCAGTTCAATAGAATTGTTCAATAAAGGAATCAAGGCTTTGTAATCATTATATAAAAAATAATCCAAATTAATCTAAAACTGCATAGCTTTTTTTATCTCTGACTATAAAACTTTATAACTTCTACATAAAATTTATTGGTAGAGTAGCTTAAAAAGTAACATTTCACTTTAATTTCAGTGTTTATAACTTGTGTTTTATTTTCCTTCTCCAAATTAAAGTTTCTCCTAAGTAATGGTTGTAACCAAACCATTAAAAGAAATACGAACTTTTTTAATTCAAGTTAAAATTGTTGCAGTATCAACTTTGTAAATCGAACCAGTGGAGTAATTCTGACAAAGCCTGTAACAGAACTTAAGAGATGTTTGTTTTGTCTGGTTCAAAGGTTGCATTGTTTCTCAGAGTATTGACATTTCATTGTAAGAAATTCAACTTAGAAATTACAGACATTCCCGTAACCATCAAATATACAAGTAATTTAGTATATTAAAAAAGTTGCGTCAAATACAACATTCAAATAAATTATACAAGCGAATGTAGATCAATTGTAAAAGTAATTATATTTTGTTTAAGGTTTGTTTTAAGGAGTAAAACTTTAAATTGTTTACATATATAGATTTAAAATTTTCAGAAGATTATATTCTGTGTACCTAAAATGAAACTATTAAAAAAATAGTAATGCAACCGTTCAAAGAGATGGTTTCTGAAAACATATAATATTATAGAATTTACAATCCGAAGTGTAAAACATAACTTCAGAAGACTTTTTAAAGAATAAAATAGCGTATAATGATTAAGTAGTTCCCTGGAAAGACTGCAATCTGGATAACAATTTGTAAAATTATAATTTTGTTTATAAAATCGAACTCTGAGTCATAAATAGGAAAATTGTTTATTTTTTAATTGCAAGTTTACTAATTCAATTTATGTAACGTGTTCAGAATCTTTTATAATGGTATTTGACTGGAATTTTTAGTTCTACATCTGAAGAGACTATATTTTAAAATAATTTCAACAACCAATGTCCTATAAAAAGTTGTATATTAAATGTTGAAAATGTGCACGTCTACTAAATTCTTATTTATGAGTCTACATTATAACTGTAAGATTTTTTTTGTAAGCAAAATATAAAAAAGTATTTCATAACACTATGTACAACTTATAAGCCTTGTTTTTTTCAGAACTCAAACAATAATACACATATAAATACAGAATGTAGTTATTTATTTAGCTCTACAATAGAATACAGTTTAGTTTAAGCTTAGCTTTTTGGAAAAACTAGTCATCTACATCCTAGTGTAGCATTTAAATCCAAAAAAGCACTTCCGCAATAACTTAACTCATTTCGTAAATATACATTCCACTTTCCGTCGCTTGACAGATGCTGGCATCTAGCGGCCCGCTCCTAAACCAAGCATCACCTGATACTTGAAACCAAAGTACATTTTCGCCGGTCAAGCTAGCTTCTCTATTACCGGTCCACAGTCTACATGCGATAACAACATGGTCTACACTCTTCATAACTCCGTTAGCTAAAAGTTTTTCCTTCTTCTCTCAAAATTACCGTCTTTCTAAAACATCATGTTAAATTACTAATTGTGCGCCTTAGTCTAATAATCTGGTTCAAAAATGTTAAAATTAACCATCATTTTCTCGGTACTACCTCACGTGATCTGCGACAGGATTTACCAGGTACTTCAACCTTACAGATTTTGTCATATTATAAATTTTGTTAATTTTTAAAATAATTTGTTAATTATCATGTATTCTTTAAAATATGTATTTCATGTTTTATTCAATATTCTATTTCCTTTTGAAACTAAATGATTATAAAAATTTTCTTTTCTTAAAACATCATTTACAAAATCTTGCAAAGGCACATTTTACGTTTTGAACATTTTTGTGAAATAAGTGCAAACTAGTGTTGAACATTAAATGATCAGAATATGAACATGTCAAATATAAAACAATTGAGGAAATTTCTTCTAAATCAGAAAATTTCGTTTTACAAGCTTTTGCAAAATCTTACAAGTCTTATACAAGCTTTCTTTTAAACAAAATTAAAATATATATAAATAGATTTATAATAATCTAAGAAGCTTTTAAGTACCATCTTAACGAATTTCTGTTATACAATCAATTTTCTTTAATTTTGGCAAATAATCAGATATTTCTTTAATGATGAACATTAATGCTAAAACATGTCTGATTTTGTACAGACACTAAAAGAACATGTTTTTTGCTCACAGCTAATATGCTGGTAGGACAAATAGGAGAAATTGGAGAAATAAAGAAATTCTTGTCTCACATTGCGCAAACCAACGAAACATCCTAACAAGTTTCGTCCTGTTGGCAAAACACGTTTTTTTTGTATAACGTAACTTCACATTTTCAAGTGCATAAAAGTGATGTCTTTTTCTACAGCTGACTTTACAGAACTTTAACTAACTCATTTTGTATATGTGCCTAAATTTACTTTCGCAAATATGTGTTCCTTAAGACTATTTTCTAAATGTAGACCTGTGTAGTTAATTATAAAATATATATAAAAAAACAATTATTGGGTGGAGCCTGCATGCAATTTTCGGTCCTAACAACCTCCAAGAGGTTAATTTCCAAATTAAAATAATTGACGTCAATTAACAAAATTTCAAAATTCTAAATTCCTTTTTTTTTTGTTTGTTTAAAATATATAAATTTATTTGGCCAATATAGTTTTTAATTAATTTTTCAAACCAGTTATATTATGTATCTTTAGTTTAGTGATAAACATGTTAACTATAGATATGATTTTTGAACTTAAAATATCAAACTCTTTTATATTTTGTTAAATTCTGTAATTGTTTAAAAAGAAACTATCATCTTATAAACAAAAAAAGGGGGGATAAGTTTTTTTCTTTTTTTTTGAATCTTTTGATTAAATTTTTTTTTATTATTATACTTTTACATTAAGGGCGTATAATCTTTTTTTTGATTAATTATAATTCTGTGAATTATTAAGCTGTGCTCATTGTTTTTTTTTGTTAAATTTTTGTAACTATAAATATACATATTAAAAGGGGGGATAAATTTTTAGAATCTGTTGATTAAATTTTTTTTTTCTAAATTATTATATGTTACAATTAAGGGCTTATAACTTTTACAATTTATGATATTGTTAATCATAAGTTTTTTTTTTATTGATGATTTGTGTCAGGATGTCTTTTGTTGTAAATGACAAAGTCTGAAGCGCCGAAATTTCCTTCTGCTTTCAATAAACTTGAGCCTTGTTAATTACTAAATTTGTCTTTGTCTTTTTTTATTTTTCTTTTCAAACATTGTTACCATTTTGGTTCCGCCTTTATTAAATTTAAGTCCCCTGGTAACACTAGTAACGACCACTAGGAGAGAGAAAAACAAAAGAACATATTACGTCTCATATTGAACTACACTGTAATTAGTGCGTTATGAATGTGGCGACTGTTTTTATACAAAATAAATAATAATTACTTTTTTATTATTATACATTTTTCGGACATTTGCCATCATTTGTGTGTTAAAAATTCAAAACACGACGTTTCAGGCAAAACGAAAAACAGGAATATTTTTTGGCTGAAAAAAATCTACAAGACCAAAGTTTGTACAGATTTAAAATTTTTAAAAAAGAACACTCTAGATAAAATAGAAAGACGAAGAAACATCCGTGCTATAAAAAAAAACAGAATGTTCTTAATGTTCATGTATAAATATAACTATTTTATAAAATATACTTCTTATATCACACATTTATCAAATCAATTATAATATTGTTTTAAGGAAAAATAATATTAAAAATGTTAATAAAACAAAATAACAAATAAATGAGAAAAATAACAATTACAAAATGAAAGATCTATTTCTTTATAGTTTAAATACCAACTGTAAATTAAAATTATTTTATTATAACGCGTTTATTATTAAATAAATTTAGTTTATAACGCGTTGTTTTAACCAGTTTTTTTTAGGGAAACCATAATTACCCTATTTACAATAGCTGTGGAATTTAAATGTTTTGTTTGATTGCATGTAAATATATATTGCGTTTTATTTTGCTTTTTCGTGTGAGAGAAAATGTGAATATCCTGTTAAATATACTTATATAATACATTTCTTCTTTTCCTCCATCTTCCTACTTTACTTAATTAAATTATAACACAACAAACAAAATCCTTCTCTTCTGCACGAAAGAACGTGTTTCATCTTACTTTCATAAATTAAACATATTTGAAATGCCCTTAATCACTGAAACAAAATATCGAATAACTAATTTTGTTTTTGTTGATTCAAGAACACTTTGTTTAAGCGGCGACTATCACGCCGCACTTGCAGAACTCGTGTACCATCAAAGGATATACAAGTTTGAGTCCAGTTAATGACATTGCGTTTTTTCTTAGTACTCTTAGTACTCCTAGGTACTCCTCTATAATGATTAGTTTAATGGAGAAGAACTAAAGACGTTAAGACATTAAAAAAAAAATCATTTGAGATGAGAGTATAAAATGTATGACCATAAAACCTCCAGAGTTTCATTATAATTAAATTTATAACAATTTATTATTTGCTCCTTATAAAGATATTTTTTTTTGGAATACGTAAAAAAGCCCTCTTTTTTACTTTCCGAAATTAACACTTATATTTTCATCTCTCTTACTCTCATACACAAAGTTAAATTGAAAAAAAAGTTTATATATTTAAAAAAAAAAAACCTTGAATCTTACTTACTTGTCATTGCATTTCAAGAAGATAAACGAGACTATGTGAAAAGTTGACACAAAGTCTTCCTCTTATACAAGATAAAAGTATCGTTATCCCATAAGTGGGACGAGCAGGTAACAAACTTCTTCTAAACCTGGAATTCTAGTTTCAGTTATCACACTTGACATTTTAAAATAGGAAAATGTTAAACGCGATATTATTATTCAAGTTTTTACTTGAACATGAGGGAAACTTTGTCATTTTATTCTTTCTCATTTTTAGTCAATTATTTAACTCAAGAGGATGAAACAAGGAAGAGTTAAAAGTTTTCTAATTCAATTTGAATTTCTTCCAGCATGAATTTTGTAATTATTATTTTTTAATACACGGAGGAGAAATTTTGTTACCCGGCTCAAAGGAGTCTCCTTCAAAGGTGGTGTTTTACACGTCTATCTATATTAAATTTATGAACTTTGATTCGGACAAAACGCCTGATGAATTTAAGAAAATAATTATTAAAATTGTTTAATTTCAATTTGTATTTTTGAAGAGTTTTTCTATTCAAATATTTTCGATTTTCTGAAATAAAAAATAACACAGTTTAGATTTTATTTATGAATTTCAATTTTTAATAATTTCTAAATTTTCATACAACCATGCGTATATTTCAGTTCACATAAACAATTTACTGCACTCGTGGCCTCTCACGTAACTAGCAAAAATATTAATTTAATAACGTAAACTTGAACAAGACGAATCGTTCAGCAAAAAACTGCTCTCAATCAACTTTGACCAACTTAAAGGCTTTTATGCAAGATCTAATCGACTTATCAACCGAAATTCGTATTTAAGTGTTCAATCCTGTATTCTGATTTATCTGTATATGGTTTTTTTATTATTTTTATTATAGTAATAAATATCTACACCTATTTCTGGTACCAATTTAACTCATCACTGTCCAATTGTGTATACTTAAGTAGTTTATGTCAGGTGGATAAATAGAACTTTACTCCTCCCCACACACACACACACAAACACACAAAATAAATGTAATTAAAAATTTGTTATAAATTTAAGTATCTAAGATGATTTTTAAACCATTTGCGACGATCAGTTCCCAGTACGTATCGATGGGAATCATATATGAAATACATTTAAAACTATTCTACGTCAGAAAGACAGTTTCTGACATTATTATTATAAGATGTAATAACATATACAGAGCCATAATCTAAGGTTCTACTTTTGCAGGACAGCTATGATGGTGTAATGCAGATATTTACATATTAGAAAAGAACAACAGCATTATAAAAGTTTATATATTTTAATTTTTTTTTTTACAAATGTGAAAAAATAATTTGTAATTGATAACCAAAAATAAACATCGGGAAAAATATAAAATTTGTAATAATTCCATAAACAAATTTATATTTATTTTTCTAATTAAAGCTAATGGAGGATAATTAAAAAATGAATTAAATATGTTATTGTAAATAAAAACTACAAAAAAAAATTTATAAATTTTAGTAATCATAAATGATAATGGGCGAAAAGATACGTAATGAAAATATATTTCGCGAAATTCATATTTATAATTTACGTAATATTCAAAATAAAGTAAAACTCATTTGAAGTAGAGTTTATCAAAATTACAGTTAATCAATCATATTTGAATAAGTTGGCCGATTAATATTAGGTGTATTTAAATGTTCATCACAGTGGGACAATAGTATGATTGGTAAGGGGATAGGTTTGACCAAGATACTAAGATAAGATTAAAAAACCCGTTTTGTAATCATAGCTTCTGTAAAAATAATCGTAATTTTTACATCAAATTTATACGGAAACAGAGGAACTAGATGGAGAACATTTTCTCGGTGATATTGATATCGCACGACAGGGAAAACGAATATTAAAAATCTGTATGAAAACTGTTGAAAAAAAGCGTATTGAAAGTGTGAACTATAAAAAGTAAACTTTGAATTATAAGGGATTGGCGAGCCCACCAAACTACCCACCCTTTTAGTTAAAGACAATTGACCATTGATGGAAATATTGATTAAATTATTGAAATAAAATAATAAAAAAGGTTTAGTTTAAGTGATGCAAAATTATTCAAGAACCAAAAAATATTTGAATAAACATAATAAAATTCTAAAAGGAAAATGCGTTAAATTGTTATTAAATATCCCTATAATTTGTAGTACCTAGGATTATGATTTAAGAGTTCACTCATATTAACGTTAAGCAGAATTATAAGAAATGAATTCATGATAATTAATCTAAATTGTATTTAACGGGACAAAATCTACTTACAAAAATTTTACAAAATCATTCTACGTCATACGAATGCCAGGGATCAGTTGATTTACTAATCTTTAAAACAAAAACTGAGTCACCAAAATAAGTTTAGCAATTAAAATTAAAGTAAATTAAATAATTACCTTAAAATATTTCCAATACTTATAACGTCAAAAAATTTATCATTTTTGAATTTTCTTACATTATTTGACTCAGCTAGTCTATAGGTTATGAATACTTTATATCAGAGAAACATCAAGAAGTCTTAAAGGTGCAGACGAATACTGACCGACAATATATAGACGCTATGAACTTGAAAATATATAATAGAAGACATCACGAATTATCCTAAAACCCAGTAGACTTAAATCCACCGACCAGGGAAAAGATCAAGATCCAAATTCATGAGGTACAAAACTTCGCATTGTTTAAGAGAGAAAAATTGTAAGATTTTTTTTTTTTTAATAGATATTTTTAAAAACAATAAATTAAACTTCATTGACAATTTTTTTAAATAAAATCGTGTTTAATACACAACATTTATTGGCAACAATGTCCCTGTAGTAATTACGTTGCTTTTAACCCTCAGGATTCACTTCGGTTAATACTATCTTGGAAACTAGCTGGATCTACACTTTTTTTCACGTAATCTTGGATTATATCCCTTTCTTTCAATTACCTTATTAAGTCTCTTTTGATCAACTCCTATTCTTTCCGACCCTGACACTAGTACAAGAGGGCTAATATTCATTCTTTTACTTTCTTTCCTTCCTTTTTTGTAAAGCAATAACGACTAAGAGGTTTCTCATCTTTAAACAACAAGTGAAAATACCTCCATCTGGTCCTCCACTCCTTTTTGATTATAGTAGTTAGAGGTACAATAAATATTGAGGTCCTAACTTAACAGTTCAATATGTGATTAGAAATTCGTCAAACTAGCTTTAGTTCAAATGACATTGTGCCTGTATGTTTACACGTGTGTCAACCATCAGGGACATGCTCCAACACAACCTATACATACAGAATAATGGGATCTACAGGACCTTCGCTTGAATTGCATTTACAAAGCAATTAGAGTTGAATTCCAGTTTCGCCTATGTTGATCCAACTGTAGTTACAATGACTTTGTCTTGTATGTTAATACGATTGTCTAGCCTCTGGAACACCCTATGCTAGCTGTTCAGACAGAATAATAATAAATTCTAATCTTTTTGATTTATTTAAAACGAGATAGCGCTAAAAATATAATTGACAGTTTAGTTCTTACTTCCATCTCTACTGAACCACTTTTTGACCAATACAATTACCTTTGGGTTGTATATTTACAAGTGTAACTGTGTGACGAACCTAAAGGACACACACCCTCAGCCACGTTTTATTTAGACTGGGAAAAGGAAAACCCACATATAATTAAAGGAAGTTTGATGTTGACAATGTTCAGCTCATTATTACGTTCGTAGAATTAATTTCGAAAGACATTACAACACTACTGAGTATTCCGTTTTAAAGTTATTTCAAAATGATGTACAATTAACAGAATATTTGCAATTATTTGTGTATTTAAAAATGAATCCACCACATTTCGAGAGTATAAATCAACTCTCGTTAACAAGGGTAAAACCTGAGCATAAAATAGAAAACTAACAACATAGGTTAGAGGCGTCTAGGGCCATGTTGGAACTTAAACTCATTCTATAACTTAAGAAAATAAATCAAATCTAAAACTGGTCCTGAGCAGTCAAAGTTTAGGGGAGTTTTCCAACGCTTTATAGGAGTTAACAACCTTTTTTACACCCTCTTTCAAAAATTTCGCCCGTAATCACGTCGTTATTCCCTTTGGGTAATAAGATAAAAACATTCAGCGTTATTTATAGTACAAATATTTATCTCCGATTTTTAATTCTGTTTTTATATTAACAGAAACCATAATGGTCTTATTTATATATAATCTGGTTTTTTAAATGGAGGCTTCAATTAATTACTGTTTATTTAAGTTTTTTTCCGTTGTATTGTGTTTGCATCTTCTTAATTGAATTTACGATTGTGACTATCAAACTTTTGTGTAATTATTTACAGAGATTGTCTAATATTTTTCATCAATTGTGTATGACGACGTTGTACACGACGTTTCGGGAGAATAAATAAACCAAAGAATATGAGAAATGTGATAAACACCAACATAGCCGAGTAGTCTAAGCTCATAGACAACATATATGGAAGCTAAAATAGTAATTATTCTAACAAAGAAATTTAGTTCTAGGTAATAACGTGATCAGAAGAACGATAATTCACAGGACTTCACAACTCAACGATTGGCAAACACCATATTAACACAAGTGCCTACACTAACTAAGCTGGTGATGAATGATAACGGCGTGGTTTTCTAACGGTATAACAGATGTTTTAAATTCAGTTTATAAATTGATATTATTATAGAAACAGATAATAAAATATCGTGATTATACTTACTTGTGATTACCGACTTTTTTCAATGAATTAAACGTAAAAAAAGAGAAAAATTTAAATAGTTTATTTTAGTAAAAATATACATTTTATTAATATAAAAAAGTATACAGTTTTCAATAAGGAATCATTTTTTACAAAATAAAATAATTTTGAATTTCAATAAGATATCAGACACTCTTGATCTCAAAAATGTATGAAACATTTTTCTCCGTATAAAAACCTCAAACTCATTTCCTTCAATAGTATCCTTATAACCTCACCTCCCCATTTTCAAACCTCACAAAAAGCAAGTTTATTGTCTGTGTCATTAGTACCAGAACTTTACTTGCTTCCTTATTTGATGCATAATTTGTTTGCAACTTTAAAATTTTAGCCCACCATTTGGAATAAATTTAATTTATTTCCCCTTTTAATTCCTCCTTTATTACTCTCCAGAGATATATTATTTACGTTAGCATTTTGATTATGTTTTTTGCATATGAAATATTATTTCTTCACTTTTATGTTTATTTTAAATATTATATACATTTTTGTTTTGTTTTAAAGGAGGTTGTTTTACTTTCATGTGCAATTATTAGACATTATTTAAACCTTGAAATGGTAATGTTTTGCCCGAAGAAATTATAAATACAAACCACAAAATAAATCTAGAATAAAACTGAACAAAAACAAGAATATCTTATCGTAATATAAAATAGAAATAATATAGACTAGACTACATTATATTTTTTTTAAATAAAGGAAAACTAAAACATAAATAATGTTTTATTCACATAAACATAAACGTACAACTACTTAGACTGAATAAGTATTAATTAAAGTTAAATATAAGAAAGAAAAGGGAAACGATTAATATGAAACACGTATATAACCAAATATACAAATATACACATATATACATATAAATTTCATCTTTTAATGGAACTGTATAATTTTATCTACGGTATATAATAACATTGTAAAAAAATGGTTGAAATATTAAATTCTTCCATAAAACAATCGTAGTTTAATAAAGCAACAAGATGTCATTTACAACAGTATTTTTACTGAAAAATCTATAACAATCCCGTAAAAAATCAGTTACCTTACAACTCAATGTAAACAAATTATCGGATATTTACAAATCAAAGCCTTAAAATTATTTCTAACAATCAGATACATAATTTCGCCTATCCACTTGTAACCCTAATAGAATGAAGTTTTCTGTTTAAGTTGCTAGATCCAAAACGTATAATCACACATATTTTGATGCATAATTTGTACGAATCATTATCATTTAATTATGATAAAAATTAAAACACTTTTATAATCCACAAATTGTGTTTAATGCACAACTATTTTCAATCTTTACAACTCACTGACGATTCAATAAATGATAAAAGGTAAAGGTATAATAACATAGTTATAATAGAATTATTTTTCTGTTTGAATTCCTCTTACCAAACGAAAATAAAACAACGTATTTTAAATATCTTCAAACGATTTTAGTTTTTAATAAACTAATAAAATAATTGTAAGCTATTTATTACCAAATTGTGTTTATATTAGCAGGACACAATTAATAAATGTTATAACCAACAAACAAAATGAAATCAATATTTTCAAGAAATTAGGCTATATTTTATGGCTTTAATTAAAATTATCTCTAATAGATTATACTGTTTAAGTCGAACTATAATTACTTTTCATTGGGTAATTAGCACAAATTCCAAGGTAGTATTACACTGATGATAAGCAAGGATTGATAATTAGTTTCGATTCTAGTTACAATTTGGTCATATCTCGAAGGGTGCTTATTTGTAAATAATATTTGTACTAACAAATAAAATGACCTGCCATGCATAGAATATTCTTAGTTCTAATTGTCTAGGTTTATCATAAACATTTGTGTTTAAAATATGTGTTGCGGAAGAATGCATTTCAGAATATACATTCTATTAATCTATTGAACTTTAAATTTTTAAATAGTTATTGTATCACACTAGATTGAACATACCATTTTTCATAGACGAATATTTAGTCAGTGTTTCATTATAATTTACTGGCAAACTGCACCAATCGTATCAAAAGTTAAAACAAAAAAATGTACGTTTTTCTTTTTTTTGCCAAAAAATAAATTGTAATTTAAATTTACCTAAATTCAATAAATAAAAATAGCACGGGGTACACAATGTGTCAAATTTGCAACTCTGTTTAAAAAAAAATATGCATCACAATTTTTAAGACAAAACTGTTTTGTAAGAGAATGAACGATTCGTAAAATATCCTGTATAAAATGTTAGGGCTGCAAAACATTTCGTGTATATCATGATTTACAATTATCAACAGGAGAGGCGGATTAACATTTATTTTCAAATTAAAATAAACTTCAACACAATTTTCATACATGCATTAAATCAAAAACGTTTCGAAAATATTATCGCCATCTTCAGTGATACAGGAGCATAATCAAAATATAACACAAACAGCTATTTAACTTTTTATAAAGTATAATGTGTTGCCTTGGACTGTTTAATATATAATATAGTTAATTACCTTAGAGGTTGTCCTCAGTCCGTATAATAGTTTGGCCAAACTATTATACAGACTGAGGACAACCTCTATGATAATTAACTATATTAGCTATTTAACGTTTTAAATGTCTTAGGTAATAATAATTGTTAATATTGTCGTTACAATTTTTGCCCGAATGTTAAGAAATTAAATATAAATTAGGTTTTGTCAGCACTAGAGATAAATTGAGTAAATCACTCTTTAAAAGCTGCAAGAAACTACATTTCCTTTCCTTTGTACCACATGTTAAGGCACTCATTTAATTCTAATAAAAAGTAAAGTATCATTGGCTTTTATTTCTACTATCACAATAATAATTCCTATAAAATTGCTAAATTATATTAGCACGTTTTATAGCCAGCCATTTTTGTGAGAATATCTGTAACTTTACTGTTTCGCTTCAAACATGATATTCCTATAAACAAATTTATAACTCACCAATTGGAAGTTCTTTACGGTACAGAAACTGTATCAAGTAGAAATAAAAGGTTATATATTCGAATCACATCTGGTTAAATTTGGATTTGCAAGGCTTAGTTCTAATTTACACAAACGAGAAAATGTATACGATTAGAAATTCAAAATTTCCAGGAACACTTGTTTTTATATCATGATTTTCTACACTGGAATAAATCATATAATTAAAAATTACATAAAAATGTAAGATGATAGACTCATTTATTAATTCGAAATATTCTTTCATTCCCTCCATATTGATATGTTAAGAGATGTATTTTCCTAATAGAGACAGTAATTTAACAAATTGTAATAAATAATATTAATATTTACAATTTCTATATTATTTTGTCTTCGTGTTTTTGTTTTCATAAAAGAGAAAATTAGTAAGGTAATATGTATATGTTTTATAAAAAGTAAATGGTTGTTAAAACGTATACATGACTGTGTATTAATTAACTTAAATGATTCAAACCAGAATTTTATAAAGGAATAATCTAAGTTAAGCAAAATGTATTTTTCTTTAATTATAGTTCAATATTAAAATGTAGTCCATAATTTTGTCTTACCTTTAAATTTAAACAAAAGTTAAAATGTGTTATTTTACAAAACGTACAGTAAATGAATTTTGCAGTATTTGAAAAAAAAAAACTCGTGGTTTTATGAATATCTTCACTAGTACATATGAGTTTTATTTTTCCTTATGTTTTCTCAGACTGTTTACATGTTTCACAGTAAGATTTGTTTTAGTCAAAGACAGATAGATTTGAAAATACGATAATACTACCATGTTTTATGAGCATATGTGATTTCAGGGTTATAAAATTAGTAGAAATTGCACTGTAAACAAATTACGTTTGTACATTTTATATGATTGTAGAACGTTTTCTTGTTTTACGTTAAATTATATAGTTTCTACCCTATTTGAATTGTAGGAAATACGAATTTATTTTTATCTATTACTCAAGTTCTTGTGAGGTACTTGAGATATATTTTATTTTTATTCTTCTTAGTCATAACAATAAACGTAACTTTTGTGTAGGGTAAATATTATTGATTTTATTTTTGATAAAATAATCCTATATGAAATAGTATTTGCTTAGTATTAAATCAACATAAATATGTACATTAACTAAAATAAAAACGCAATTTTTTTTTTCATATTTTAATTAGGGATTCAAATATTAACAACTTTTTTTCGATAAAATTTAACAATAGGTACATTTTGAACTACGAATTACCTACAATGTATACTATCATACAATCCAGTGTCTTTTTTTAATAAACCTGTAGGGAAAGAACAACAGTATAACAAATTTATAACTAGGGGGAAATAGTAATAATACTTCAAAGAATAAAACACTAACACGAACGGATAAGGAATGTCAAATTGTCTAACATAGAAAAGAACATCAGTAAAACTATTTGATGAGTTACTTACCCAGCCCAATCATAAAATGAAATACAAACAGATCCTCTAAATGTAATGCCCATAAGTTTGTTTATTTGGCATTGTACAAAATGTTAAATTTTATTGGTAGATTAAGGAGCCTTATCCAGTAGGTTAATTGTATTTAACAATTGTTAGACAGGTTTTATGAATTTGGTAATTGTATATATCACTACTTTTAGATATCGTACTGGTCATAATGTTTCTCGTTGATGTATGTGTAAAAAAAGTAGCTATATACTCATTAAGTATATTTAAAAACCCTAGCGGATTTCAAAGATGCACGTAATTTGTAAAGGAGCCACAACTCACTTCCCTCGTTTTGATGACTCTACTATTATAAAAACAATATTGAGAGGTTGAGGTTTAAAATTACAATTTTCATAGTAATTTTGTTATTTCACATCATATATTTGTTCCCGTGGCTGGTCCAGCAACAGCCACGGGAACAAATATATGATGTGAGAATGCGCTTGAGAAAAAGGAAACATGTGCAAGTGTCTTCTTGGATGTGGCAAATGCCTTTGACAGAGTTTGGCATGAGGGACTGATGTGGAAACTACAAAGAGATTTACCAAGGCAATACTACACAATACTGAAGTCGTACTTAACTGATAGACACTTTCGAGTGAAGTACGAAGGTGAATACTCTGGACTGAAGAGAATTTCGGCAGGGGTGCACAGGGCTGTGTGTTGGGCTCAGTCCTATACCTGTTGTACACAAGGGATCTTCCTACACCAGAAGAATCAATAATTGGTACATTTGCAGATGATACTGCGATTCTAGTAACCGATAAAATACCTGAGGAAGCAGTAACAAAGCTCCAGAGGGCCACCGATGAGGTGTGTAAATGGTCCAAAAAATGGCGAATTGGTCTTAACGAAGCAAAGTCAGTCAATGTTAACTTCACAAACAGCAAGTCCAATCATCGGGTCCCAATTTTAATAAATTCTGTTCCAGTTCCCTATGCTAATTCGGCTAAGTACCTGGGAATGACACTGGATGTAAAACTCAAATGGAAAGAGCATGTCAAAAAGAAAAAAAAACAAGAACTAAACTTGAAGTTCAGGAAAGTGTATTGGCTGCTTGGAAGACAATCACAACTGTCAATACACAACAAGCTATTGATTTATAAGCAGGTCTTAAGACCAGTGTGGATCTACGGAATTCAGCTATGGGGCTGCACTAGCAAGACAAATGTAAATATCATTCAAGTGATTCAAAATAAAGTGCTTAGATATATAGTGGATGCACCCTGGTACATTAGGAACGATAATGTACATAGGGACCTGCAGATAGACCTAGTCAGTGATGAAATAAAAAAAAACAGGCAAGGTAGCATAAACAACGCATCATTCAACATGAACACCATGAGATACAGATACTGTTGGAGGTCACTCGGGTGGAGAGAAGACTGAAGAGGACCAAGCCTTCAGATCTGATGGACTATAGTGATAGGGAATAACCATTGGGTCATATCCCTTACAAGTGTAAAAGTATGAAGTGTAAATTGCTAGATGGGTACATACTCAGTTTTAATATTGAATATTTGTATTATATAATATATTTGTTGGTACCAATATATAGAAGATTGTAATTTCCATATTGTAATCTAATTTATTGAATCGAATAACACACGAGATATGAACAATAAATTGTTTAAATGACGTCTATTTTCACAATTTCAATTTCATTTTTCCATTATAATAAGATTCTATATAAGTACACTATACTCCCCTATAACAAACTCCCGATACATTTATATTCTTATCATAAAGTTTGCAGGTGTTACAGATCTTAGGTACAGACAATATGTTTTTCTTTTTTGAGTCACCAAACTTTCCCTAACTTTAGTATACTGGGTAAAGTAAAAAATATACTGCAACTTATATATATATATATATATATATATATATATATATATATATATATATATAATTATGGTACACAATATATTAACATAAAGTTAGACACTATCTTATTAACTAAGAGCAGTGGTTTACAAAACAGATTATTTGACTAATAAATAAGAATGGTCATCAAAGAAGAATGTATATTATACAAGAGGTTAGACAGTACAAGATTGGATAAATGCAAAATTACCTTATATAAAAGTTAATATTTAGTTATACAGCTATAAGTAACTATTCTTTATTTTCGAACACATAATTTATTAGTTAGACGATAGTTTGATAAACAGCCAGTTCACAGAAAGTTGTATATAAATCAATATTCAGTGCATTTAGTATACAATAAAACGTAGTAGAAAAAAGCAAACACTTTAAGTGAGATAAATACATTTGATTTATAAATAAATATATAAAACCAAGCAAAGAATATCAGGGAGGTGGTAACCATATACTATAAGGTAACAAAATAAATAAATCAGAACTGAGGAAACTCTGTTTTTAGACAGACATTTATAAATACAGACGAGTAAAAAGTCAGACAGAAAAACAAACATATATTCCGGAAACTAAACATACAATTATGGAAATGCATTTCAGAAATTCAACTTCAAAAAACATTGTTTTATTCTTTACATTGAATAATGCAAATCATTTAAAAAGAGCACATGTAATTTTATGTGCTAAAAATAATTACTGGAGCTTTACTGAGAAATATTTAAATAAAATCATAAAATTTAGTTTTCCAGACTGTATTCTTGTTTTATTTCACTGAATTAACATTTTGCTAAATGTCTTTTTGTACTGAATAGCAACGCATTTGCGGAAAGTTATTGAATTTACAATGACAACGGATTTTTGGAACGTCTATCTGATGTTTTTACAATACCACGCACAGTGTTGCTTAAGAATAGATTTTGTCAGCTTGAAGTATTGTATTAGCTATTTCTTCAGCCATAAATTTTATAAAAAAAGGTATATGTTATGTTTATTCTTTGCGGGGGGGGTATGTAAATTGAGTGATTATTTTGAGTGTAATAATCTCTGTTGTACTGTAAAAAGTGTCTAAAAATGTCACAAGCTCAATACATAACTTTAGATAATACATTTAAATAACATAATTTATTCATTTGGAAACTATACGTGTTCTAAAATTTGTATGACAGTTCATAACATTTCCTTTCATAGAGACTTTACTTCAGATCAAAATACCTTTGTGGTAATATAAGTTGAATCTTTTAATTTCAACGACCAAAACAATGACTTTTCATTTTCAAATTAAAAAGCAACATTAATGAGGATGGTAATAAAATCAGATTCTCGCATGAATTTATTTATATCCAAAGCGTGACAGCGCGTCTAAATGAGAAAAAAAGAAAATTGTTTCACAAAATTACAAATAACATACTTAAGTTTCAACCTGTTAAAATCAGTGATTTTATCCACCAAAAATAATGAAATTGAAATTAAATATATTTTGAATCACATATTAAACACATTCAAAATTCCGTTGTTATTAATGTAAATTTTTCCTTATCAGAAATACCGAAAGAAATTATAAAATAATAATTAGGTGATATTTCATACAATTAAATTTCCATAAGTGGTAATGACGACAGCAATGTGTTAACTCAATCAAAGTTATCGAGTAAATTATTATTTTTTAAATCATAATCTGAAAAATATGCATTAATTTGTTTGTTTTTTGAGTTATAATATTTAATTCAATAGTCATAAGAATTGAATAGATACAAATACATATTATCTCGTGATATATGTTTTCTTTTAGATTTTTTTTTAATTCATCCAAGAAAATAATCACACACCTTGAAAAACACCATAATAAATAACACTAAAAACATATACTTAAATAGTCATAGGTATGAGTATTGTAATGTGAATTTGCAACAAAAAAACTTTAAACTAGTATTACACACACACCAACAAAAAACAACTAAAGAATTTAAAAAGCTAAACAAGAACAAAGAAAACTCACACAATGAAAGATGTTAGTTATGAAATTCGAAACAACCAAAGACATGCAATGTTAAATATTATCTGTTCGCCGAAGGTTAATAGGTTGTATATCTTTCATTTTAGACAATAAAAACAATTTAAAACATTATTTAACATACTTGCAATGTCAAATTCAATTTATATTGTATAAACATAATAACAAAGAAGCATAAAACAAAAATTTTCAGATCATTTAGTTTTCAAATTTGATATATTACACACCAAGTACGTTGAATAATCCAATAACAAAGCATGAATTACACTGCGCCTATAAATCTTTCTCGGTGACATATTATCTGCCGGCATTTTTCATAACGTCAATGTTTTATCTTACATCGATAGCATATTACAATGGAGGTTAACAATATGAGATTATCTGGTTTGTAATACTTCAATATACAACATACATTAGGCACTGACTGGTTGAAAGATTCGTCAAATTTTACAGGAGTAACAATATTTTGTAGGAAACAAAAGTACTTATTAAGAACCCACTCTACATCTTGCGAGTACAAAAACTATACAAACTATTAACATAAAGTTTCCATTGATCTGCTGAGTTTTTTCCTTGTGATAGGAGGTAGCAAGGGATGTTTGTGGAAGCAGTGAAGAAGTTGAGTAAATGACTTTGTAACAAACTCAAAGACGGGAAAACAATCTGATTTTTAACAAAATCAGCTGTAAGTATGAAATTTTATCTACAACTTAAAAAATATAGATTTAAACGAAGATATGTTAAAACTAGTAGACATTATTTCAAACGATATATAAATTCCGTTTCAACATTTCCAAACTAAATAATCTATAATAAGCAATAAAGATGTATAAAGCTTTTTTATGTGTATACATAGAGTAAATTTATGTGAGGAGCATTTCAAATTAGTTAACAGTACATAGGGTCAGTACACATATTTACTGAAAAATAAACGATCTTGTTCCTAATCGTTACTGGTGGAGATTCACTAGTGAGATTTATAAATTGCACACTACCGCGAGTGCGCGCGCTGAATTATGAAAAATCACCGGTGAAAACTTTCCTCTAGAACCTATTTAGGAGGTAGGGTATTGACTAACCTCAAAACCTTAGTGTTTTCCTTTTAAACAGTTGAATACAATGGATAAGAGTGAGAATCTATTTGACACCCATTCCCATTTGAGATTAGCTTTAAAGTATTAAATTTCTTTACAATTTATTGGGTAATAATAGACTTATCACAACTTTGTATCAGTTGTTTTGCCGTTTTACAAAATCTTAAAAAAACAAGATGAAAAATAAGTCACGACATTCACAAATAACTCAAATAAACAATAAAATAAAAACACTTTTTTTATGAAAACATCAAATAATGTGGTGTAAAAATTAATTCAATAATTGTAAATAAATTGTAGTTAAAATGATTTAACTAAAGAAGATTGAAACAGATAAAACTAGATATTTAGATCATCTTTGAAAAAACTGACTCCACAATATTTCTAATATGATTTTCTTAACAAAATATAGTTTTCTCCCATCCAACAAGAAGTCGGTAGAAATAACACCCCTTAGAATCAACTCATTTCGTGTTTACCACATATATAGACATCATTTTAGTCCCTTATTTACGGAGTATACTGTCATAACAACCTTGTGTGCAATTGACTTTTATTATTTGCTTTACAATAATATTCGCCATCTCAAAACGCTACATTAAAGTAAGTAGTTTAAGAGCGTTGCTACTGACAATCTGTAACTTGATTGTTTAGGATAAAAGATTATTTGATCATAAACACATTCATAACGTTTTCGGCTAAATAATGTATTGGTTATGTGCTACTATCACCTTAGGCTAAAACAAGGTTTATAAAATATGAAATATAAGCTGTAGTATAATATCAGTAGCTTTTAAAAATTTATACGGGTTTTTTATTTATTTAAACCTTTTTACTGATTAGGTACAACAACGACAGACATTGCTGAATCCATTAAAAAAAGAAATATCTGTACTTAAAGTCATGAGATATGGATGGAACCAGATTGGTTTGGATGATTTGTAAAAACAGCAAATTATCACAAAAATAAAATAGATCTTGTCTATGCTATTTTTAAATAGAAAACGTTTTAAATAAATGATAAACGGATAAAAATAAACTAATCTAATTGATTTACCTTTTATATATAATTAAATACTCTTACTTCGATTTTCTACAAACCTTTTTATCAAAATAAAGTGGTCACAAGAAAACTAAACAGTGATGTAAAGACAAAAATATAGTGTTACTGAATAAAGTTCTATTAGTTAAACTATAAAGTAAGTCATGAAAGTGTAGACTATGACAGTCAAATAAATAAATTTGAATTAAATATGTATTTATATTTTATTTAAATAGGGATTAATGTTTTCATATTTACAAAATATCTCAGCTTTGTAAACTAAATTTTCAACAAGAAATCTTCCATTATGTACAGTATATAACATTATTAGACAAAATATTGCGCCAGGAGTGTAAATTATATTTGCTTTCACTGTTTATGTATTCAGAGGTATCTTAAACAATCTGACAATATAATATGAACAGATGTAGTTTCACCGTTATAAATGTAGTAAGGACAAATTTCGAGTATAACTCTTATATTACAATGTGGAAACTTTACGGCAGGTGTCAGGTTTTACGTAAGACATAAAGTATATGGTTTGTACTTTACTTATATTTTGGGGAATATTACTTCATCTCTGTTATTGTAAACCATTACACAATGTACTACAGAATGTAAGGGATGAATTTAATATTCATTCCCCTTAACTGTAATAATTTATAGCCACATGAATATATTAGTAGACGCCTTATACACGTACATATTTATGTGATTATAAATATGACAAATGTCAATTACAACAAACTATAAGCAATTTTATTTAATATTATGGTAATTTCTAGAAAGAAGACATAGAAATAATACAAATTAATAGACAAATTTAAAATACAAGTCTAATTTCTTTTAAGCCTAGAAGGTATTTATGTATACTTATTTATTATTACACTTATATACATTTGTTGAAATTAATATCTTTATACACATGAAAGTATAGAAATTAAAAATATCAAATAATGTTTATTTAATAATAACAACACCAGAAAATATATATCGGTTCAACTTTTATTTTAAAATCTGATGATATAAATATAAAAACATTGTTTTTTTATTATATGCTATATGTTGTTCAATTATTTGAATATTTGTGTGTTTTTACTAAAAAAAAAAAAAAAAAAAATTAATAATATGTAGACAGAGGGACATAAATTGTCTACTGATTGGGTTATATAGAGACACAATAAATTAAAGAGACAAAGTAATGGATAGATTAACAATTAATTATTTGCAAAGACAACAGAATCGTACATACTAACAGACAGGCAATGGATTTGGCAGACAAATTGACATTAAATCAAGAGCCAGTCAATAAAATACACAAGTCACAGAGACAGTTTGATTGTCAGTTACACAATGAGTTTATGAATAATTATAACCTAAGTAGATTATCTCTTCAACAACTTTACCACGGCGAACCCGGTGGTATGCAAAACACGGTAAAACATTATTATTATTATTTGGTAATACTACCAAAAATAAATACATATCTGTAAAAAAATAGTTATAATTAATTTAATAAATAGTTTAAATTAACCTATGAAAATGTTAAAACCAAATAAATAGTAGGCACACAAATGTAATAGAATTATTACTGATTCAGTTGTTTAAATAAAATGGAAACTAGTGAAACAAACTGATTTAAAACCTTTACCAATGATGAATATTCAGAGATTTATGAAAGCATCATAAAATTTAAAAAAAAATCTTCGATTTTTTTTACCATGTTAAAAAAATTTTAAAAAGGTTTTTACTTTTTTCGGAGTTGAAAGGCGACTTTTAAAAAACAACCTTAATTAGATCACCCAGGAAAATGATAAGAAAAACGTAAAAATTTGTTCAACCATCTGGGCTTTCCGTTTGTAAATCTTAACATTATCCAATTATTTCCTACTTAACCATCTAGGCTTTCCGTTTGTAAATCTTAACATTATCCAATTATTTCCCACGTTTATTCGTAGATTGTTTAAAAGAAAAGAAAATCTGCTTTATTTATTATTAATATATTGAAATATTAAATAAATGTCATATACAAACTTCGAAGAGAGGGCTATAACCTTTTCTCCTAATAAACCTCTATAGTATTTATTGATATTGATAGTTTGATTAAACAGTTCACTAACTCTATCAATGTTTTCGTTTCTATTGGGAACATTTAGCAACAATGGTATTTTTTTTTTTAAACAATCTTGTTTTGTTTTAATATTTCATACGTTCTGACAAAAAAAAATTAGATGATGGAACAATCAGTTTACGTAGGCCGCCAGATATCCTTAGGAAGAGCTCGATAAGGAAACTTTTAGCTTCATCCCACGTCCAAACACAGTGCCAAAACTAAAAAAAAACCCTTCTATAAATATTTATAGATGATCTGAACCTTACGGAATTCAATTTATATGCACTGAATTCACTCTACAATTAGGAAGTTAGTACTGGCAAGTTTATCTCAAATACAAAGAGTACGTACACCGGTACAAACGAACATTCATGGAATTACTATTTAATTGACGTAATACGTTAAAACTTTTAAGCTAACATTTGTAGAAAAGAAACATTTTAAATTGTCAATTTAACATAACGATATTTATAAAAGAATAGCAGGATACACACTTTTTAAACTAAAGTAATTGAAAACAGTCAATCATCGTGTTGATTTAATATATATCCATAAAAATTTATAAATATACTATATTACAAATATTCAGATTTAGTCATAAAATGTACTTCTACTTCATATTTCACATTAAGGAAAATCAATTGGTAGGTATTTTATTTTGTTTCTGCGTAAAACAAATATAAAAACCATGTAGTTCGTGGAAACAATAAAAAATTTCAAACGTGCAACACAATTCTACTTTATTTTCATATAATCGGAAACAGTTAGGGTAATACTTGAAGTTATATTTTGTATAACGGAAAGTATTCAAAATTTATCTGAGCTTTCGTTACAATGGAATGTCGTAAAACATTATGATCAGAGAGTGTTGAAAGGACTTGCATAAATATTGAAAGCATAAAAGCCAATTTAACCCGAGTACGATGTCGGAATATTCAGGATATTTCATTTTATTGGAAATATTGTCACTTTCAAAGCATCGGAACTAGAATAAAGTATTTAAGTCCATATAGGACACATTGAAATGTAAAGCTGCTACCTATCAGAGAATAATGGTGGACTTGTGGAATCTGCGAATATAAAAATAAAACTACAACAATATGGTTAATATATTTTGCATGCGCGTTTTCAATGGCGATTACGTTATAATCGATGAAAATGTTATTGTATTTCGACTTTGTTTATTTTAATTTTAATGTTTAAAATGTCAATCTGTAGTTTTTATTATATAAAAAAGTGACATAAAAGAGGATTGTAAATTAGAATTACTTAAATAGCAGTCAAACATTTTCCTCAGGTACATATTTGTAGACCTCTTGTTAAGACAAAGATTTTATACAATGCTAAAGAATAAATTCTATTTAATATTAAATAAATCAAATCAGTATAAATACAAACGTGACATAAATATACCGAAGAACGGTTTAATATATTATTAATAAAAATCACTCATAATATATAAATACAATTTTACTTATCTATGAAGCATAGCGGCTTCTAGCAATGAATGCCAGTTGACTCTCTTGTGCGCCGTGTTTTTGACAATTAAACAGCTTTTACCAATTGATGCTAGTTTTTTTGATTTTTTTTTTTAAGTTTTTTAAATAATACATATATATTTATTGTCATTAAATATTCTAAGGACAATGGTAAAATGATATTGGAGCTCTTTATTTGACATAATTTATGCAGTTATTCACAGTACAAGAGACACGTTTGATGCCAAAAAACATTTATACAATACTATCAAATAAACAAACAAAAAAGGAAGACGACAACCACATTCCACAGCGAAAATGATTTATAGCAACATAAATAATGTGGTTAATTAAATGAGGGAAGGGATGGTATTTCTATATAACAGGTCTGTTCTTTGCTTTGGTTTATCTTCAGCAGCATCAAGTAGTTATTATAACATCTATGACGGTATCACACAGGTGAACCACTTTTGACAAAGTCGTAGAATGGAGACCAAACCTCCATCCTTGTTTACATAATAGTTTTTATTTCTTAATGACCTATATTATTTTAATAATACCAACAGTCTTTACTTTGTGCATTTAGGTTAGACTTTATTTTAAAGGTCAAACGTTCCACTCTTTGTACACCTGGTCTGTATGTTTTCAAATTTATATGTCCAAGTAATAAAATGAAAACGCAGTTTCTCTCAAATAACTCTCTTTATAAAATTGGACTTTGTATTGAACTTAGGGAGAGTAAATTTCTCACTTTTTACGTTCACTTAGTTTTAAAGTAAAAATTTTAAAAAATTACTATTGAAAAATATACGTTATAAATCTTTATAAATTTACTTCTTCCTTTTTTTATTTATCTTCGTAATAATATATATTTAAATAATTGCATAACATAAACTGTGATCCAAATTAATTATTAAAATTTTAATACACGGTTCTTTATATCATATATATTTCAGTCGGTCGATAGATTTGTTATGTTGGCGGTTCCACCTCATTGCTCTGCTGGTTATGTTATGGTATTTGTGTATCTACTAAAATAGTTCCCAAATCACTTTTGGATTTAATTTTAAAAATTAAATCTGTTTGCTTTAATTTTGTAACTCACAAACATTTTTATTTGTTGATATGGTTTGGCCAGAAAATTCTCACAATAATTCGCAGACAGTTAATAAATATCTGAAGAGTTTGCGTACCAGCTGACTTTGTTTTCCATATATCACATACACTCTGGTTAAAAATAAAGAGTTTCATGAGTATAAAAGAATCACATATCCACCATTTTGATTTAATCGTTCCGTAAGCTTGTCTGACCTTTTTTACGTTATTTATTTAAGTGCTACAAAAGATGTGTTTATACTTTCCAAGCACGTGAATTCGCTGACCTCACTGACCTCTTTAAGGATACATTGTTACGTTTTAGCATCCACAAAAATTAATACGTGACTCTCAAGTTTCGTTCTACCTTAACATCCTGAACTATTTTAATAGGATTTCCACATTTGGAAACTCTGCACTGAATAATAAGAAAATTAATCGATTATTGATAACTAAATGATGTGACTTCTCTCAAAAATATGTAAAAGTTTTTACATTTCATTTTAAGGTGAAACTGAATTAAATACATCCGGAAGTTTATAAACGTTTGTATTGCCTTCATTATTATTTTTCCCGCCAAAACTCTGTATAAATTAACTTCAAACTCTATAGTTCGGTATTTATTTTAATGGATATAAAAAATTAATTAATAAAATAAAATATTCAAATATATTTAAGTGCCACAGTTTAGAATCCAGTTAACCAAGTGTATTCCAACGGAGTGTGCAAACTTCCAACACTCCACATTTATCTTCTGATGGTTGGTATTGGTTTCCCATATTTATGGAAATATTAATAATAATAAATATTTAATCTGTGCTTTTAATTGGTGTCTGACATCTAGTTTAAGTCATTCGTGACTATTTACGAAAATAAAATTATGAAAGAAATATGAAATGTTTGCAAAACATCAGCAAAACAAAACCCATAGAAACATACAATACAAGTGGAATGTATTCAACACTATACACAGCATTGGTTTTTAGAAACAAAAGACTTACACGAGTAATTCTTGTTGTCATGACGATGGTAAAATAACAAGCTCTGGAATGTCTTTTACAATTTTCAAAAGGAAATAGTTTGTTCTTATAAATTCCGAGAGATGAAATACAATTGTTGTCTTTATAGACAGAGAAACTGTGGAATGTTTATGTCGATTAATTTGTAAGCTAAGATGTTTGAGTCAAGGAATAAAGTGAATGTGCGTTTTAACTTTAATAAACCGTTTTAAAATTGTGTAGTTAAAAATTCAATTGTTTCATTATGTATACTGGCAATAAAAGTTTATTAAAAACACACTAAAGTAAAACATACTTACATGTTTGATATTCGTAATTAAGAGGTCTCCCTGAGAAAACACTAATTAAATTTTGTGAACAAACTAATGTTTTACCTAAATATTTTAAACATTAAAACATCACTTTAATATTGTCATAACATATTTGTAGAACACGTTATATAAGGGTTGTTTTAGACCACATGGACACTATCTGTAGCGCCTAAACGAAACCAGATAAAAATTTCCTTCCAATTAGAACCCTTTTTTCCGACCCCAAAGAATTTAGGAAAATTATTTTCGACGCTCCACAATGACCCAAAAGGGCACTTTTGGGGGCAGGGTGGTGTTTTTGAAAATTTTTCAAATAGAAACATAGGTCGTGTGATACCTCATTTAAAGGGCTCTCTTTTCTGAACATTTTGGAGCGAAAAAAATATTTTGTTATCTTTTCAATACTGTACAGGGTGTGACGAATTTTTTAAAAAGTTTTTAGCGGGAAATTTCCTGCCAGCTCCATAACAAAGATAGGGCAACCAATTTTTTTCCTAGTTTTACAAGAACACATCCTTTCAGGAGATATAGGGTAGTATGGACTTCTATGTATTTTTTCAAATTTTTTAAATAAATTTCAAACTTTATTAACTTTTACAAAGCAAAAAGTAAAAAAATTCAAATAGCAACCTAGATAATTGTACCATTTGAGAGACCTTTTGAAAACAAACATTTTTTGTATTGAAAGTTTGGTTCTATCTTGCACCATGGAATAATTGTAAAAAAAATGCTATTTTATTGCTTGAAAGCAGTAGCACTTTCGTGTCAAAATAAACAATTTAATGATATTGCTAAAACATTAACTTACTTGAAAGTTGGCTTCGTTTAAGATGCTCAAAGTGACCACCGTTGTTTTCTAAACACGTTTCAATCCGCGTTGAGAACGAGCGCACTGCATGGTTTCGTTTAGGCGCTACAGATAGTGTCCATGTGGTCTGAACCACCCTGTATAATTCATTTTCACAACATTTTAGTACGTCCATCTATCTTTGCTAAAATACCACGTTTGAGAATATGACTTCAAAATAGTACTGCAGCCTTTATACTTCTTTTCAAATACTACGTTCCTTGTTGTTAAAATATTAATAAACGCATAATACTTTGTACTTTTGACTTAGTAAAATTAAGAATAGTACATAATAATCGATTATTTACTATTGAATTTACTCAATGGTATATTATACAGCGTATATTACGATACCCTAACTTTTAAACTTCGTAGCCTCTTTCATCAACTATACTTTACTACCTCTATGTATTGTTATTGTATGTATGGAGCACGTGTCTATTAACTGGGCGACTAAACTTTATTATTTTATCGTGTATATGATTAAAGATTAATTAATTAGTACTAAAAGTTACTTATAAGATGGGGCTATGATTGAAAGCTATTTCAATCATTAGGTTTATCTGTGAATGTATAAGTGAAACAGAAAAATACATCGCAGTAAGTTCGAGTTTCGAGCTAGTGCAAAAAAGAGTGTCGAAAGCTTGCAGAAAAAAATATTCATGGTATTTCAAAAACAATATACCCTATTTAAGTAGCGTTATTATAATGATTCAATAACAAACTAACAACATATGTCTGCTACAATATAAATTTTATCTCCCTTATAAATTTCATGTAATAAAATAAGAAATAAAATTCTTATATAACTATAATATAATATTACCCTTTATATTTTCTTTAATTTCATTTTAAAAAAGAAATTATAAACGAGTACACAACAAGCAGTGTAAATGAGAGAATTTTATTGGTTAAAAAACTATACATATTCGTCAAAAAGAAGACAGTAACATTATTATTTAATAAGCTATCAGAAAATTGGATGAGAAATATTGACTTGAATAAATACTTTACTTTCAAAAACCAATGTCGATATGATTTAATCCCAGATCTAGGTACCAACTTGACGATAACAAAAAATGTAGGTCACGATGTTACATATTTACACTTCTGTAATATGTAAATTATTTAAACGGGAAAAACTTAAATGCCGCATTTACAATACTGTAGAAGTCCGTAGGGATATTAAAGTATTATAAAAAAACCTTGAACAATACACTGAGTTCCTAAGATATTCAACTTCTGTATTTAGCATCATAACTGTTTCTTCCTCCTCCTTCTTAAAGACATAAACAGCTCAAACCATGTTCTTTTTATTAAAAACTATGTTACTGACTCATAAAAAGTACTAAAATTTAATTATAGTAATCCTAAAAACATTTACATTCAGACATTTGACTGAGTTTTATGTTTCACGACCTAACTAATCCGAGAATAAGATTTTCAATATGTTCTTCTCTTTAATTATCTTTGTCATGTCTATGAAAGAATCAGAGTTACCAAACAATCTGATAGATACATTTTCTTTGACGTGATTACTGAACTTAGTGAAATTCAGAAAATATAAATTGAACTTCATAACAATTAAAACAATTTTTTGTTTTGTTTTTGAAATGTCAATAATATTATGACAAAAATTATTAAATCTGTGTTTTTATACATTAATGAAAATTTAATTAAATTGGGAAACACATACGGAATTGCTAGTATGAACATTATCACAAGGCTCATAGAGAATACCATTCGTTTACAATACATTCAACTTTAAAGACAGAATTGTAGTTTAGAAATAAAAACAAACATCGTACGTCGTTTCCATGGTGGTGGATTAAAAAGTTCTGGAACGTAATTGAAATGTTTCAAAGAAAATACTTCTTTGTTTTTGTTTTTTTTTTGTGAGACAAAACGTAATCGTTGTCTTAATATACAAATGTTAATGGTTATTGCTTATATATTTATATTTAACTACTTGTATAACTTAATAAAGAGAAAATGGGTAACATTCTTTCAACTCAAATAAATCGCTTCAATATTTTGTAATTAAATATTTAATTATTTACAGTATTTAAAAGTAAAAGTTGATTAATTTTGAAGTAAAAACGTTCTGAAGTAATACAAAGAAAAACATTTTTAATTAAGAATTTCTTTGAAAATACAAATATGTCAAAATTTTTATATTTTATTTTTTTAACTAACATCCCCCCCCCATAAGAATAAAATTTAATCATTATGAATGTCATATCAACCCACTCATAGACCACGTTAATTTAACCAATAATAACAGCTGCTTTTTTTTCTATAACTTGTTTGTAAAATACCTCGTTGTCTTGGCCATTAATAATTTTAACAACGCAAACTAACTATCATATTATTTTACACCTTGAATAGTTTTGATTTGGCAATAATTTAATAATATATTGTAACACGTTGCAAATACTACTGTACTAATGATTTTAAACATGTAAATTATAACTGAGAACAGGCTAAATGATTTACATAAAATGGTAAGAGAGTGATTTAACAACTATTAAAATCTGGATTGTGGAAAACTCATTTACGTTGTTAAATAATGACACCGATAAATAAAATACTTTAAAAAATCTGTTCCTGAACGTTCCAACAAAACTTAACGTTAGAATTTTAATCGTAATACAATATCTAAATTGCTTCTAAGTTTTTCCTAATTCTTAATTAAATAATTATTGACAGACATATTGTTAGTTAACTTAATGGATAATATAATATTCTATATATAAAAATCATAACCCATTGACTGATCATGAACCCTCTGGATCCAAGAAGTCTAGAGCTATGCATTTTTTAATTTAAAGAGTTTTGCGTAGGTCTGTGTAGACACGTATTAGCGTTGTGCTAAAAAATCTTGAATCTGGAATTTAAATCCGCTTTTAACAGTTGAGTAATTTTATATTTGTAAAGATTTCTTATTTTTTAAGTAAAATGTTGTGTTGTTTTAAACAATAAATTTGCGTGAATTCCATATCCTGATTTGCCTAATGTCTGAAGACGAAACTAGAACCACAAAATTATTATTTTTATTTTTCAATATAGCCTTCAACTTTTTGTAATAATTGGTCTAAAGTTTGTTCCTTAACAACCCCTAAATATTTATTTGTATATATCACACATATATACAAAATCTGTCAAGACTTGGTTGTTTTCAAAACATAATTATGGTATATTTTAAACCAATGTTACTATTATTTCTAATTGCAATCAATGATAGCGTCATTTTTCTTCTTTGATATTACTTTTAAGTCAATGTTCCTTTTCGTTTCAAATGTAAAAACCGCTGAAACTTTTCAATTTCCTCAGTCGATCGTTAAATAAATCCTTCAGATAAATCATCCTTCTTCTGTAACTAAAAATAATTATCAAAACTAATAGAATTTGGAGACCAAAATTATTGAATGAATTTACGCACTTCGCCAAGCATGTAATTTTCTTAACAATACCTGTAGTCATGGCAACACAATAACAAGTTCTGTCCTCCAGACACTCATAGAATATCTATATAAAATACAATTATTGTTGTTATAAAAAACTACATACATTTACGGAAAGTATGTTGAATATTACAATGAAATTTGTTGTATTTTTATTTTCAATTATCATCAACGACACATACAGTCAACAGAGTTTTCGTTACAACCAGTTAACGTAAATGATGAGTTTTTTAACAGCATAATCAGTTTTTATCTAATTATCAACTTGGCAATGTATTACACGCATATTACTTATAATTGTAATTTGCATAATCAAAATGAGTTATGCATGATTGTAAAGTGAACGTAACACGTTATATTAATACGTATATTGATGGTTGTGTCTGATCTATTTGCAAACACATTCAAATCATTGATTTGTTTTGGTCTACCTTCGTCACTTCTCTATTACATATAATGGTAGATACAAACTTATATACAGAATGATTACATTATTATTTTTTAAATAAAACCACTTAGATATAATCGAATTATAAAATGAGGAAAGAATGAACATAAAATAAATACTCCTAACCCTCAAATAAACTACAAGCCTCAGATTAGGAAAAGTTGGTCAATTGAGAGACCTAGTAGGAAATATGAAAGAGAGGGATCTTATTTAAGACAATATGAAACTGGTGTAGAACCAGCTAGGGAACCTCGGTATTTATAAACCCATACTTAATGAAGTAAGAATTTGATGAAAACAACAATTTATCCAAACATGTTGCAAATGTATACATAATAATTTAAACATGGTATAATATTTTTTATGATAACAAGGAATTAAAACAATAATCCTCAAAAATGGACATTTCAGGACTTAATTTAATAAATTTCATCAGAAACAAAATAGTTATTACA
The DNA here is from genome assembly GCA_963513935.1 of Aphrophora alni. Classification (NCBI taxonomy): domain Eukaryota; kingdom Metazoa; phylum Arthropoda; class Insecta; order Hemiptera; family Aphrophoridae; genus Aphrophora; species Aphrophora alni. The sequence goes on from OY740773.1 coordinate 9,678,149, forward strand.
AAAATAATTAAACAAATTATAAATGATTTCTTTAAATATTTTTGTATTTATTCAGTTTTAGTCTGTACGATATTTATATATGTATTTATTTTGCTTCACAAATATCATTATTAATAAAAGAAAGGCATTTTTCAACACTTCCCTCTTCACAGCTGATAAAATTAATAACAATATTGAGCCCTAAAGTAAATAGAAGTTATACGAATTTTTATGAAAACTGTAACGATATAGTCTACTTAAGTAAAATTGGGTTTTATTAATTTGTTTTACATTATTAAGTGCCCTCAATCACCAATTTTTATAGTAAATCACCAAGCTTTATAACAACTACATTTTCCATAAAACATAACTTAGCATAAACATGACTCCAACTGGTGTAAAATAAATATTTTATGTCTAATCACGTTTAATTAAATTAAATTTATGTCTATATATATATATATATATATATATATATATATATATATATATATATATATATATATATATATATATATCAACAATTTTACATTCGGCCGAATTTCTCTTGATATACGAGAATATATATATATATATATATATATATATATAGAGAGAGAGAGAGAGAGAGAGAGAGAGAGATTTCACTGTGTAGACATACTTTTAGTTTGTTAGTTATACAAAATTTACACAAAATGTATTTTAAAATGTGTTTATTGATGATTTCATTAGAATAAGATTTACCCTTCAGATGTTACCACAACGATGTCATTTTAATTAACACATTTTTACCAACTGATACCAACTAAATAACTATTAATTATAGTAATCAAAGAAACATTTGAGTTCCGATGTTTGACTTAGATTTACGTTTCATTACCTAACTAATCCGATAATGTGATTTTCAACATGTCCTTGTACAAATATCTTTCTCGTCCATGTGAAAACATTAGAGTTGTCACAAAAAGTTACCATATACATTTAATTTTTACGTGATATTCTCTTACACATTTCAATTTCATAACAATTAAAAATATTTTTTACTCGTGTGTTTTGAGTAATAAATTTGTTTTTGTGACACAAACATTGGAACTTTAAATCAGATATGGATCATAACAGGTGTGTAACGAATAACTTGTAATGAGGAAATTATAATTGGAGAAAGAAAATTTTAATTTTTACGACATGTGTTTATTTTATATTTTATAGAACATACGTTCATTAAGTACATGATTATTTAATTAATTTTGCTGTATAATGAATCATAGATTTCAATTGAACTCCTAAATAGGAATCCATATTTTAAGATAAGACAATATACATTAAAAAAACTCTCCAAACATATATATATATGTTATATATATATACGGTATATATATATATATATATATATATATATATATATATAATAAAGTAATATTTTAGTTAACGAAATTATTTGAAAATTATTCTTTTTTTTAATTGCGTATTTATATCTTTAAGTGAATATTGAAATATGTAATGTTTTATGTCTAAATTTTATTTTATATTTATACTCTTTTAGTTAGTGGATTTTGTTTTAATCATTCATGACAGTTTTGGTTAATTTTGTTTTCCCCCAAATTAATCTTCAACTCGTCCAAACTATCAAAGGACCGTAAGAATAATTTAGTTATATATATTATTATAAACGTAATTATATATATTATGTTATTATAATAGAAGAATCTACTGTTGATTCTAGATTTTTCTTTTAAATAAATACATTATTATTATTAATAAAAAATGAATAATTCCAAACATATTGAAGCGTTAAAACTGACACCAATAAGCATTCTTATTACAAAAAAAAATACTGTAACTAACTATTATTTAACTTAATAAATAAAATATTACAATTTAGTTTTACAAAGTATATAATAATGTTATTTCACAAAATTCAAATGTTTAAGCATCTCCTTGAATGGAATAGTAACACGATCGTGGGATGTTATTGAATTCACCATGACAACGGCTTTTGTTAAACGTCTATCTTATGTTTGTAAAATACCACGCTTGGCGAAACGTATGAATATATTCAGACAGCTTGTGGTATTGTCTTGACAGTTTCCTCAGTTATAAATTTGACAAACAAATACTTAGTGTTTTTTATAAATTTTGTGTGGGTATTTTGAGCGTATTATCTGCTGTAAAATAAATTATGTAATTTATAATGTAAAATGATACAGCTGCAATACATTATTGTTTTAACAATATGTTTTGTTTTATTTCTAAGAAGGATTGAAATAAATTTGAAATTATATTTTGTTACATTTGTAACATGACATTCAAGTATATTTTTCTATCAAATATATTTTCCTTACGATTTAATTGAAATTTTACTTTCTCACATGTGGTAATTCCAAGGGTATTCGGGGATCACCGTATCTAGATCACGGCATAGATATGCGATGCGCGCGCACCGTAGTTCAGACATCACAGTCGTTCACAGTGCGCCGAAGTCAGCGGACGTAAGTTGCGCGTTGTTACAATTTAATCATTTAGTAAAAAACCTAAATGGCTACCTAAACCGTTAATTGCGGGGTCTGATCGACCCCCGGGTGTTACGTAGTCATTAGTAGGTCATCCGACTAAAATTGAGAAGGAATTATTATGACCTAAAGGGTTAACGTAATTCTCCCATCACGCCTGTCCCTAACCGTAAGTTCTAATTGATATGTTAAGTAATTATAATATTTAATTAGTTACTTTAATTAGTACATTATACCTCATTATAAGCTGGCTGTGAACATAGTGATTAGTTAGGTTTGAGACCAAGGGTTAATTAATTATCCAATATATTTACTGGGTAAGTCCTAAAACGTTATTCCAAACCCTCCTTCCGGAACCTTAAGCGGTTCGAACGTCTGGACCAATTGAATAACCAGGGCAGATGTTCGCCTCAGTTGGTAGCAGAGACGTTCGCCGCACACATGTTCGTTATACAAAGTAAGTTATGTAATAGGTCAAAAAATCAACATCAAACTTTATTTGGATAAGTACGTTTTCTGACTCCAAAGAAGTGATTTTTGGAAATAGATTAAGTGAGAAATTCACAGTACATGCTTGGCTGCAGACTCTTTGACCATTGGTCTATTGTGCAACTAAGTCTTTTAATTCTAGGCTGCTAGGGTAGTCCCATTTTCGAATTTTAATAATCCACTCGCTAGTTCATGGAGTTTACAAAACAAAAGCCCTACACCTCTTTTTAAGAGCCTCACACTTGAGACATGTGACCTGCGTTCTCCTAACACCTACCGTACACTCTACACACAGTTTCGCAATGGTATGCTCCTCTCCTGTCCAAGTGTGCCCTCAGACCACAGTGTAACATCATAAGTCACGTGATTTGTTTGAGTTGACCCCTACCCTTTACTCAAGGTCAGTGCTGTCCTTCCAGACCTGCTTAGATGAACTTCCCTTAGTACTGACTTAACTATGAGATGTCTCTTGAAGCCACCGCATCTTCGCTGGTGTTTTCTATGGACCCACCTACGTATGGCAATTTTTTAAAGACACATAGTATCCCTGCTGCAGGCTCAGGTTCTGTTAGCTCTGATGCAGAGCAATGTTTACATAGTGTACCCCCCCCCCCTCCTGGTTGCACTTTTGTTACCACTCTTTCCCGAGTCAGAGCGTTGAGTTTCTCTCGACATTTCCAATCCGAACTGAATTTTATCATCTTGCCTGCAATTGATTTAATTGCCGTCTGACAATCAGTGTAGATGAGGATGCGGCTTTTTTTTAAATCCCGCCTCAAATTTTCCTGAACACAGTTATTTATGTTAATGGGAGTTGGTTTATGATCTCGAAACGCGTGTAGGCCTACTTAAATTAATGATGGACAAAATCTAACTATCAATAATTTTACATACGTATCTTTAAGTCATGGCAAGATTGGTAGAACATTAAAGTAGCCTACTTGCTTTTTTTAACTAAGGTTTGATTTGAGTAATCAAATATACAGATTTCATTTGAATTATTATAGTTCAATATTAAATAATATAAAATCAAGAACAGCTAATAATAATAATTTTTAATTATAATTATTTGTCTTGTCTGTGCCTTTTACAAGTATCTTGCATTTAGTCAGTAATTCATTACGACTAATAAAAATTAAATTAGGAGAAGAATTTCCAAAGTGTCAATAAAGGAAAGGTACAACAAATATTGTACAAGAATGAAAAGTCTGAACAATATATTCTATTCAACGCCTAGCGTTTTATTTCAGGAACAAATGGCTTACGTGAAGAAATCGTGTTGTCATGGTGATGAAATAACAACTCTGGAATGTCATTCAACCGTTCCGGAGGAAATAGTTTATCCTTATACTGTAAAGTTCACCAGGTAAAATACAGTTGTTTTCTTTATACACAAAGGAACTGTGGAATTCTCTTTAATTAAACACAAAATGTTTGAATATAATTGAGAAATTCAAACTCTAATAAACTGATTTAACCTATTTTGATTAAATTATTAATAGTTTATAGTTTAACCTATTTAACTGGAAAATTCAATAAAAAACTTATGGAAATTAAATTCAAATATAATATTTCCTATTATAACCTACCACAAATATAGAAGAATTTTTAATACAATTAACTTAGGATTAAAAATTATATTTTTCTACAAAAACAAAAAGATAATACACCAAATTCAATGCCATAGCAATAACTTCAAAGGAATTTTATTTTTTTTACAATGACAACCACCTTTATTACATTTTTATATCTTGTTTGTAAAATACTAGGGTAAATGTAGCGTGAATTCAAAGAGTATTATCTTGACTATGTCTTTACCCATAAATACTGTAATAAAAGACATACCTTATATTTTACTTTTCAATTATCAAGTAATGACAACATCAAGGAAAACGTTTTCCAACTGAAATAATGTAGATTATATATTTTTATTTTGTCAATAATATATATTGTTATGGCATATTTCGAATGAAGATTGAAAATAAGATGGTATTTATATTATATAACATTAGGGACGTAATCCTCAAACCACAAATAAAACATCCCCCCCCCCCTACTTCATTTAAGCATGATGGTCTTGCTACTGATTAGTGTACACTCAATTACTCTTCCCCATTTTATTTACAAATGATAGTTTCCCTACTTGTAAGTATACTCTTTTACTGAGTAGAACTTTCATTGCTCTACACCTCCCCCCCCCACGATTTTATTTACGAATGATAGTTTCCCTACTTATAAGTATACTCTTTTACTGAGTAGAAGTTTCATTGCTCTACCCCCCCCCCCTCAACTCTATGCATGATAGTCTCGCTATTTAGTTATAGTGTAGTCAAACTTACCGAATACTGATTACTAGATCTATTTTTAAATTGTAGTAATAAGAAACAAATCTATTAAAAGTATAAAGAGTAGATATCCTTTGAATATCAACAAAGAGAATATGGAAGTAAAGCTGTTAGCGGATCAATTATAAGTTTCTGAAATATATTATAATGTTACTTCAAAAGTAAAATTTAATCCTAAAAAATTCCATATAATGAAATATCATGTTTATTTTTATAATAAACTAAAAACTATTTTTATTTTATTTTCAAGTACAAATAAGTTTTAAAATCATTTCAGATCTTAATATATCTGGGAGATTTTAATGCGATCCAATTGTGGTGACAGCAGATTACAATTTCAATTTTTTTTTTTGCAGATTATCCATAAGTGATACTTGAATATTGCCACCATTTCAAAGAATTGTAGTGCGTAATGAGCCATTCGATCTATTTAAGTATTTGATTTTATAGGTAACCAAGTTGATGTCCAAGGAAGGAAGTAAATCATAATATGCGTACTACGATGCATTTATTATTCCACATAGTACTCTATTTTGGACATTTTAAATTATTTTTATATAAGATTTCTTTGTGCAGCTGAACGATTGCAGTGTTTACATACAGACAGGTATTATCCGTTTTTTAAGCTTATTCGGCAGAGAACACTGAAACTTTCACCCAAACAGGCAGTACTCATGCATGGTAGGATATGATAATTTACAGTGAATGAAATTGGGATTAAATTTTCTTATATTAAAATTTATAAATAAGTATTATCGACAAATATCGTGAAGGTAAGATAATCTCTTTTATAATGTTTTGAATTTAGAACATAATATATATTTTTTTAATATCTTTCAGATCTGGTGAAACTAGTACAAAAATGCAACTTTTGGTTGTCTTTATGTGTTATTTTCATATGTGTCCTAAAAATACAATTAAATACATAAAAACCATATATCACTATCCGGAATCTAGATTACAACATGAAATGTTTAAAAATATCTAAATTTTTAATATTTCTAAATTGCTTAGCCGGCAACCGTAAATCTATTAATTAAAATATACTAGAACGTCCTTGGGGAAATTAAAACATTCTAGAAACTTTTTAACAGAACTGCAGTTTCCACGATAATCGAGTTTAATTTCTGTCAACGTTGCAGTTTGTCTCTTCGTCTCATATTGTATATACTCAGTGCAAATTTTGCTCCTTCTATAGCCACAATATTTTAAATTTTAATTAACCATCAAACGTAATAAATATTTTAATTTTAGCAATTTCAACAACTTAAAAGCTAAACGTTATTGTCATGACGTAAGAAATCCAAAACATGTGATTTTCTGGGTGTCAATTGTTTGTTGTTTTAGTTAACACGTAATTTCTGGAGTTGCTCCACAATCTACCAAATACTTATGAAAGCTGGATATATACCATTTCCATGTAGTTTTGGGTTAGATGCCTCTCCTTTTTTTTCTTATCCATCAGGTCTCTCTTGACCAAGCCTTGATCTCTTCTGACTCTGACGCTTTAAAGTATTAAAGGTAAATATGCCGTTATATTTTTTTATATAGGATTTTTCCAACTACGTTCTACGATTTTTCTGACTTTTTACAAACAACAACAACTATCTAGCCTAACCTATCAAATACACTTATAAGTATGATATGGGTGAACGTTTTAGATACAACATAAACTCCCTAAAATAAACTAACCTACCAAAAACGGTATCATATTTATGAAATGGATGAACGTTTTAGATACATCACAAACCCCTTATTCTAACCTAAAATGTAAATGTATTTTCATTATTATGAAATGGGTGAAAGTTTTAGAAGCAACACAAATACCCTAATCTAACAGAATCATTTTCATAAGTATGAATGAGATGAACGTTTTTTGATGCAATAATAACTTCCTAACGAAACCTATCCTATAAATATATATATATATATATATATATATATATATATAAGTTTATATACTTATATACTTATATATATATATATATATATATATATATAAGTTTAAATATTTATAAGTATAAATGGGTGAACGTTAATAAAAACATTTTGATAAGTGTAAAATCAGTGAACATTTAAGATACATTACAAACGTACCTAACCTAAACTAACAAATGCATTTTCATTATTTTGAAATGGGTGAAAGCTTTAGAAGCAACACAAACACGGTAATCTAATGTAACAAAATCATTTTCATAAATATGAAATAGATGACATTTTTTAATACGACAAAATTACCTATCATAATAAATACATCTTCATAATTTTATGATATAAATGTATGTGTTATATACAATACAAACTGTTTAACCTGAACTACCTAACCTAACCTACACATTTTTATAATTATGAAATGGTTAAACATTTGTCGTTTTAATATAAGACAAAGTCCATAACTGAACCTAATAAATACATTTTCATAAACATGAAATGGATGTACATTTTTTCAATATATCACCAACTCTCCTGCAAATCCCACAATAAAACACACAATAAAACAAATTGTACAATTTAAAAGTACCACCAGCTTACAAATATTGAAGAAATTAACATTTATTCTAATTTTCGCTCATAAATAAGAAAACGTACAAGTGGAATGTATTTTTAACCTGAATCCCCCCTTGTTATTGTCTGTTCTTAAATGCAAACCTGCAGATGCTCACGTTAGAATGACGTGATGTAAAAAAATAATGATGAAAGCAATAATACCTTTACAACTGAACTGTGTTCTTATGGCAGCGTTTTATTGAAGACAACACCATTTTAACACAAGTATTCTGATTCATACACCTTTAAACTCCAAGTTCATTGATTTTTCAAACGCGGCCTGCTTTTGTGAGCACTATAACATGTAAAACATAAAAAATTCTCCTGAGTAAACTAATAATATTAACTACATTAAACGAATTTTATGATTTCAAAGTTCAATTCGTCAATGATCTAAATATTCCATATTTCACTTTGTACATATTAGGTGATTTTCTTCATTTTTAAGTTCTTTCCTTGTTGTTATTTACGATTGAAGTGTTTAGAAGTTTGTTTTTATAGCGGTACCTAGCGGAGAACCGAAGTACGGTAGGGGTTGTTAGTAAAACTACAAAGTAGAATAGACGATATGACAACAACAATCATGTGATGTTAAATGACAGACTATACCTAATTGTATCTTAGTTATTGAGAGACTTAAGGCCCTTTTATTTCCTTGAGCAAGGTTTAGCGCCGAAGGTTGTGTGTTCAAATCCCATTTAAGATAAAAGTGTTTTTCAGTGCAGTTTGGTTCACTAAAACCTGTCGTGGGAAGGCCTACTGTAAATAAACTGTGGTTGACTTGACAAGTTTGGAAATTGACGGAGTTGGTTTGAAACAAATTGCACAGAAAACACCAAATTTATTATTTTCATTATTCTAGACATTTTAAGTAAAAGAATAATAAAACTATAATTACAAACCCAAATAAGATGTCTATTTAAAAATATATTCTAGAATGAAATTACCTCACCTCTCACCGTCAAATTATTGTTGGTTGCCTCACTATATCACTATAAACATATTTTCATAAAAAAAGTAAATTTAAAAAGATGAAATGAAACTAATATTTGTAATGCAATTATCTGCAAAATATTAAAATATAGTAACAAATTAGAAATGTATGGTTATTTTTGTAAAGCCAATGAAAACAGTCAAATTGACTGCTGTCCTCAAGGGGTTTAATATCTCTTAACTATTATAACAAGTAGTAACTGTGTTTAACAGTGTTTATTAAACTCAATACAACAATGTAATATTTAACTACAACAATTAATCAATTAAGCATTGGAGTCTTCGTTAAGTTGTATTCTACAATCAATAAACAGCAGGAAAAAAATGAAGGCTACAAATGTGTTTTACCCAATCCTGGCCCTAATAATAAGTAAAACCATCCTGCAAAAATCCTTAACAATAATGGATATATTAATATAATTTGTAATCGTTTTATAAGCTTGATAGAGATTTAACCTAAACTCTCTAAAATATTATTTGTAATTAATTAAATAAAAAGCAATTTTTAATTGCACAATATTTTTTTAATGAGTTGTGCCGACCAAGATTTCGCCAACTACGGCATCGTCAAAAGCAGCTTACGAAAGCAGCTTATAGAAATATTTTCGATAAATTTTACAATATTTCATTACAAAAACATTATACAGTGGGTAATAATATATCTAAATATTATTAATTGAATATTCGACTGTGTAATTGGAAATTCCGTTAAGCTTTACTTCAATTTCTCGGAAAGGATTCCAATACAAGATTAAACATAAAACAATGATTTGACTCTTAACTTATACTATGTTTAAATATAAAACCAATTCTAAAGGAAATATTCTAGTGAATTGTATATGGGGAAAACTAACTTATGACGTTTAATGAGCTTAATTCAATTTATCCTGCCTAGATAGACGTGTGGTTTCCCAACACTGCCAAACATGCACTTCTCATTGATTGACGTCAAGCTGGGCTGCGTGCTTCATTAACCTTGAAAACCGATCTTGTAGTTACCTAGTAATTGACTTAGGAAACGAACATTTCTATAGTTTTGTACATTTAGTTTATGAACTCTTATGAAAAATATAAACTTTAAAGCTAATAACTTTCGAGTCATCTAAAACACTGAATTTTAAATAGTTTTTAAAGACTAATAATCAAAAGATATAAAATATAAACATTTTAAAGTAAAAACTACAATATATATATATATATATATATATATATATATATATATATATATATATATATATATATATTCGTATAAAACTCTTCTAAAACACAAGACGTTATATAAAAAAACACAATTCTAATCTATGTTGTAAATTTAGATGTTTCTTTGATAAAAATCATTATTTTAAACCAACTGAGAACAATCTTATTTTGTAAATTAGTATGTTTTTTTCATGCCGTAAAGCGCAAGAAAAGCTATAAAACAGATGGTTAATTTTTTACAGTCTATTTTCTATACATTATATAAATTTTAAAAGATTTATTGTTAATTCCATATGGTTACAGAAGCAAATGGATTTTTTTTTTAAATCTCATAATGTTATAAATATAAATTCAATTACCTTTTTGGTACGTCTACTAATCTTACAGTTTGCCGTAAAAAATTACTGCAGTGAGGGCTTCTTGCGCTCGTCAACAAAAGTGTTATTAGCAACTGATTTTAATATATCTTACGTAGGTTGTTAAGTTTTTTTTTTAAACATAAAATTACAGGAATATCACTCAAATTAAAAAAAAAAGAAAAAAAAAAAAGCATAAATTCACACGAGTTGGCATATTATGTCAACCTAAATGGCATGTTCTAGAAATTTATCTACGAGTGCATACCATCCCGAGGGTTCCATACAAGTGTGTTCAAGTTACATATACTCGTATGTTCTGTGTTTTTCGTGTAATTTCAAACTTTTACATAACTTAACGACCTTCATTCGAAGTAAGATTTATTGAATTGTGTTGCTAATTTTATTTGTGTTTATTGATCTGATGATGGGAGCAAGAAGTATGAAACTGCAGGAATCCTTTTACGCAAACTGTTGGATTAATAAACGTAACAAAAAAGTAATTTAATCACTAATCAGTGGGGTTCAATATTTTCTTCTTTTATATATTAAGGTGAAATATTTACTGAAGCTCTGTTGGCATGCGAACGTCAGCTTATTGTGGTTACTGTGTTGTAGGCTTGCCCTATGTTCACCGCACATCGACCCCAGTGCCACTGACGAGTTCTAGGATCTTGTGTAGAGTGCCTTTGTCAAATTCTTCATGTCGTTGCTAATGACCGACGATTCTCTGCTTCTGGATTACCTTGCCGAACGGATCAAAGATTACATGTTCTGGGGGTTTTCAGGCTCCTGACATCAGAGACGATAGTTAGGTGAAACTTTGAGTCGTAACACTTTGTTAAAATGATTCCGTATATGGCCATGTCCTGTAATCATCACGACTTGTCTCAGAGACTTCCTGTTAAACTGAACAAATATTTTTGTCAATTCATGATCTGTTCACGAGGGAAGACGTTTTTCCTGCCTTTGGCAGAAAATTGTCCCCAGCGTTGATTTGTTCTTCCCTAGCCTATTATCACAACGCACTTCTTTTCATTGAATGACTGATGCCGCCGCTTGTTCTGGTCCCACCAGGCAGATAGCGTTCTTTTTTTCGCCAACAGGCCCGCCCTCCTGTTTCCATCGATACTACAAGCTACCCATCCCAGGCGCACCATGTTGGCAGTGGACACATAGGGTGGGCTACAATTTTAAAACTAAACTATTGATATTACCCTACACTTTACTAATGTAAAGGATTTAACAAAACAATAAACATAAAATAATGATTTGATTTTTAACTTAATGATAAAAAAATTTAGTCTAGTAAACTGTAGATCGAGAAAACTTAAATACAACTTTTATGGAGCTGCATTCAATTTATCCATCCGTAGATTGGCATGTGGTTACCTCAATACTGGCGTGCTTTCAGTGCTCATTGATTGATGTCAGACTGAACTGCGTGTTTCATCAACTTTGAAAACCGATCGTGTAATTACCTAGTAGCTTACGTTGGAAACAAAGCTTTGCATAGTGGTGTGCATTCAGTTTGTCCAGTGTATAAACTTTGTTTATAGTTTGTGCAGAATAAATTGTTAAACATTAAACTTCTTTAATAATTAAATTATAATATTTCCTGTCTAAAAGGGAAACAAAGGTCTGCACATTCTGTTTAAAATTACCATTGGAAAGATAGACTGGAAAATTTTCATTTATTTCATAAAACTAAATCATAAATATTTATTTGTTGTCTAACATTACTCTAAGAGAAAATGTTTAGAGTTTAGAGTAAAAACAAAATTTAGAGTTTTATGTAAACTATAACACCACAAATTAATATTACCTATTTTTTAAAGGAAAAGTCTTCACATAATTTAGACGTTTTATTTTTGTAAATTAAGGAATTTATAACAAATCATGACCTATTTTAAAATGTATTATTATTTTTTTTTCAGTTTTGTAGTTCAGTTTTGAATTACATAGTCACAAATATGTTAAGAATACAAAGAACATCCTAAAGTATGTTTTTCCAAAAAAAACATGTATATATTTTTTTTTGCACAATATTCACAAAAACCAAAACGTGCGGAATAAAAAGGATGCATTACTAACTCCGAAACATTTTCAAGTCAGAAGCTGTATTCGGACGGAAATAGATGAAATTTCCCCCGATATCTTGAAAATAGTTTAATAAACTTCAATCAGATATTAATGAAATAGGAATTATTAAACCGATGTGGAAACAAAAAGCGAAGTACAAACACATATCTCAAGCTATTACAAAAATTAACAAAATGGCGGTCACGTATAATTTAATTATGTTCAAAATTTATTTGTAACCGTAAATTAGTTTTAAACCAATCTTGACACATTAGTTTGGATTATAAATTTTATCGTTTTACTATTATTTTGGAATCGTTTAAATAGATTTTTTTATCATCAAAAATTTATGACTTATGACAATGGTTCATTTTCGCTCTTTTACTTATAAATCCCTAAACATTATTTTACAGTATAACGTAACCTGTATGTTTTATTTCAGTTTACAGTTTATTAAAACTTTACCATCATATTTGGAACTAATTTTTTTCATTTTGGTCTTATATTTGGCCAAAACTATAATTGTAATAAATCGTCCTTCTTTTTAACGTGAAAACGTCAACAGATTTCGTCAACAGAGTTGTTTGTAATTTGATATGTCGTCTACACTTTTAATAGAGCATATAACACGTGATCTATTATAACACTATTATTTCAACATGTACAACCTACATAACAATTAAATTCCGTTGTTAAAAATTTAAATAACATTCCCAAACTGTATTTTCAAAGTAGATAAAATGTATTTGTACAAATATATATCTTGTATTTGAAATATAAGCTTTACTTGTCAGCAACAAACCTGACATGTATTTTATCAGATCAGTCAAACCGTGTCGTATTATTATTGTCAAGTTTGGGTTGATACAGAGCTAGAAGAAATGTTTTTGTACTGTCATCGTGAAATCGACAGTATTCAAAATGGCGACTCAAATCGACAGGTGTTGTGGTTAAAGATAACAATTAAATAAACTGTTTAATATTACATCAACAAATCAATATGGAATAGTAATTAAGCTTAGCGAAGTTGTTTTGTTTGTGTGAAGGAGGTAAACGTTTTGGTCATCATACAAAAATAGTATAAAATAACCCCCCCCCCTCTATCTTTCAAATACTTTAATAGTGTCAGGGTAGGAAAAGAACAACAATTGATCAAGAAAGATGTCATGGGAAACATGAAAGAGGAGCATTTACATTAAAAAATATAAATTTAGCTAGGCTCCCTTCATTTTTGATTATAAGAAAACGAATTTCAACATTAAATTATAACTTTATTTTTTCATTATTATAACTTTAGTTATAACAACTACAAAAATTAGTGGAAGGTGATAAAATGCAGCAACAATTTAATAAATTTATTTCTACAATTTATATCCTATGGTTTCACTCTACTAGTTTGAAATATAAAATGTTCATCATTTACTTCAAGGGATAGGTTGCGGAATGTTTTACCAAATTATCTTAGTATAATACAGTATAAGTGTAAACAAATAATAATCACTAGTAAATTTCACAAACAATAAATATATTTTTTGTAACAGCTCTTTCACAGTTAAGGAGGAGGTCAAGAAACTGACAGGCCGATTGAATACAATGGATTTCAAGAAAGGGGATGGGTTTACCTGTTCATTTAGTTTTTGTTCTTTGACCTCCTCAGGTCTCTAAGGAAGGTTCCTTCCCTTTCTTTTCTTCCACACCCTCATAACTTTGATGTTGGTTTAAATTATTTTGTAAATTTAAGTTCTTAGTTGTTTGATGATTTAATTGGATTTAACTGGAAAACAACTGTTACAAATAAATTTTTGTTTTGTGAAATTTACTGGTGAGTATTATTTGTTTACCCTATCATGGAATATTACCAAGAACCGACTGTGGTCACACTTAATAATAATACAATATAAGTGGTTCACTTTTGAAAGATAAATATTCACATTATTTCCAGTTAGATGAATAAATTTAAAACGTTCAAATTTGCTGCCTTAAGTATGTTCAAAATACACTATTATAAATATAGATATGTGTGACTTATTAAACTATAATGCTTATGAATTATTTATTTACTTTTATTTTATAAATAATTTAATAATTAATTAAAACATGAATTTCTCATTACGCAGGGTTTAAACTTGTGATATTAATAAATTCTGTACATCAATAACTTTCAATATAACAAAATTGCAAATAACCTAAATATTTTCCAAATAATAACAGTGGACTTGTATGTATGATCGATCGTCAAATTAACTTGTTTCGAAATTCCAACAGAAACGTCCCCTATCCCTCCCTTTCTTTCTAAACTCTTTCTCATTTCTATCCTGAAAATGTGTATTTGCATATTCAACGAGACAATAATACGCTTCACTTCCTGATAAGACTGTTTCGGAAATTATTTTTTCTTGGAAACAACGGAGAAAATAGATTTCTTGAGAATAATTTCGCTCCTCGAACAATATTGTCAAGTCAATTGGAAATAAATTTAACAGATACAAAATTTGTATTTTTTTTCCCTTGAAGAACCAAATAAGATTTACCATTATTTACAATTCTAATTATTTATAATTAAGAAATATGTATAGAAAATAAAATAAAATTTAAAAAAATACAACGTTGTATTTACAGAAAAATTTAACATAAGGAATCGAAGCTATTCTCTAACGTGGTATTGTAAATATAGATGCGTTCAGATCTTATATCATAAGTATCTTTTAATATCATCATTCATAAAGTATCATGGAGTTACTATGAGATTTCGTAATTTATTCTGGAATGTTTTGATAATATTTACGTTAATGTTCTCTCGTACATTCCCAAAGCTGGATGTCATACGTACACAAAGGTTTTAAAATTTGCAACTTGTTATGAATTAATAGTGCAATATGCGCCTGCTAATAACCAACACATATTATATCATAATCTACTGCTTAACACGTGTTTTTCTTTGCGTTTACTTTCCACTTTAGTTTCGTATCAAAGGTCAGTCATGTATTTTTCGGAAGGCATAAGGAAACTTTTGTAGACTGTGAACTGTCTACTAGTGTTTTATTTATTGTTTAGTTATATATTGTAAGTGTGTTGATTTAGACTCGTTAATACTTGATTCATCAGTGGTGTAACTAACTTACGAGAGGTCATTTTAATTAAGAATCATTTGCGCATAGAAACCACGCAGGCTGTCACGTGACGCCCGCTCAAGGTTAGTCACTCTTGCTCAGTCCCCAACTATGCAGTCAGTTGATTTCATGTCTCTGCCACTGTTAGTTCTATCGTAACACTGCTTTGTTTGTCACCATGTTAATAAATAAACCCGCCGATTGTGAAGTGCGCTCGGTTATTCGGGCCCTAAGTACTGAGAGATATTGCGAAGCACTAACCAAGCTTAGGCGCGCTATTCAAAACTGTCTAGCGGTGTCGTGCTTCACGATAACGCTCGACCTCACGCTGCAGCAATGACCAAAACGCAACTGGCCAATTTTCGATTGGAATTACTGGATATCCCCCTACAGCCCTGACGTGGCACCATCAGACTTTCATGTGTTTCCTACACTCAAAGAATATCTTGGTGGAAAGCGATTTGAAAATGATGACGTGTTGAAAGAAACTGTTACTAATTGATTAAATGCTCAAATGGCAGTGTTCTATGATGAGGAGATCCAAACGCTAGTGCCACGACTTAACAAATGCTGAGATATTCTTATTGACTATGTATAAATGTAAAAATATGTCCATACTTAAGTTTTTGATACAATTTATGTTCATAAATAATATTTCTGTTACTCCACTTAAAAACGGTTCTTACTTAAAAAATGACCGACTTATATGTTCAAGGATAAAATAAAGCAAAAGCTTAAAGTTTCAAATATTTTAATAGTATATATTTATATATATATATATATATATATATATATATATATATATATATATATATAGCTCATTTATATTATATATATTATTAAAATATTTGAAACTTTAAGTTTTTGCTTTATTTTATCCTTGAATATGGAGTTTCAACAAGAAATATCTGCTATTACATTAAAGTTGACTTATATGTTGTTTCCTACAACGATATATGCTGTATCGCCTATAATTGTAGCTATGCTATTCTTTGGTAAGTCCCGAGTATGTACGAGATACAACACAAGTCCCAATACACTGCCCTGTGGTATTCCAGCTTGAATACTTTTTAATTTCAACTTTTCCTCATCATACTTTACTATATTCAATCTGTCAGTAATAAATGATTTAAAATATGTATAAAAGTTTGTTTCAAAGACATTTTGAAAATATTTTTCATTAATTAAAACTATTGTTATAACCTATACCTACAGTATATTTATTGTTTTTAATTAATAATTACAATATGATGGTTGTGTACATCGATAATTCAAGGTAATTAGATTATGCTAATTTTGTGGAAATAATGTATACAAGTTTGTTATGAAAATGTTAGCTTGGTTAGCATCAATTACCATGAAACGTATCAATATTTTATAAATTGTAGAATATCAAGGAGTATTACCAACTATTTTTTGTCATTTAGGAAATTATGAAAACCATGATCGCCAAGACGCATTGAAATTATAAAATTTACAAAATATTTAATATGGTTTTAAACCCAATAAATTCAGTAAATAATATAAATGATATAACCTAATCATATTTATTAATAATAACAATGACACTGTTACCTATACAACATCATACATAAACGTAAAATGTATCTTAATTGATAATTTTTTTACTCTGTAACGTACTTTACATTTGGGTTGCTTTTTGATCATAAATTAACTACATATTTAATTCTATTTTCTTTCCAAATTTTCAGACGTTAAATATTGTTGTTATTATTATTGTTAAAGTATCGTTTAAAAAGTATGATTTTTATTGGTATATTTTGAAAAATAGTGCACTCAGATTCTTCAATTAATTGTAGGCCTACGATGTATCTTTTGTAAAAAAAGTCTGTTGTTTTTGTTTGTTTATTCCTTTTTATTAATTTCATTAAATACAAATATCTGCTTGAAAATAGAAGTATCCCTGAAATAAATCATTACTTTCACCAGATTACATTTCAACGTCCACTTTTTTTTCCTATGAATGTCATATTCGTAACATATAAAATGACGGCTAAGCTGAAATACGGTAAGTTGAAACACATCTGTGTTGTAATTCCGTTGTGATTCTGTTGATGTAATAATTACAAATTACCCACAAGTTTTGTTTTTGTAATACAATAACATAAATAACCTTTTTTGTTTACACCATTCTATTTTATGAATTCATAATTAATATCGCCACCCGAAGTTCTTACTTCACGTATTTATTCGTTAACTTCTAAAATCAGAAGTGAACGAAGGGATATTGTGAGTAATATTTAAAAGGAATTACACACAATAGATTATTTAAACAGAAAGTATTTATCAAGCAGAAGCCCATATATATACAGTCTCGTTATAGTTAGCAATGATACAATATTGTCGAACTTTTGAAATAACATTATATCATTTTTTCGTGGAGAAAATATAAAAACCGCATGTCGTAAATTTGGGATAAACAAATGAATATATAAATATGTATAGGTTTATGCGATTGGTAAACCTGTTGATTGGTTGTCCTTCCTTATGCGGATATTGTAATTATTCTCTCGCCATTTATAACTCCTGTGTGTAAATGTCAGAACCATTGAAGGCGGTAATCAATGGAAATAACAATATTGTCACTTAATGACTTATAGATCTGCAAATGCAATTGATAACGTAGAAGTTGAAAAGTTCAATAAATAATATTGATCACGTAACTGTGATTTGATACAATTTAGGATTTGTTAAAAAACACATTTAAGCATTTTGACGAGGAGGAAAGGATCAAGATAAAAAATATCAGGTTGAATTTCTAAGTTGATTAAAATATACGAAGAAAAAGAAAATTGTCCGTATATCCCATCATTTTAATAATAAATCAGCTGTGAGTTTGTGAATTTATCAACCTTAACAAACATTAGTTAATACAACTTATCGACTATTTCCTGTGTCTTTCTTGTTGATCGTCAGGTACTAATATACAGGTGATTTTGTGACTCGTAACAACTTCTGTTTGGCTCTTCTTTAAACGTAAATCTCTATTCTGACAGTTCGAAACATTAGTACTGTAGTGAAGTAAAATGTGTAAGAGCCTTCATGTTACGATCTCCACGTGCTGAAGTTAATAAACGTACCTTATCATTGCAACTTTCTGATCCCTTACTTAATGTCCTGCTGAATTATTAGATTTCTCATCCAATTCGTTAGTTCAAGATGTTATTCAAGACCTTAGTAATAAAGTCTTTCCTTTGCAAATATATTTTTACCTTGATTTTTGGAATGTTTTGCAATTCTTGATTTTTTGAATTATTACAACAGCACTGCTTCGCTGCTCACAGGCAGCTTCCTCAGGCATAAACATTTAAACACAAATTGTCACATAATTTAAACACATACTAAGAGTTTCCTCCTGAGGGAGCTGTCAATGTGCATAAAAAAAATGTTGTAGTAATAACTAAAGAAAAAACAAGAATTGAAAAGACTTTCAGCAATGAAGATAATTATAATGTATGTTATTCAAGAAGGTCAAACAGATGATTATATATATTTTTATAAATTGTTTATTGCCATGTGAAAGTTTAAAATCTAAAACAGTTAATATAAAGGTTTTTTTAATCATCTGGAGAGGTAAACAACTATCGACGTTGTTCTTTTGGTAAAGCACTGTTTTGCTCACTTGCATAGTGAAAAAAGACAAAAAATTTAAATTATGTGCAATTCCATTTAAAATTTGTTGGCGACTTCCTGCAGTAGGAGTAGAAAACTCCTCAATGTCAGTAGGTGTAGGGGGTCACGTGGTGTGCTTAGGAAGGGGTAAACTGAGCATCAGTTCCTCTCTGTGTCCCACACGCGGTGTTATGATTTTACTATTATAAATAGTAGATCGTAGGTTACTGACATATATTATATATTTATTAATTTAGTAGGGTGTGATTACTCATTGTTCAGGAACCATGTAAATTGTATTTGAAAATATTTTTTATTTAAATAACTAACTGTTCATGCAAGTTAATTAATTTTGTAAAACCTAATCTTAAGTGAAAAATAAATTGTTATTTTAATAAGTAATACTTATATCTGAAGGTTGACAGAACTGTGCAAACAGAGACTGTACAAACAGCGACGATAAGCAGTGCAAATAAGGACTGTTATGGGCTTGTTTGCAGTTGAAGTCCAGTAGTAAGTAGTAAGTCAAGACTAAAAGGTTCGGCAAGGTTATCCGCAACATTGTGCGCTATCTAACTTTGTAAGTTTAAAAACTACAAGTACTGTACGTGTTGTCGGTCACTGACATTTCTATTTATTAAAATAGTGTTTAGTAAAATACTATGAACTATCTATATGTGCCGTGATTATAAACATTTTGTTCAACATTAAAATCTATTGTCAAACTCGATATTACACTTATATCAAATAGCGAGTAGTTATAACTGTAATCAGCTGTTCCGAGCGTATACGTCATCACTCATACATCTCACCCTGCCATGTTACTACATTGCCCGTTGGACATCATGATGCAAGACAGATAAGTGACGTGGGATTACTTACCTGAGTTTTATATTTTGGTTTCAATTATAAATGTTTGAGAACTATTTTATTTTGATTAGTTTTTCTGTCAGATCTGTTTTATTTTCATTTGAACTTTATTAAAAAGAACATTATTTTAGCTTTATGTTTCTATGTTGTACTTTCTATAATTTCATGTAATCAACTTAATGATTTATAATAAATTTAGAAAACTAAACTATACGTGATTGACATTGCTTTCATTTTTCACCTATCCATAGACACTAACTATTTACGTTGATTGTTGACTTTACACCTAAGTCTCGATCACCGGCACTTCATGACATGAATTTCCGTCAACATGGTCTTCCAACCTGCTAGCTGGGAATTCCTGAACTTACATTTAGGAGTTTTCTGGTAAAAACTGCAGGCAGGCGACACAAACTGTCGTATATAAATATAATTTGCTCACCGAGATACGAAATAAAATTTAAAAAAAATTAAATTATAATATTTAATTATGGTTCAATAAATCTGTTACTAAATATAAAACAGAATAAAGAAAGTAGGAAACTCTTTGGTTTATTTTATTTTTGATATTTTTGAATTATTTTTCAACTTTTTTCTTTGTTAATTTTGTTTTAAACCCAAGGCCATAACTGTGTGGAATTCAAATATTATATAAGGTTTAAAAACAAATATATATATATATATATATATATATATATATATATATATATATATATATATATATATATATATATATATATATATATATGTATTACTACTACCGGTTTCAACCAGTATTATACATAGCGACACTTAGTAAGGTAAGAAACTTTCAGAGTAATGTAGGAGCCGTTAAATAGTAGACTAAATCATCTAGTTGCTTCTATTCAACTCTGCATCTAACCACCTTTTGCCTAACGTTATTTTTCTTTTCTCTAAATAACAAGTTTTGGTTGAAACCGATTGTTGAACATGACTTATTTCTTGTGTGATTCTAGCAATGTTTAATTAGGCCATTTCACATTCGGCTTTGGTATTTCATATGGTTAGGAAATTAGTTTGAAACATAAACTTCTACATTTATTCAAAATTGATAGAATTCATTTGAAACTTTTATGAAATCATAAGCTATCACGTTAGAGTCCTTGGTTTATATTTCTTTCTAAACTGAAAGGCGCACAGGGTATGAACAAGGTTTGGCAATTCGAGGTAGGAAACCTACATGGATCCACGTTTTTTCCATGTAGTCTAGTAATATATCCTTCTCTCTTATTTACTATCATATCTTCCTTGACCAAATCTTGATGTTTTACGACTCTCACAATATTTAAATTTTTCGAAGAGCTTTCTCTCTAAAAAAACTGCTGACCTATTCTAAAAAAAAAAATAACTTTATTATTTATTAAAATACTTCATTACAGAGGTAAACATTCATTTTATAGGTGTTAAGCAATCAAAGAAAATAATGTTTTGTCCAATCCCGTAGGACCAAAATGTAAAGTAAGAGTAGAAATGATTTTAAACTAAATAAATATACATCCAGAATATTACTACATCAAAATGGATGCAGACTTTAAATTGAGTGAGAAACATATCTATGAGACCTTATCATAAATCAGTGCTTACCTCTGGTTGATGCTGTTGTTGAAGAAGTCTCAACAATTTGCAAAGTCTGATGAAGATAATGGCGTCCTTGTAGAATGCAAGTCGAACATATACACCACAATTCATATTGATTAACATAGACACATAAAATCGGTTTTAATAATGAAATTTATGACAAGTTTCTATGTCCGCGTTTTACAGTTAAAGCTTATACATAAAATTAATGTTTGTTTTCGTGGATTGAAGTAATAGAAGCGGTTTTGACAATTTATTCGCCTGATCTCAAGATAATTCGAAATAAGTTGTTTCATGTCGACAGAACGACCGTGATAGAAACTTAACAGTTTCACGACGACTGACGCGTATATGAAATGATAAAAGAAGCAAAACTGAAACATGTTTCACGGAGTAAAGCAAATATTGAACAACTTACCCTTAGAAACGGTCAATAGAGTCTACAAAACTGAACATAATCAGCATAACTTCTTAACTATAGTTTGCCACCAATGAGGGTGAACAACGACAGGCTAAAGACGTTGACCAATAGGAATTGAAGGTGGTGATCAAGTTCCGCTTGAAAAGGTCTCGGACTACTTTGGTTGCACTTGCATAGTTAAAGAGTGTAAATATATTAACGGCATTTTGTAAGAAATAAAAATCATACTATATGAACGGATAATTAAAAATAAAAATGCTATAAATGAAGTACGGAACAAAGGGTAAACTTGTGGGAATAAATCAACTATGAAGCTTCAAATTAAATAATTGTGTTTCAACAAATAATTCAGATCAACTACCCACAATTACTCAAATAACAGATCATAACATATGTCATTCTCAGTACTTTCACATGACAGCCTAAGTAATGATAGCTTATCTGCCAGACAAGAATTCAATTTCCGCCATCAAACAGAAACAATCAATAGCTTCGATTTAGAACTATATTTCCTGTAAACGGAAATAATAATAATACATGTTGCTTCGTACATCATTTGCTGTAGACATGTAAGCATGTTTTCACAAAATATGTAATATATTCTTCAAAGCAAAGACAGTTTAGTGCAAACGACGAAGGAAATAACACAATCACTATCAGAGTTTTGTAAATTATATTAACAAATGTTAAAACTTTGCGAAAATACAGGATTGTTTATTTTACAATATTGGGAAACTGGAACAGATACATATCGTAGATTGAAATCTATTAAATAAATGTGAAAATAATAAAAGCATAGACTAAATATTGTGTACAGTTCGATGTATTATGTTGGTAACCATAATTCCATCAATGTCTAATAACCAATATCATTAAGTGTTAGGTTGTGTGTAAAATATAGAAACTCATTATGTCCAGCAGAATAAATATCCATGGTTCTAAATATCCGAAGAGATGCAGGCTACTAATTGCTCTAATTATTTTACAGCCAGTTTAATATTCATGATCGTAATGGAATATCACTCATACATAATGTAATTTATTAATAAATGATAGAATTAAACCGATCTATTTGTTTCGTTAAATTATGCTTTAAAAACTATTATTTTATTATTCTTTAGATATAGGTTTAATAATTTTCAAACTTGCCCGCACATTGAAAATATTACTTTGACAGGAGGGTATAAAAAAGTCAAACTTTTGAAAAGAAATATTTTTTGAACAGATCAAAGAACCCAATATTCACTCCAGGAGGACATCTCGCTGACTTAAAATAATATTCCTGACAAACCTGATAAAAATATTTTCCAAAACTAACCTCTACACCCTGTGTAATCATAGTCACAATTCATTTTATAAAAAACTATTGACACTAACTACCTCGCTAATTAGTCCGTTTTAAACTTCAAATAAAGTTTTAAAATGTTAATTGGAGTTAATCTGATTATGCATTCATTAGTTTTTTACAAGTTTCACTTTACAATTAAGTACCTACATGGTAAGAACATCTTAGAAAATATCCTTTCAAGTGTTTGATAAAAGCGTTTCACGTCCCTAGATTTTGAATTGTATTACTTCATCTCACCATATTTTAAAGGAGCGCAAATAATCCTCGCAACCGTCTGCAATGTTATATCTTTTTGTCGAAATGTAAAGATAATTAATTGTCAAGATGTTACTCATAAACATCCAACTTAGTTGAGATTAATTTTCTTTTGGTATCCAAGTCATCGTAATACAATTAAAGGTTACTTAGTTTATTATGTGTCCGTCACGTGATTTCCTTTTTTTTTACTATGACGCGTTTCGGAGATTTACTCCATCATCAGAATCGTTATCACTCTTCCGAGCTCGTCAAACATTTAATACAACACAAAACATTGATAACATATTAGATGTATAGCGTGAGTTGCATCCTTGAAACACCAAACGGGATGCATCCCACTCTATAAAATTAATATATTTTCAGTGTTTGTGTTTATGTGTTTTTTAAATATTTGACGAACTCGTAAGAGAAATAACGATTCTGATGATGGATAAAATCTCCGAAACGCGAAATAATAGAAAAATCAGGTCACGTGACGGACACATAAGAAAGTATCCAAATTATTATTTGTAGAAATCAAAAATTTTACATTGGAAACTATTTTCCTTACCCAGTAATCAAAATTAGATACTGTCAAAAAAAATCGTTCCATTTATAGACCATTTCTTGACTGGTCTTCACGTTATGGTCACCGGAAACCGAAAAATTGATTTTCTACAAGCTTTCCTTCCGTCCGTCATCGTTGCTCTCTCTCTCTCTCTCTCTCTCTCTCTCTCTCTCTCTCTCTCTCTCTCTCTCTCTCTCTCTCTCTCTCTCTCTCTCTCTCTCTCTCTCTTGAGGTTAGGTGGTAGAGAGGACTATACAGTCCTAACCTCGCCCCTAAATAAAGGCAAATCAATTCAATTCAATTCTCTCTCTCTCTCTCTCTCTCTCTCTCTCTCTCTCTCTCTCTCTCTCTCTCTCTCTCTCTCTCTCTCTCTCTCTCTCTCTCTCTCTCTCTCTCTCTCTCTCTCTCTCGCGAATTTTGATATAGTTATCTAAATGCATGCTCCCATAGGAAACTATAGAAACTGTAGAAATCAAAAATATTACATTGGAAACTATGTTCCTTACCCAGTAAACAAAATTAGTTACTGTCAAAAAAAATCGTTCCATTTATAGACCATTTATTGACTGGTCTTCACGTTATGGTCACCGGAAACCGAAACAGTGATTTTCGACAAGCTTTCCTTCCGTCCGTCATCGTTGCTCTCTCTCTCTCTCTCTCTCTCTCTCTCTCTCTCTCTCTCTCTCTCTCTCTCTTGGGGTTAGGTGGTAGAGAGGACTATACAGTCCTAACCTCGCCCCTAAATAAAGGCAAATCAATTCAATTCAATTCTCTCTCTCTCTCTCTCTCTCTCTCTCTCTCTCTCTCTCTCTCTCTCTCTCTCTCTCTCTCTCTCTCTCTCTCTCTCTCTCTCTCCCTCTCTTGAGGTTAGGTGGTAGAGAGGACTATACAGTCCTAACCTCGCCCCTAAATAAAGGCAAATAAATTCAATTCAATTCTCTCTCTCTCTCTCTCTCTCTCTTTCTCTCTCTCTCTCTCTCTCTCTCTCTCTCTCTCTCTCTCTCTCTCTCTCTCTCTCTCGCGAATTTTGATATAGTAATCTAAATGCATGCTCCCATAGGAAACTATTAAAAAAATAATAAAAAATGTTAAAATAGGAGCCGTTTTTAAACAGTCTTTTGTTCATTGCACACATTAGTTACAACACATCACATTAATTTAAAATTTGCACAGTTGAAACCCATTTCTCTTCGATTATAAATTGTAAAAATATTGTCAAAATGGTAATTTCGATACCTAACCTCATAATAAAATTCGCATAGTTAAGAGATCTAGCCGGAACGAATCAAACACACGAGCGTAGCGAGTAGATGAACCTTCAAATATCTACAGTCAATAAAGCGTGATTACAGTAATTTCAAAACCAAATTCATTAATTTATTCATAATGTTTCAATTCCTTTCTCTCCTTTATTCTACAGTTTATAAAAGGTAGGCTAATTGACATAAAATATATCGCAAAGCCGTGATCATGATTGTCGAACATTTCCATTACAATATAAAATAAAATGATTCCTGCCAGATAGGATAGAAAGCTTGCGTTCGCGTCTCCATGTTTAGGATTTACATATTTCATTTGAACGACATTGATACGACGTTCCTACTTGCTATTCTTATATATTCAATGCATTTATAGGAAAAGATAAGATTTGGTGGGAAACAGTTTGTCTCTGTAACGATTTACTGGATTATGCAGAAATAAAGTGAACTGAAAATGTTGTAAATTGTAAATTCAATTATTGACTTCACTGTTATAATTTCACTATTCCTTATATTGCTTCTATAAAAGGTGGATTATATCTATATATAATTATAAATTTAATAATTGTGTACAAGTTTTATAAATACATAATTTTCTCAGCCTCATACGAATATTGTGAAACGACCACCTCTTATTAATGTAATTAGTTTTACTAATACCTCACCCTCCAAAAACTGTTATTTGGTAATCATGGTACTTACCCAGTCCATCAGCCAATGTAATAAAAACAGATCCACAAATGTAATTTCCAAAAGTGGGTTCATTGGGATTTGTAAGAATTTTTTAAATTTCATTGCTATATCAAGTAGTCTTATCCAGTAGGGTAAGTTTGTTTAAAACAGTTGTTACACAGGTTTACCGAAATTCGTAATTGTGTGTATTTTTTTAAATCAGTTAGGTCCTACCTAGTCTCGCAGATGTTTGTGTGTATATAAAAAGCCTCCACTCGCTTCGCTCGTGTCAGTGCCTTGTCATGCGTTGACCTCAAAACTATACATATATAAAGGAGTCTGATTTTATAAATTTATCCTTTGAAAGATTTTTTAAAGAAAGGTATATTCAGCCTGAGTACTATATGCTTGAACACGGGTCATACTTGTTAGGAAAAATACATTTCTTATACAATATAGATCTTAAATATTAGGTATACAACGCCAATATAACATTGGACCTTAAAAAAATTCATACCTACTACTAAAAATGGGGCTTTACATATTACAATTTTTTTTAACTTCTGTCTCAATTTAAACTTTTTATAAATTATTTATTGAAATTTCAATTGATTGCAAATTTTTATCTCTGATCGGTCATTATCTGGGTTGTATCATAAGTATTGCTAAATATCGGTTTGAATTTTTATATTTGTCTCCAACAAAATAGAGATTCGACTCTTCTTACTTTTTACAAATTTATCTCTACTCCTGCCACAAATAAAAACAAAAAGTAGTCCTGCATACTTAAAAAAATGTTTGTGTCAACATGGCAGCTTTAAACTGCATTATTAAAAAAAATGGAATATATTTAGAGGATGTTTACAAACAACGTTCCAAAAACTCACAATATGCGCTGGGTCGAAATAAATAAAAACGTTCCTATGAAGATATGTCCTTTTGTCTGTCCGCTATTTTGTGTTTATTTATAAAAAACTTATATTTTTGGTAATAAATTAGATATCTAGTCAAAAATTGGTAAACATTTTTTATTTTATTTTTTATGTGTGACCGTTTATGAATGAACATTGTTTTGTATGTTTCAAAATGGCGGCCGTTTAAATTTCAAATGTTAAAAATCTATAAGAAACTATTAACTTTATACGAGAACATTAGAAGAGACGAGAAAGTTTTCTTTTTCAATTATAATTTTTCAATAGTATAAACGATAACCGAGTAATTATCAAAAATCTGAAAAAAATAATTTCTTGTTAATATTCTGCAATACTCAAAATTTGCTTCAAATCAAAATAATTTTGAATTATGATGTTTTTTAAAATAGAACTAATAAAATCCATTGCTTAGTTCATTGGCTAGGAGTTATTTTGTATATTTTATAGAAAAATTAATATTTAATGAATGGTTTATTATAATGAAATGAACTGAATGGTTTATTATAATGAAATTTGACACAGTAATTGGTAACACAAAGGTCTAATTATTTAAAACTAACCAACCTAAAGCCTTCATCAACTTCAAACCGCCCACCATTAAAACAATTTCGTAACTTAAACACTAATACCGTACTGCTGAATTCAAAATAAATATTATACAATTTTTCCTTTCAAAAACAGTTTTTGTTTCTAATAAATCGGACGATAAATAACGAAGTCCGAATTCATCGTCCCATCTATTTTAAACAAAAACAAAATTAAATAACATCATTAATATTAAAAAGACCATAATTCAAAAATATTTAGATTTTAAGCTAATTTTTTGGGTAAACAATTACCAGAGATTTCTGACAAAAACTCGGTTACACTTTTAAGCTAACGAAAAATTAAAAACACTCATTCTGTTTTTCATTTACAATTACAACTTTTTCCTCTCTTGTAATTTTTTTGTAAATTTAATGATTTTTGATACATTCATTATTAAAACATTTAAGTGGCCGCCATTTTGAAAATTGGTTTTTCATACATAGATAAAAGGTCACAAGAAATATCTATACCACATTTGGACTCATTATCTAATTTATTTTTAAAATTTTAATGTTTTTTGTAATAATAAAAAGACGGAAAACTAAGCATTTTAAAACATATCTTCATAAGAACTCTCTTACTTATTATGGACCCAAGGAACCGTATCCAAAAGTTAGGGAACGTAGTTTGGAAACTCCCTGTTTTTGTATATCTCTGTAACGCAATTCAATTTCATTTAAATAGGTATGGGATGAACATTAGATTCAGTTTATATATTTTACTGCATTTTATCTAACGGTTGGAAGTAATAATGTAAAGTAGAAAAATCCATTGCATATCTAACGTAAAGCAAAATGGTGTCATACATTTTATGTGTTGTAACGTAATACAAAATTTAGTGTATGGTAATATGTTTATTGTGAAAAAATTTATTGTGTAAAATACATCTACTAACGTTATGTTGTATTGTAAAATATGTCTGCTATTTTTAAATCATTTCCAACAATTCGTAAACTCTTAATAAATCAAATAAATGCAAATTTTTTATGAAATGCGTCTGAATTGTCTTCATTGAAGATTAATGTGTTCTTTATCCAGTAGTGTAAATTTATTCAAAACTTCTGAAGCTCAGATTTTCTCGTTATCGTGTATATCAAAATCTGTTGACGTCAGCAAGATCCTAACGGTAGCTATGTAAGAATTATCTGTCTTTACTCGCTTCGCTCCAGTCAGTTTCTCGGCCCTAGCGAGCTTCAACATTGTACATAGGTGGATAAGCCACCACTTGTTACCCTCCTACCAGTAACTCTGCTCTGCAGGATTTCGTTACTGTATGACAATCATATTAACTTTAGGAAGTCAAGGTTAGAAACTGAATTGATCACAAAAACTTCCTAATTTTTCGTAGTAAATATGTAGGGTTACTATCTTTACACGAAAAATTGGAAATCTTCAGATTTGAATATAATTTTGAGTGTTATAAGTTGATTAACACACGAAATAAAATCGGTTTAAAATGGCTACCAATTTGACTTTTTCAAATTCGATATTTTATGACCAAACCATCGCTTGTACCAAATTTAATGTCCTATTCTAAATTTTAGTGGCTTCTATCGACAGCAACAACTCCAATGACGACGGACGTAAGTTCTGTTAAAAACCACACTTATAGTTTCCTGAGGCCATGAACGTGATTACCAGTGAAAAACAATAGTTAGGTTAGGTATTGTAGTGATCACTAAACCTAACCTCACTTTGAATACTGAGTAAGTAAGAAGACAAAAGGGATAAAGAAGGAGGTATTCGCCAATATTTTCAACAATTGTAAACAACTGATTACGACTACTTATTCATTGAAAAGGTATCATTTGAATATAAAATGTTGAATAATTTGGTGTGTTTATTTTATTTGGTGAAAATTAAAAACGTTTAATTTATCAACGAGACAGAAATTGTATCATACTATTTTTACACGTATAAACTTTCTTATTATTGCAACAATATTCGTTAACCAATTTGTGTTAATCTCTCACCAATTTGTCAAAATATAAAAAAAAAAAAAAAATAAATAAATTTAGCTTTCTGTTAGAGCTTTAAAAATTATACTTTTTTTTTCAAATTACTTTCGAAAATATACTATGTCATAACTAGTTTGTCCAACTATACGTTATACAATCAATAAAGAGCATTTTATATAGTAAATTGCCTACGACATACTGTTCTCGATATAAATTCTCCTCTCCATTCTTCTTTGTAAAGTTATTTCGAAAACCAATATTACATCCTTAAATAAAACCTCTCTAAGAAACGAGCAAAGATTCCCTGTTGGGTTTTTTAAGGAAGAAATATTTATTTTTCATAGAGACAAGAAAAACAACAAAACAGTAATATTTACATTTACACAAGATCTGTGGCACATAAATACTTAAAAGAAAACTTAGATTAAATATACAATCTTGTTGAGCACTGTGGTGAAATTCACAATAATAATTAGAATTTGCCCCTAACCACAATCACTAGAAACTTAATAAAACACAATTATCTGATTAATTGTTCTTTATTAATTATATCCACTTAATGCCCTGATGTACATTTCGATTACATGGTTATCATCATCGGAGGGTCTTGTTTATAAACTAAATCTAACCTTACATATCTACTAATGAAATAAAATTGTGTTTTATTAAGTTTCTAGTGATTGTGGTTAGGGGCAAATTCGAATTATTATTTTAGATTAAATAGTTAATATTATACAAATTCTCCATGAAAAATTTAGAATAGGCTCACTTTGATTTGGGTTCTCAAAAAAAGAAAAAAATAACAAATTAACACCTAAAATGCTTTAAAATAAGAAATATATGTGTATAATAATTGAAAAGGAATACAATATATATATATTAAGTTGGAATCTACAACTTGGCATATAAAGGAAAAACAATAAAATCAAAAAATCACAAACTTCCACGAATTATTATTAGATAGTAGAGTGATATTAATTCATACTCTCTATTTAACTCCAAAAAATAAAAGCAATTTAAACAAGTCCAATAACAAGTCAACAAAATTGACTAACATCAAATAATCACTCTAAACAAATAATCTACATCATCTAAAGAAAACAACCAGTTCCAACAAAATCTTTTACCGAATTTTAAGTTTTTCAAAAACACAGAAATCATAATAAATAGTTTTGGCGCATAGAGATAAGACCAAATTAAATTCAAACCATCAAAACAAGTTGATCACAGTTAAACCACACTAATCCAATTTGGTTACAATGGAATGTACAAACACCTGCACTCTATGTTTATCGAATACAATACGTTACACTTAGTATTGTTGAGTATATGTGACTGACATTCGAGGTTGACTGCTTCAACTATTGAATTAACTGAAGTGTACTGTACTGTTTATTTCAAAAATTCAGTGATTGAATCAGCTCATTCATTCACCACCCATACATTTTACAGCCTTACCCGGGGTTAGTCTGTTTAGACATCCTTCTAAAATGGAAAGTTAACCGAGCATGATTTTTTCAATAAACTAAAAAAGCTGTTAAAACTGATTTTGTATCATCTATTTCGAACCTCCGTGATGTAGTATCGTATATAATTATGTATTTAATTATTTCTTGTATTACGAGTCGTATGGACAGTTTTTTCTTTTTTTTCAAAGGCAGAACAAACTCTCTTCCACCATTGCTTTATTAAAAAATGAAGAATTAACATTAAATAAAGATCACTAGCTCTTGAATACTCTAATAGCACCAGGGTTGGAAGATAAGAAGAACTGGTCAAGAGAGATCTTGTAAGGAATATGAAAAAGAGAAACTACATTCAGCTAGATCCTTCAGAATTTCCAAGCAAGTATTCTCTATAATATATGAAACCCTGAAAGTCTAAGTACAAACAGTTCAATGCAGAAAAAAGAACTGTCTATGCCTTAGTATAAGGTTCATTGTTTGTTGTATTGTTTATGATCTTCTTAAGGACTTTATGCTAAAAATAAATCTATCTGATATTTCATCAAATATAATATATATAGATTGCCATAAACCACGTCTGACTTCTCACCAAGACAAAGCTCGTCTCCTTCTCTATTGGAAATGTTCTGCTTTACATCAGATCTACATTCAATACATATCTCTCCTTTAGAGTATTCATTTCACAGGATTATATAAACAAACAAACGCACTCAAGCGTAATATTCTGACCTACATTCCAATTACTATTCTGCTGTATATTATACATTCTTAGGTAAATTCTATAGTTTAGTTTAGTTTCAATAATTAAATAATGTTGTTTCAAGAAAGACTTTGAGTGAATATTTTTCATTTTATTATATTTCATTTCGAAACCTGAGGATTTGGATAAATATTGTACAACTTTCAGGGTTATGTAAACTCAAATAAAATTTACACAATTATACATAAAAACAAATAATAAATAAATAAGACTGACCGTCCACAATATTCTGTTTTGGTCGTTTTTTATACGACGGCCGTTTCGGCTATTCAGTCATTATCAAGTTTATTATTGGAGAAGGTCCTCCGTTATCATAGAACACTCAAAAACAAACATAGTTAACATAACAAAAACACAAACACTGATTAAAACGAATATTTATTATATTTAATTAAAACGTGACTCATGAGTCGACACAATTGTTAGATGTTCCGGAAAGTACTCATTGTTTTTAATCAGTGTTTGTGTTTGAGTTAATGTGTAACTATGTTTGTTTTTGAGTGTTCTATGACAACGGAGGACCTTCTCCAATAATAAACTTGATAATGACTGAATAGCCGAAACGGCCGTCGTATAAAAAACGACCAAATCAGAATATTGTGGACGGTGAATCTTATTTATTTATTATTTATTATATCAATATTCGGAATGGCGAATAACAAATCTTATAAAAACAAACCTTTATCATGTAAATATGTCTTTTAAAAATATTTTATTTTATAACCTAATAGTTGTAAGTGAATAAACTGCGATTCTGGAAATAACTGTCCATCTATATTTTTACGGGACAATGAGCACGATGGTTTGTGAAATTGACACTTTAGTCCAATTTGTTTAGTTATGATTTTAAAATGTATTTATTACGAACACAAAATACAATTTCACCAAAATGCAATGCGAAAAAAAAAAATCCGTATTTATTTTTAACCTCACAAAAATGTAAATTCTATGAATAAATAATTCGGAATATTCAAAAAGTGAACAAAATCGACACCTGCGTGGAAATATTGGAAAAATGAAAACAATATTTCTACTTTCATATCAACCGTAGGGGAAATGAATATTTTTAACGCTTTTAAGAATTCTGTTAACAAATGTTATGACAAATTAAAATATAATTCCATAATGCTGAACTCCATCGAACGTATAAAGGCACAGTGATGTAAAACAAAATGGAGAGAGATCTACAGGATAATAAATTATTCCAGGTAGTATTCTATCCATTACCTGTCCCACAAGTTTAATTCAAGTCTATCATCTGGCCAGTTCAAATGTTTTGTCATATCTGTCCTGTCCTTCTGTGTTGTGTTTTATGTATTTAAATTTTGTCTTGTTGAACGTCCAACATTCCGTTGACTATATTATGAATGTTAGATATGATGTTTTTACTTTTATTATGTTTACACGTTATGACTTGACAATGAAGAATGAGAACCTCCGAAACCAGTAGTGACCTCACCAATTTAGAAGTGTAGACAGTTTAATGTATATAACCTAGTTTATAATAATACTAGCTGTTACCAGCGGCATTGCACTCGAATATTTCAGATTCAAGATTTTTAGCACAACCTTAATACGCCTCTACAGACCTACCCCAAGGTAAATAACCTACTCTATTCTAAATAACAAAGTTAAAAATTGCATAGTTCTAGGCTAATTGAATCCAGAGATATGTTTAAAGGGTAAAAAACGACCTTGGAGTGGAACATTGTCTAAACCTTTTCTTAGTACGCGTCTGCAGACCTACCCCATGTTAAAAGTTCATATCTCTAGGCTTCTTGGATCCAGAGATTTCGTGCTCTGTCAGTGGTTTTAAAGTATATATCTATATATTCATGTAATCATGAATACAGAATTAAGTCCGTTTAAACAACTTCAAAGATGAAGTCCTGCAGCGATCAGCAATATTTTAAAATGTAGAACTAGGATTAGTCTTCAAAGGGAATTTTCTCTACAATTACAATAATATTGTAGGTTTCATTAATAAAATTATGTTTTATCAAGTGACTTTGCAATTAGAAAAAAACAAGTAGATGGACGCCATCATGGTACTTATCCAGCTCAATATAAAACATAATACAATCAGATTTTATAAGTATAACGCTCAAAAGTTGGGGCTTGTATTTTTATATCAATGGGTAATTTGTTCATTTGGTAATTTTGTTTAAAACAATTTTTACCCTAAACTACGTAATTGTGTATACCACTGCATTCGTGACATCAGGTTGTCCCTAACGCGTCTCGTAAATGTGTTATATTAATGGTCTACACTAGCTTTGCTCATCTCAGTTTCTATACTCTGACAGACCTCAAAGTTGTACTTTTTATTTGAATAAACCTAAAATCGCTACGCTCGACTCTGCGGCAATAGCACCTAAACAAAAACATCACATTTTCTTCAGAGATCGTGGTTCAAAATGTATTGACAATAACTTTGCTATTTGTCATCGTAGAAAGACGGGGTTCGTAACAACATCTGAAGAATTATAACCTACAAATCTATATCCAATTTAATGTTGTCTTTATTGAATAGCACACTAGATATGCACACAAATTGTTAGAATGGCAGCCATTTGTATACTTTTAATTCGATTTCTCAGAATTTAAATAGTGTTTTATAAGGACACACAACATTTCCATAAACAAAATATCTTAATTTTTGAAACATTAATTGCTCTTACGTACAGACAACAATGGCAGTGACGATACACGAACGATTTGTAAAAACACTTTTTGGTTTCCTGACTTTTGAAACGTGAAGATCAGTCAAAAAAAGTGGTTCGAAATTTTGACCTATACTGGATAAGTAAAGGTAAAACAGATTACACTATAATACAATAAGAAATATCTGCTGTTACATTAAATATATTGCAGATTATCAAATATGCTGAAATGAAAAAGGGTTAATTTTATATTAGTTGAAAGTCTTTTTAAATTGTAGAACAGTAAAGAAATTCATTATAGATTTGTAACCCCAATCAGTATTGTAACCCAAGAATAATATTTAGTTTTAACATTGATTTTATAACAATATTCTTGACTAAAGGCTACACACGAGACTTTTAGGCACACCGTGGCAAACATAAACACCCAAGCACCACAAATTGAATCAAACAGATTTGCATTCACCTATCGTACATTTCAGTAACATAGTTACCATCCTCAGAGGATGAGTATTAGTCAAACACTAACTACTGTACATAAGTTATACAAATGTGGTTCTCCTAATACCATTAATGTCAATGTCTTGTTCCTCTACTAGGTGGCGTGGGGTGAGACCCTTACAATTTGTCAGCTACTTCGATATATTTACTAGCGAAAATATTTCTTAACTTAATTCATTACATTAAAATTTCTAAAAATATAGTAAAAAGAAAACTATACTATCATTTAGAAAAACAATTACAAAATTATAAACTTAAAACAAAAAGTAAGCAAATCAATTTAACAACAAAATATCCTCAATCTAAATTAAAATAATTTAATTTTAAAAACACAGTGCATATACATTATTTGTACTTTTATTATATTTTTAAATAAATAAATCGATCCATCAGAATGGAAAAATACTTAAATTAACGAATTTAAATTGGGGTCAGGGATAGGACCTTTATCACCATTTAACAAATTGTCAATTTTCTATTTAGCAATAAAAATACTCTCCTAACTATTTAGTAAATTTCTTTTATCTACTTTTTTAACTAATTTAACACACTTAAAATCTTTATTAAGTTTATGTCCTGCTTCGTTATATTTTTTCTGTTTATATTTAACATGAGCAATTTGTTCTTTTTTAAGGGTATATTTTTATTTTAGAACGTATAAAGCGACGCCAAGCGTCACCCTCCTGTCAATCAATGAAGACACCTTGTTAAGGGAACCACGTGCCAATTAAAGTTAATTAAGATGAAAGTTAATTAGGGTAAAGTTATTACCTCTCTGCACGTAATAATTCAACAACTCAGACATCTACAAGTTGTAATATTTGTATTGTAATATTCACTTGTTTTGTAATATACACTTCATTTTAATTACAATAAACTAACCGTTTTATATAGTGTGTGTAGATAACACGTAATTATAAGGCATGTAAGAATCAAAGTCAAATTTAAACTCGTCTCTTTTAAAAAGCGGAAATATTATAGGTGTTTACAAATGAAATTAATATGAGTTTATATATAAATACAATAAAAATAAACTCACGTTTCTGATAAAAAAGAAGGAAAAGAATAAATAATGATTAAAACAAAATAAAGTGAGGGCGCTTAGAATTTTTTTTCCTAAATTTATAGTGTGGGCTTCTAAAATTCATAATTATAATTTAAAATTGTAATCTTTACTTTGTAATTTGTATTTGAATAAGTACTTTGTACAAAGTGTGTTTTTTATCTTTATATATATATATATATATATATATATATATATAAGTGGGTTTTAATTTTTAATTTTAAAATTTTACTTTATTTTCTAATATTTAGTTATAAACAAGTTTTTTAAAAAAAATTCTACTCTTTTGTTATAATCAAATTGGTTATATTTCAATTCATCGGACAAATTGGACGAAATACGAATGAATTAGGTGCATATGTATACTCACATAATAACCTACTGCGCATGCGTTTGCCCCATCATAAACATGTGTATATAATAATGAATTTTTGTATTGTCATCCGATATCAAAATCTATACAATGATTCAAAATTGTTTATCAA
Organism: Aphrophora alni; assembly: GCA_963513935.1. Lineage (NCBI taxonomy): Eukaryota > Metazoa > Arthropoda > Insecta > Hemiptera > Aphrophoridae > Aphrophora > Aphrophora alni. The sequence goes on from OY740773.1 coordinate 9,714,762, forward strand.
CGAGAAGTGTCTCAAATAGAGCTTCCCAGATTTTATTACAGACAAGTGTGAAAGCAAACTAAAGAAAAAGTGTGTCAAAATCAACATATTCCTCTAAGATAAACTTTAAACACGCTACCTAAATGTTTTCAGGATCATTCAAATATAATAATAGCCAAGAAACTACAAAGTGAATAATTGAAAATACTTTTAACACAATTAAAAAGTGGTTATTAAAAGGTTTCCGTAAAGACAACACGTTTTGAAAAGTTTGTTATTAAATAAAACTATTATACTAGCCAATATGATATGATTACCTATTCAGCGGTGTAAAGTAATATAGTTATTTTCAAAATTCAAGATATTTTTGTAGATGTATGTGTTCAATATACCGTGTGTTAAATAAGTCCCGGGACGGCTTAAAAATTGTTTAACCATTACGACACCAAAACCTATTTTAGTACTTATTCAGTGGACCTCTACCTTTCCAGGGGGGCGGCCCACAAGGAGTTAGTAGGAAGTCTTAAATGAAAGCATACATTGAGAGTTGTACATCGAATTAAAGGAATTGTATCAAAAATACAAGTGACATTACCACATTTTATAATATTATTATTTAACATTGTTTATACTATACGACCGCCATGGAAAATCGCATAATTTATTCAATAACTAATAAGTAATATTAAAAAACTACTTATTTTTCATTTACTTGCATTTTCTACTTACTGTAAGCCTGTTTCCTGGATTAAAAATTTCCATAGCAATTACTGTTTATTGCTAGCAAATATTCAAATTCTAATTATTATTATTATTTTTATAATTGAATTTACATTTTTCTTTCAATAGTAATTTCTATTTAAAATGTCTCAAAGTGATTGAATGTTAGAATATGGTTGCTTCGTTGTTATGTGTAATTTTTCACTTCTAACTGTATTATTTTTAAAAATTTTTGAGAGACTTCTACCTTGCAAGTCACAGAGTCTTCTATATAACCTTCTACTGTTGTTGATGATCGCCATTCTCCATGCCTTTTTAGGGACAATACATCTCCCCCCCTCCTTCAACCAACATATATACTGTTGTTCTTCTAAAACAATATCCAGCATACTCTTCTGGATTTTTAAGGTTTAAATATTTAGCAATCTTACTAGGGAGTTGTAGACATGTTATGGCGTCCCACATTTCCCATTTCCAATGAATAATCTCGTGCTTTCCATAGGTTTTGGTCTTAGACTTATGTACTTGACTTACGATATAGATTAAAAGTGCATCCATCATTTTGTTTTGAACGAGAGTGGGATGTGAGTTTTCCCATCCTTTATAAACATCACCAGAAAACTGCCATTGTCCTCAATATCGTTTACATTAAGACGTAGTAGATCATCTCTACGGTATGCTTCGAAATTCCCAAACATTAAAACTGTTTTAGCTAATAAACATTTCTCATCAGGATCTTCGTTTAAGAATTGCTTAACTTGCTCCATGTGTATTAGAGTTTTTTTGACGTTAGCCATTACTCAGATGTTTCAGGAAAGCGTTTGTTTTAGGAAAGTTTTAACGTTTTACATTTTTTTACATTTTAAAGATATGTAATTCTTCAACATTGAAAATTTACTCAGTAAAGAAATAGGTTTCATGTGCTTCAATTTTTTCCGATAAATAAACAAGTAGCACGTCATCACTTACTTACTTCATTTTTTGTTTGTTTTTTCCATTAAAAAAATAAAATAAGTCGTATTCAAGTTCATACCTGTCTTTTAAATTTCTTGGCAGCAAATTCGCAGTTATTTCTTGTGATTGTTTTAATATATTATCTGGAATATCAGTCTCATTATAATCATCACTGAAATCCATTATGGAAATTTTTAGAACTCAAAAGATGCATAAAGCACTATGCTTACTCTTATTCTAGACTTTGTAACTAACATCTCATAAATAAGCGTGTTATTGTTAAAATAAGTTGTTTATATAAAACTAACACTTTTATTCCTATTTTTAAAATCAGCTCATGCAATGAAAATTTCCGTGTAGTAAATAGAATATTTTCTGTGTAATCCACGGAAAAGAAGGACTTTTTTGTATATGAACAGGTGAAGAAAACAAATGTTTTTGGTGTAATATAATGACATATTTTAATCATCTATAAAGTTGAGAGCGTGGGTTGGAAAATGTGTAAGGGTCATGGTTTTCGTACGCCGCATTACGCCCATACTCCAAACATGGAGTTAATTATAATCCCTTCCAAACTTGATACAAAACCGCAACATTGTCCTTTTAATTACAAAATTTAACAAATAGATCAATACAGTGTTGGCTTCTTTACTTGATAATATGGTTAAAGAAACCAAAAAATCAAAGTTGCTGGCTAATACTTCCCTGAATTAATTTTTTGTAACTTCATGAATTACCTTTTTAAAAATACGGTTGACGTTTACAGAAAGCAATAAAACAAATAATAGTTTATAAGCTATACATTTTTGGAAATATGGATTGTCCCAAATGAATTGCATACAGAAGAAAATATTTTTAATCCGTACACGGAAAGAAATTTATTTATTTATTTTATTTTTATTTATTATTATTATTTTTTTTTAATGTTCCAGGGGTACTGTGGCTATAGTCACAATAAGGATAATTACCCGAACCACAAATACAAGAAACAAAACTAAGATTGTAATAAATCTAGTATATTTATTATAATACCCTTATGTGAAAAAACTAGTTTAACTGAAAACTCTAAGGATGATAAATACGTCATCGAAATGTACATATAGTCAAATAGAAAATTTTCAGAAAAACATCCCTAAACAGTAATTTATTTTGAATAAGTAGATTTTGGTAGATGTTCAATAAGCACTGTGGTGGTGAATGTGAACAATATGAAACACTGAAACCTCTATCACAAGTTTGGTAGAATAACACACACACAAATAAAATAAAATATTTATTTACCTTAGTTAAATTTACCTTTCTGATTTTGTGTACAGTGGTAAACGTTTATGAAACAAATGTGTGCACCGAAATTGAGATTAATATCTTTTCCACTTCCAAAAATATAAAGTGTTTACTTAAAAAACAAAATGGCGTTTAATTCCAAAACTACGGATTTCTAGACTTATGTTTATTTTAACTCTATTCCTATTTTCACCTATGGAATAGGCTGGTGAAATTTGGGACAATATTTTATAGACACTTTGTATATATTTTATAATTCAATAATTAGGGGAAAATGCAATAAAAATTACAGTATTTTTTCAGATAGAAACGTCATTCCTGAAGAAGGTCAGAAATTTGGGAAATTAAAAAAAACCTTAATATTAAAATTATAATGTTATCCTCATTATATCATTGGACTTCATAAAAGTTATCTTTATATATTCACTTTAACAAGACCTCGTCAAATTCATTACACATTCTGAGCTCATAAATTTAACTAAGGGCAAGTAGAGATTTGTGACAAGGCATGAAGTGTTCAAAAAATAAAAATATTCATACTGACACAATAAAACCTGAAATACAAAATGTGTGATAAACATATACTACTGAAGTGTGAAGCACTGGCTTCATCATCTATGGTTAGACCAGAGCTCCAAAAGTAGAAGAAACCTAACAAAGCAGGTTCCAAGACTAAGTAAGTACTTAAAACTAAACAGAATTTTCTAGGATACAAGAAGTGCACAAAAAGTCTCTTCAGCTTGAAGTGACGAGGGTTTAAAACACCCGTTTCCATTCTAACATTAAATTGCAATTAATTAGAATCAGGCTAACATAATATGGAAAAAATCATATTCATTATAAATCGAACAACATGTACTCTAATGCAATTACTCTGCCTAATGGCAAGTTTGAAATAAAAATTTGAGTATCCAATTTGTACTCCTTTTAACAGGTTTAAAACTATATAATTTTTTATTACTCTCAAATTAAATCCTAATTAGGTATCTTAGATAGAAATATACATTCAGTAAAGAAAACGACACTATAAATATAATATTTATTTAAATAATCAATTCTGCTATTTTGTTAATATTCACAATTATTGTATGTTTCTAAGAGATTTGACATGAGATTATTCCCAAAGGTGTATTTATTATTGTCGACCATTTCCGCTTCAATACAAAGAGAGTCAATTTTCTACAAGACAGAGAGGATTTCCTTGCTTTCACATTTTCTTTTAGGATTTACATATTTCATTTGAACGACATCGAGATTAGTTTCATTTCCAATTCTTCAAAGAATAACTTGTTGTTTCCTTTTTTTGTTACTCAAGTTCGATTCCCAATATACCAGCTCTATTTTAACTGTTGTTAACATATATATGAAATATTGAAGTATATCTTGATGACTATCATTAAGTGTTATGTTGGGCTTCATTTCTTACAATGTTAATTTATCACATTAAATGATTTTAATATAACTATTTTAATTTTTTTTTAAATTATTTAATTGGTTGCTTGTTTTATTTGTTACAGTATTAGTTCACCTTTTTTAAATATTTTATTTTAAGGTATTAATTTTTCAAAAATATTTAATGAATATCATTAAGGGTTTTATTGGCCTTGATTTTTTACTGTGTTAGTTTATATTATTAAATGATTTTATTGTAACGATATATTATTTTTCCGTTTTATATTTCAGTCATATTTTGTGTTTAAGCTTTTACACAGTTCTTTTTTTAAGAGCCAGTATTCTTTCATCCTCTTAAATGCCTTCTCCACGTCATTTTCCGATACTGTTACGTTTTTCGCTTTAATTTTCTAAACCGATAAATCCCACACCTCAGCTAATTTATCTCTAAACCAATCTCTGTCGTGTCTTTATATATTCGGTGCTATCGCTTTTTCTACATCTCTTTCTCTCTCTCTCTCTCTCTCTCTCTCTCTCTCTCTCTCTCTCTCTCTCTCTCTCCTCTCTTGTTTGTTTTTCCTTCTGTGTATTTTACAATTATTCTCACTTCATTTCTACCTGTTCCGTGTGTAAATTATAAATGTGGAAAGAGAAATGATAATACCAAATGTTCGTAACACTTGAACGTTAATACATCATGTAATATTTTTATATAATACGAATATGCATTTTAAGTAATTACTATTCTAAGTTTGTCAAGTTCACGCATGTGTATCTGTATTCAAATTAAAGAAAACATTTTAAGGGGAAGGAATAAATGATAGATGGTGGGAAAATGACACCGGAATGAATTTGAAAATGTTTATTTCTTAATTCCAAGAGATTAGAGAAGCTTGGATGATAATGTTGTTTTAATAGACAATGTGTAGTATTTGTAGTGCGAGCTTGTTACTTTCCCCTTTTTGTCTAAACCGAAAAACTTTAGGGTCATCATCGTCTTACATAACAAAACAAAAACACACCCCTTACATAAAATAACGACTCTTAGACTTAGAATACTCTCAGAGGGACCCAAGACTGCATTAAAAAGGTGTAGATGCAGGTCAGTTCAGGATTTCCAAGCTTTGTTACTTAGGTCTTTTTCTCGACATATGTATATTTTAGAGAAAGTTGTTACATAAGCAAAAATCGATGTTGGGTTTCTTCCAGATGTATTGGTTTTAAAGTTCCCTAAGTTATATATTTTTTTTGGAATAATGTCTGTCTGTCGTTGTGCAATACTCTACACCCCATATTCATGGACCAATTTTAATCCAATTTGTTAGTTAGGGGTATATTGGTTATATCTTGCATCGTTTCTTAAATTTTATGATAATTCTAAATTTTGGGGTAGTATCCACGAGAAAAAAACACAAACTATGATTTTCTCAAAACCGGTTAGTGATATCTCCAAATTGACGGTTGGTCAGTTGTCTGTAAAAATAAGCAAAAATCGCCTAAGGAAATGTTACAAAATACGTAATTAATCAAAATCGCCTTTAGCGGTTTCGTTCAAATTTCAGTGAATAGTGAAGAACGACTTAAACCTGTGTGAAAAATAGTAGTTCAAAAATAGGTTATTAATATTCAGGAATAATTGGCGAAAAAACAAAAAATTGAACCTGTTCCGTCGCCATTTGAAGCTCGATTTAGGTCTTACGCTCAGAACGAGATTATAGTTTAGAACTAGGGAATTTTTTATAATGATTGTTTTGTTCATTTTTATAGATTTTAGGCCTTCTTAAATATGTAAACAAAATTTTTAGAAATTACAAAAAAAAAATCGTGGAGATCTTCCCCTACAAATTGACTGCTAAAAGTGAAGAGAATGGATAATGGTAACAAGGGGGAGAGGGGTTCCGACCAAAACTATAATGAAATATTTCGTCAAGAAAAATAGAATCTGATTCTACATTTGTTTCGATTTCTTTAAATTTCGATAACAATAACTTAGTTAATTCTAATATGTTGGAGTAAATTAATTTACATATTTAGATAAAATTATTGTTAGATTTGTTTAAGATGGGGTACATTATAGTCATTTTATTATTTTAGGATAAGTGGAATTTTACGACTGATGGAAATAGAAATCTGTTTAAGCTATGGACACAACTGTAGTAACAGTAAAATGCTTTATTGTTTAGTTGGGTTATGGAAGATGAGAGTCAATTAATTTTATTGCGTTGTAAAAGTTTTAAAAAATATCGCAATAATTCTATATGGAAATAGAAAAAATATAACTTTGCTTACTAATAGCTTATATACAACCACTCAATTGAAATATTATAAGGTTCTCTAGAGTTTTTAATAATATATTTGTATTTTAAAAAAAGTAGAAGATTATAACCTTAATACTGTATTATTTGTGACAGAAGTCTAATAAAACACAAAATGTAAATGTCAAGTAGTAACACTAACTATTGTTTACTGTATCTTATCTTATAATAATGAATGATTTATTACAAAATACATAAATTACAATACATACAGTCCCACAGGTAATAAAGTAAATAAACCAACAAACCACAATTCAACGTATTATGTTATTAACCAGATTATCCCCAAATGTCTAATAACTTATAGCATTAAGTGTTAGGCTGTGTTGGTAAAATATAGTAACTCATTATGCCCAGCAGAATGTGGTCCATGTTTCTAAACATCCCAAGAGATCGCAGTGGACTAATTGCCTCAATTGTTTTACAGCCAGTTTAATATTCTCGTTGGAATATCACTCATAAATACTGCAATGTGTTATTAAAAGCTTGAATTAAACAGATCTGTTTTATCTGTTTTCTTTAAATCGAATATTACTAGGTATTATTTTTTCTAATTACAACATTTATATATTTTGTTGTATTCTTCAACCGCACTTTCACTCAAACGGATTGTAGTGTTGTATGAAACCTGGTTTTGACGTCCTTCATACCACCTACACCCCAATCATCTAGTCAATTTTAAACGCCTTTTAAACTATAGTTTTCCCACTTAAAGAGAACCACCATAATGCTGTGTTACGAAATTCAACAAACGAGACAGAAACTGTGTATGAATCTCTACTCTATAATAGAAACAAATCAAAATAACAGTAAATTTGAAGAACTTTAAGAAGTAGGGAAGGAAATTTGTTTGATAGAAAAAACAAAGTAAATTACGGTTAACTCAAGAAAACGTGAATTTCAAGGACAGGGCCATAAAAGAATTTGAGCAGTTTCAAAATATAGTTAGAATACCATCAAAGAGTGAAGGAAGAGGCGAAGATGTTTCCCCAAAGATCTGGAAAGCCAAATGGGTATTACCACAACTTCCGACAATAATTGGCGTTAGCAACAGTTAAAAATACCATTTAAATTTAAATTTACAAATCTGTGCTTTTATATGGCTGTAAAGTCACAAAGTTGACTTCTAAGAAGGTTGTTGTAAATTTACTGTAACAAGAGAATTTATATATTAATTGGCAAGAGCCGATTTAAAACGAAGAATTATGGAGAATACCAAATCAAAATTTAATGGTTATATATGGGCAAGAAAAAAAAGTACAGTTGATTGTGTCATATTCTATAAATCGGCAAGCCCTGGAGTGGAACTTCAGAGGTAGCAGGAAACAAGGAAGACTGAAAATAACTTGAAGGAGATTGGTCAAGAAAGGAAATTAAGAGGAAAAAAGAAATGGAGGAAAATAAAGCAGATTTCCAAACGAGGAGTTAGTTGTAAGTGGCCACACGTCCCTCACGGGATTACAGGATATGAGTGAAGTCAACAGAAACAAAAAGATGAAAGATTCTCTGAATTAAGGATCAGCAACAACAGGACGTAAATTATCCATGCAACCGTTTGTAATCATTCAGCTTTCGTATCGAAATTTAAATAGTAACTGTTGTAATTTTCGAGAATTTGTACATAAATGTACAAACTACTATTTAGACAAATTATAAATTTTACAATGTTAACCTAAAGTAGTAATATTTTTTAAATAATTATAAAATATATTGTAAAATATACGATCTAAATTGATAATTGAACACAGGACCTTTGGCTACTTACTAGCTTGGTAAAATAATGTATAAGCCTTAAAATCAAAATTAATATAGTAATATTATGTACTAATAAGTTGGAATACATGAAATAGTTAAAAACTGCCTAATAATGTCTCCTTTTTACAAAAAAGAAAGTTGAATTTCATTTCAAATTTACATTGTTCCTAGATTATAGAATAAAATGTAGGAAAATATAGATTAAGACATAAATTGCTGCCTTTCACAATGACTTACGTTGGCAGCTTTGAATATATTTATTTCAACCTCTGTCACGATAAGATCTAAACCTGGGAACACGAATGGCACAAGACCTGTCTGATATGTATCAAATTTAATGCGTTTATTAATGTGTATATTTTACATATTTTTAGTAATGTACAATACATAATAATATGTTTATATAAATATGAAAATGATTTATGTCTGTTGATTATTGTGAATGAAATCTTCATTTAATCAATTATGTGCGAACGAGGAAATGACTAAATTTGGGGGGAATCTTTTTTAATGGTTTATCTTTATTTTCATATGTTCTAAGGTAAAATAATTATATCAGATACTATTTTGAATTTGATTAAAACAAATAATTATATTTTAAATTTATTTTATTGTATAGGTTTACAGCCACAGAGAAATCTATTATTATATTCAATATATAAGTTTTAAACTACAAGACGCCACATAAATTACGTAATCCTTTGTTCTAACTTTAAAAATATTTAAAAAATTTCAAACTCGCATATTATTTAGTTCGTTCCTTCACAGTTTTGGGGGGTTTTCCTCAAGAAACATGTTCATTACCTAGAAGAATAGTGAAATCAGAACTTGGTATTTAGATAAATTTTACAAATTTTCACAGTGACAGTTATACATTTTATCCCATTTGATTACTGAATTTAGTGTAAAAATGTAAAATTATAATGAAATTTAAAACTTGAAACTTCTATATTAACATAATTCATTACTCACAAAAGAGATATTGAGATTAGGCCCTATTATATTGAAAATTAGTGTTTAATTAGAATATATAATAATACCCAAATATATACATACAAAGTTCGCTGGCTTGATGCGATGACCATTAATAATAAGTGTCTATTACTTTGTGATTCATAATTGTGAGTAAATTTATTACTACATTAAACCTTATACTGTAATATATTTTATGTGTGTATGAAAGACTTTTCACTTAGAAACCCAAAGAAATAGTTATTTGTGCAACTAGTGAGCAAAGTGGCACTTTTTTAAACGAGAGAAAAATGTTGACGCACGAGGCTTGCCGAGTGCGTCAATTTTAACTAGTTTAAAAAAGACACTTTGCTCACGAATTGCACATTATACTTTGTCTACAGTTGTTATTTTGGCAATAAAAACAGTTTATACTGGCGGTCGTACTTTTTCCTTGATTTGACAGGAAGGAGATTTAGTACAACGTTGTTAGCTTTTTCCGCTAATTTAGGCGGGGTATTTGACAGGTTTTCATCTTCTGAACTGTCCATATTTTAAAACTAACTACACAAAATATAGCAGTAGTGATAAACAACACATCAACACCTGAGTAGAAGTTCTCACGTAAAAACTGAGGTTATTTATGAATATTACAAATAACTTGGGTGTATTGTTGAGGAAACGGGATTGCCAACTTCAAAACTCGGCAAACGGAAAATACTCTCCGTGTACATACACTGTCAATCATCTTCATGAATAATTACTTCCTTTTTCAACTTTAAAACGTTGTTTTGTTGTTTATTTATGTTATTTTACATGTAAGAATTAATCTAACCTACATACGAGACATTTCCTGTATAGTATAAATCAATTCAAATAAACTTAACCTAAATTTCGTTTTGTTCGGTTGCTATTCGGAGTGAGCAAAGTAGTGTGCAAAGTAGTGGGCAAAGTGAAACTGTTCAGAAATCAGCTGTTTTGCAAACTAATTTAAATGAACAAAATGCCACTTTGTCAACAACTGTAGACAATAGTTATTTGTGTAACTAGTGCGCAAAGTGACACTTTGCTGCACTTGAGAGAAATCTTTACGCACGAGCCGCAGGCGAGTGCGGAAAGTTTCTCGAGTGCAGCAAAGACACTTTGCGCCCGTGTAACACATTATATTTTTCCTACAGTTACTATAAACCATATAAATAACAGGTAATTGTATATAAAGGTGAACTTTTATTATGCATTTCCACAAATTAACAAATCAAAACTTAAACGAAATTGTTTCACAAAGTAACAAATAAAAATCTGAATGAATGTTTATACAAACATAATGAATCAAAATCTGAATGTCATTTTTGGTTTGTAATGTTTATGTTAAATGTGCAGTTTTCATAACTTAGGCCTATAAACAAACACTCTTATCTATCAAATACTCAACAACAGGATATAGGTTAAGTTATAAGTCCAAAGCGTTGAATGACAACAATGCACCATTTGATCGATTTAGTCACACAGCTGATCGAGTTAGTAGTGTTGCCAACTTGTTTTCAAGAGAAACGTATTACGTGCCTTATACATGCACACTATTTTGTGTTGTTTGGTTGAAATTGTGGAGTGCGGAAAAGTAAAATGAGTGCGGGAAAGTGAAATGAGTGCGGGAAAGTAAGTAAATGCAGGAATCAGCTACTTTGCGTACTATAATCAGTGCAAGAAGACCCGCTTTGTCAGGTAACTGTAGGAAAAAGATGTTTATTATACTTTTACGCTATTTTTATTTAGGCAGAAAAAAATATTATACTTAAGTACAAGTAGCAAAGTGAAAGATATTGCCATATTTAGACATTTTAAAGAAGGAAATCAATTTCAAATAGAACATACAAAATGTGTATACACAATTACACAACACAACAAAAATAATTTTCTAGTGAAGTGAATATCAGGAGAGTCAACAGAACTTTCAGTTCATTGAATTCAATTTATCCAAGCTTAGAATATAGCGTGTGGTTGGCGCAACACGGTCGTGATTGCATTGCACGATGATTGATGTCAGGCAGTGTTGCGTGCTTCATTAACACTGAAAACCGATCTTGTAATTACCTAGTATCGTACAAAGCTTAGCACAGTGTTACACGTTCGTTTTTTTTGTACTATAATTAGAAAGCCAGAATAATGATTTAATAACCTGTACAATTTTCAAAATGCAATAAATCATATTTTTTATTGTGTAGTAGTTTAAAAAAAAAGTTAAAATAAAAAGGTTAAAATGGGAAAAAATATATAATAAAATATCAAATATACAAAGATGATATCTTCATAGCAAAATGATTTATTTTGTAGCCGAAATATATCAATTTTTATTAATGAATGTCAGAATTGAATACGTTACACCATAACTAAAATTAGTTTACAGTTTTTTTAAATAAAAAACATAATATTCACGGTTTTTAGTGCACAAAGTTGGATTTAACTCCGTTTTTTAAATAAGTAACTTTAAATCATATCAAATCAATAATTTCAAACCGGTATTTTTCTGTGTTCCAATTACAACAAAGTATATATCTTACCTCAAAGAATAAATTATGAGTTGAACTATGACTTACAAAGGGTTCAATTTACATCTTAAGCTCGTTCAGATTGACGTGCGGTTTCCTTACCATAGCGTCTTCGCTGATTGACGCCAGAGTGTTGCATGTTTAATTGACTTCCAAACCTAAATCATGCATAGCGCTGGCGTCGAATGAATCCTCGCTATTTTATCGTATAAACCTTCAATCTACAACATTGTTATAAACTCAGAGACACATCTAATGATGTACATTCTTGGATTACCTTTTGGAATTGGAGTCATGAACCGAAAATAAATTTGAACAAACATTCTTGAACACATCTTTAATGAACAAAAAACACCAGATCAATTAAATAAATTTTGTTTAGATATTTCACCAATAGGTGTTTATATTAACTTGGAGAGTGTATAACCATCCTAACACCAAGGGATTATTCCAAGGAAACTTGAAATACAGACTATGTAATCAGCACTTTGAAACTGCAGAACATATAATTCGAAAATTTGAAGCATTAGGACGTAGAGGAGAATTGATCTTCAGCCCAGATGAGACCATTGAAGCAGCTAATAACTAGCTAGAAAAATCCTGACCCTAAATAAGGGAAAAGATGTAAGCTAGTTAGGAATTTAAGAAGTAGTTAGGAATTTAAAAGTATTGTAGGCTGAATTGTCTAGGGGCGAAACTCACTTCTATTTATAATAATTTTTTTAAAAAACTGGGCGAGTAAAATATTTTGTAGTCAGATTTTATCCAGTTTATTTAGTGTACAATAAATTTGGTATTGCTAAAAAAAACAGTATTTGTTGTGGAGAGTGACGAAATATTAATTGTTATATGATTTCCTAAATATACATGATACGTCTGCTAGAGCTATATACTTCCTCTCTTGTGAATTCAATAAATGTGAGGCCCTAACCTAACCTTCCTCTTTTGTGAAATCAATACCTGTGTAGCTCAAACCTAACCTTCCTCTCTTGCGAATTCAATATATGTGTAGCCCTAACCAAACCTAACCTTCCTCTCTTGTGAATTCAATACATGTGTAGCTCTAACCTAACCTAACCTAACTTTCCTCTCTTGTGAAATCAATACATGCGTAGCCCTAACCTAACCTTACCTTCCTTCCTTGTGAAATCATGGTAGCCCTAACCTAACCTAACCTAACTTTCCTCTCTTGTGAAATCAATACCTGTGTAGCCCAAACCTAACCTTCCTCTCTTGTGAATTCAATACATGTGTAGCCCTAACCTATTTTATCATAACATTCCTCTCTTGTGAAATCAATACATGTGTACTGTGTAGCCCTAACCTAACCTAACCTTCCTCTCTTGTGAATTCAATACATGTGTAGCCCTAACCTATTTTATCATAACATTCCTCTCTTGTGAAATCAATACATGTGTACTGTGTAGCCCTAACCTAACCTAACCTTCCTCTCTTGTGAATTCAATACATGTGTGGCCCTAACCTATTTTATCGTAACATTCCTCTCTTGTGAAATCAATACATGTGTACTGTGTAGCCCTAACCTAACCTAACCTTCCTCTCTTGCGAATTCAATACATGTGTAGCCCTAACCTATTTTATCATAACATTCCTCTCTTGTGAAATCAATACATGTGTACTGTGTAGCCCTAACCTAACCTAACCTTCCTCTCTTGTGAATTCAATACATGTGTAGTGAATCTGGTTCGACTTAAGTTGTAGTACTAGGCTTCAATCTAATATTTATATTTTTAATGTGACGTCATAACAAACCATTACTCTACATCAACGAGTACATGATTAGACATCAAATAAATGTGAGAGATATCTCTAACATCCAAATACCTACTATCGTGTAGCATACTTGGAAAATTAATTTTATGAAGTCAAACCCCCCCCCCCTTTATTTAAAGGCGAAATATCTTTCGGTCTTCATGGCGAAATGATCAAGACAAAACATAAAGATCGATAGCCCTCGAATACTCTAATAGCGTCAAGTTCGGAAAATGACAATAGTTCTTGAGAGAAGTCTGAAAGGAACGATAAAAGCGAAGTAATTATTCGAAGACAAGGTACAGATATAGCTAGGTTCCTTCTGGATTGCCAAATAAAGTGAGCTCTTAAACTTTTTGTAAGTGTAAAATACTAGCTTTAACTTTATGTATTCATTCAAAAAGATATCTTGAAACAAATTTGTTATTAAAATTTTAAATATATTTAAAATTAATATTTTTATTAGTAAATTAAAGTAAAAAAAAATCACCTTATATCATTAAATCCATACATAAATTTGCCACTGTATATGTATGATCAAACATGCTAAATTTCACAGCTGTAATTAAAATAGTATTTGAGCTTTAGCATTTTTTGTGCTTCAAAACCTAAAAATTTTAATTTGTTGGAATCTGGAGTTTTTGCAAATTATTGGAGTTTTGCCTGTTGATTATTGAACAAATCTATTTAATCTTGTTTTTTTATTGGCTTATTTTCAGTACACACTAGCCTAAGCAAATACGTAATAATTTTGGTTGAATACTCACATATGTTTACTTTATGGCTATAAAAAAATTCAATTGAAAATATTCAAAACAGATTAGGCATAAAATATAAAACCCCGACCCGGTAGATTAGTTTTTCCATCCTTCAGAAACTGAGGTTTTATTTTTGGAAGAAATTTTACCTTTCCTAAGCATAGTTGATAACTGTCACCATAATTTGAAGTGAAAATGAAAATACAACCCCGAAAAACAGACAATAATTCCACTAATGTTAACAATCGTGTTCAAAAACAAAACAAAGCAACAATATTACACTTTCTTTTTATTTAATCAGCTGTTATTAGAACAGATTTTTGTGAATATACATAGACAAGACACATCATAGAGTATAAAACTATTTCAAAGATTCGATAATGACTTAGTAAAATGGTCCTATTAAACCACAGTTCTGCCAAATAAGCAAAAAAATTGAGTATACACTGTATTTCAAAATTTATTTTCTCGAAGAAATATTGTGATTTTGCGAAAGTTTTGGTTTTATTTGTACAGAAAGATAGATATAAACAAAAACTTAGGACAATCAATTTTTTTTCCAGTTTTTGGTTTTTTTCTGTAGGACCTCCATTTAACTTTTATAATATTTATTTTTAAATGAAAAATTTGACAGTTGCTCATTGAAATGCCTCTCTTTAACATTACATGTCCTAATATTCATCGTGACTCATAAAATGACTTTATGCACAAAATAGCTTTACTTTACTCATACGGTCTTTAGCATAAATAGCATAAAATGACTTTCACTTTAAAGTGGATAATCGTATTTCCTTAATAATGGAATCAAAGAAGAATTTGTTTTCTTCGTAGAAACAATGCATTTTGTTGTTGTGAAAATAAAAAATAGTTAAATCATATTTTACTTTAAGAGCATGATTTTTATGGATTGATAATAGTGGAGGTATAGAAACTGATCTACACAATATAATGTTACTAATGAAATATCATTCTGAATAGGAACGTTTTTCTTAAATTCCGATAGACGAAATACTTTGAACAACGTAACCTCAGCTTCATACCATCTGTAGCAATCAACAGGGAGGGGGGGAAATTATTGGAGAAACTCCGGCATGAAACTCATTCCATTGTCGTGATAGAAATTCCATGTTGAACGTAACTGGTGATAGGAAGTGAAATATTCAACCTGTTCTCTTCTTTAATTATCACCACTACAAGAATCATTCACTCAGCTAAACTTGATCTTGGTTTTATTAGTATATAATAAACCCTTAAATTATGTTAAAATGTTATTGTAATGTTGTGTGATGTGTTGATAATGACGTACCGTTGTAGAAACCTCCATCACTTCTGCTCAAAATAATCCACCAAGTAAATATTTTTAAGTAACTAAACCTGCTCTTATATTTGATATAAAATATGAAAGAGAGGGATCTAACTCAGAACTACATGAAAAACTGTAGATCCAGCTAGGTTCTCTCGGAATTACCAAGCCCAGTAAAGTATAGCCTTGTGGCTATTGAATCTAATACTTCAGCAAAGGAGCGTCGAGGAATTTGCCCTACCAGCAAAGCAAACAAATCATGATATATTTATAAATCTTTTACTTGCCTGAGCAATCATATAATAACTATTAAAATTTACAGCTGTTTTGCCTATTTGTAAGGCATCATCAGAACATGTAGAACACCTATCACATTTCAATATGTTAAAATGATTGAAAAACACACACGCTCAGAAATCACATTTTAAACATAAATAAAAATATAAATATTATTTTAACACTCTATTAAATTTTATGTCTCAGTGAGTGACCGTCCACTCATATTTAATATATAGATTAAAATTATTTTTATTTACGTTTAATGTGATTTATAAATGTGTGCGTTTTTTAATTATTTTAACATATTGTAATGTTTTAAGTGTTCCACATGTTTTAATGATGCCTGACAAATAGACGAAACTGCTGTAAAATTTAATAGTTTTATTAGATTACTCAGACAACTAAAAGATTTATAAATATACCATTTTATAGTAGAAATGAGTAAGGTTATACCAACATAAAAAGGAAATGTATCATATTTAAACAACACAGTTCCAAGTAGGTTACATTAGAATAGAGATATCTCTCCACTGAATGTTGAGTGAATACAATACCCTACTCACAGTATAGAGTTATTTGTATTTTACATGAACGTTTGACTGCCTCAACAATTGAATTATTGAAAGTACTATTTAATACAACAATTCAACAATTTTAATGCTTAATTACGTTTCACAACCTCGCCTAGGATATTCGTACTTACATCTTTCCATTTGTTCAAATGTTTAGGTTACACTAAACAAACATTCTTTAATCAGTTCTGTCACATGGGCTGATTACAAGCAGCTTGTTTTAGCAACAAAACCTGCAATAACGTCTCTCAGTGTGTATATATATATATATATATATATATATATATATATATATATATATATATATATACTTCGTTTACAGTAGTATAATCGCGTCTACAACTTCCTATTATGAACCTTATACTAAAAATTATTATATCTGATGTTGTACGACATCTAAATCGACTTTTATCCCTCTACTACTACAAACAAAAACCTCGTCTTTCACCTCTTGAAATTGTTCTGTTTTATCAAACATTACAGCAAAGCTAGATTAAATACATTTGGCTCCATTGCAGTATTTGTTTCTTAGAATTATATAATCCCGCTGGAATCTAATATCTCGACCTAAATAGCAATGACTGGTTAACATAGTCAATATCCTTAAGACCTTAAGACTAGGGATGTAATTACATTTGGCATATTTTCGTAAATTAAATTCATTTATAAATTTAAAATTTAAATTAGCATTATTTATAAAAACAGAAATTTATGAACGAGGAAATAAGAACGCAAAAAGTCATACAAACAAATGATTTTCATATGAATGTATATTTTATTTTTTAAATATTTGTATGTTTACTTTACATTTGATTATGTGTTTTTATTTAGGCAATAATAAATTAAGTGGTCAATTTAATATTTTATCTCACCACATTATCGATTATTTCCCTTAATTTGTCTAGAAGGCTAGACACGAGATTCTTGTAAACATGATTTGTAGCTTACGTTTTAAATCCAAAGTATTTTTTTTAAGATTATCTTTTTTTTTTTTACAAATTTGTGAAGTAATAAAATACTTTATAGGAATGATAATCATATGTGCATATTCTCAGTTTATAACTATCCTCAATCGAATTCACCAGTTTATAATTACTTCGAAAAAACTATTCTCAAATTGAACTTAACTCTTAAAGTATAAAATCTATTAATTCCGTGAAAAGAGTACAATATGTTATAACATAGCATTTACAATTTTGCACCCATATATTTGAAATATCTACACGTTGAGTAAAACAGAGACAAGTAATCAATATATTGTTTTTCTTCGCAAGTTTCGCCTTATAAAAACTAAATAAACATAATTTAGATATTATCTTGTACATCTTTAAAAAGGTTCAAAATCCACATATTATTTCAATTTTTCACAGTTTTTTTTAACATAAAAAAAATAGTTCACTTTTAAATACATTGAAATTGGAAGACCTACTTCCATAAAAGCTGGATCAATGAACACAGAACAATATTAGCAAGGATGCAATATTTTATGATTTTAATTGAAACTGTCTGAAATATATTACACTGTACAGTTTCCTCTGTAATTACATTTCATTGGGTATTTCTATTTGAATCCAAGATTGTACTAGATTCATGAACAGCATAGATTCTTAATTAATTTCTTTTGAAGTTTTAAAGCAAGCATCTACCTACACGAAAAATATTAATTTATTAATAAGACACATTACATAACCAAATAAATAATTTAATCTGCTATACACATAAACTTTTTCTTAAGTGTATACTTCTATAGGGGCACCGCGCATAAATTCTGCACAGGGTAAATCGGATTCTGGGCGTCACACTCTGTTTTTTCTTACGTCATACTCGATTTTACTTTTTTTTAAAGGTGAAATGCTCAGTAAGCTGCTGAAAGACTGATTTTTATATTTATATATTTATTTATTTATTTACGTTAAATCAGTTTTAACATTATTTTAACATAAATTATTTTTGATGTTTTCAATTGATTTGATACTACCTAAATTAAATTATGATGTAGTTATGGTTTGATTATTTATGTAGAAATAAATACGGCGATATTTTCGTTGAAACGCGTTTGATTTAATAAACGTACTTGTGATAAATATTGTTAAACTTTCCTTCTTTCAATTTACAATATCTCACCAGTCAAGTTTAATGTATATTTATTACGTATGTAATGAAAGTATTCTCGGAACAGATATTTTCTGTTTCTCTCAGAACATATTTTCTTAAACAGCCTAATCACGAAGTGGGGCTCGGTTTAGTCACATTGAATATAAAAATACATTTCCAGGGTAGAATTTAGAAGGGGTTTTGTTAGGATGATTGAGTGGAGGGTCGTTTTTCTTATAATGATGAAACAAGTAAATTCTGCTATCGATCAAGCTCTACAGTCTATCGTTAAGATTTACAAAATACTATCATACTATTTTTGTGTATTATAATTCATAAAATCAATACTTTTAATGAAATAATACACTAACTATGTAAACAGTGAAAATAAGTCTTTTACTAAAAAAAACTGAAATATATAAAAAGTAATAATAATTCTGTGATGGAAAATTACAATATTAACTCTGTTAGATAATATAGAATTGGGCGAAACCTTTTCTGGTACAATGAAAACGCAAAATGTAAGGTAAAAAGTCAACTGAGAGTCACGTGATATATTTTAAACAAACGAATTTTGAAGAAATATACAAAATACTATTCTTAAAAACTGCATTCTATAAATAATGTAGATATTCAAACTGATAAATTGCTGAAACACAGTTCAAATAAATACTTAGAAATCACACGGATAGATGGATAGTTAAACTGTCATATTCTCACAGCAAGAACAAAAATTGGAGAAAATCGAGTCCAAATACATCGTTTAATATTTTCATTTAATTACCGAATACATAAAGCAACACTTGCTGAAACTGACATAGATATATTACATTTCTTGAAACAAATTTCTTATAAAAAATATCACTTTACCTTACAGTCAACATTATTCTTACTACCTAGTCAATGTCTTTTAATTTGACGTTTACAATCTTCTTCTTTTTTTTTATTGACTTTCAATGACAAACAAGAGGCCATCGGTTGGCAATTGACCATAAAATCCGGTTACCTGTCTACAACAAGCGAATTTTCATCACAATAACCGACTGTAAACACTATCAATATTTAGAAACAATAATTTCAAGCCCTAAAGTAGGTAACTTTCCAACACGGAATTATTCATTACTTTTTATATATTTCAGTTGTTTTAGTAAAACACTTACTTTCTCCGATATGGTCATTTGATTAAAAGTATTAAGTTATTGAATTTTAATACACAGAAATGCATAATAGTATGATATTATTTTATAAATTTTAAAGATAGACTGGAAATCTTGAATGATAGCAGAATCTACTTGTTTCATCTATAAATATAAACGTCCCCAACCCCCTCCATTCCTACCTTAACCCCTTCTCAATTCTACTCTGGAAATGTCTATTTGCATATTCAAAGTGACTATATTACGCTTCACTTCCTGATTAGACCGTTTCTGAAATTATTCTTTCCTTCTGAGCGAAGCAGAAAATATCTGTTCTAAGAATGCTTTCACTGCATGAACAATTTAAGTAGTAAATATTGTACTTGACTGGGGGGATAATTAAATTAAACTAGACCAATATGTCTAACAATTACGTTTATTAAATCAAACGCGTTTCAACGAAAATGTCGTCAACTATAGTCATGCATGAACAATAATCACTCTAAAGAGTTGAAGAAAGGAAGGCAATTTCGTATATTTAAATGTAATGATAGTGCAACATTGGGATACAAAATTCCATTACAGCAATACATTTATTAAAGTGGATATTGGATGTGATTAGATTTGGTTTTAGAACCGTTGGACGGATAATATTTGTGTAGTTTTAACTCACATCTAACATTAATTTTTTGATTCAAAAATCTTTAAAAACAATTATTTCATTAATGTCCATGTTGTTTTAATGTTTGGAATTACAAATAAGGACAATTGCAACAATTGCATTAGGCTGTACTCTTATAGTAACACTACTATGCGAGTTGTTTTAAATATCGTTCATGTTAAACACATGTAAGTTGGTTTTAACTGATTTTACAAATTTCATACAAATATATCAACAAACCTATCATATTTCTGCATTTAATTGAATATCATTTATAATAATTTGAATGCGTATAACTGTAAATATTTAAAACTACCCAAAACAACAAAGAAAATGTATTTCTTTTAAAAGTTTCAAAGCCAAATTTGAGAAAAAAATAAATTAAAAAGCCACAGAAAAATACCAAAGTTATAATTTCTGAGTGTATTCTTAGTGCGTGTCTTTGATTATGTGTTTAGGAGAAAGTTTGTGCAATAAGAGTAATTCAAATTGAAATTTTTATTTATGACAAAACCTTTATCCATGTGTCTGTGCATACACCATTTTTAATAGCATATTGATTGCACGGAAGCTTTTCCTTTTAATTGACATTATCAAAATATTTCCTTCAGCACTGTTTAAAGGCCTGTCAACGTTGACAGCAATGAATATTTGGGTTTAAATTATCTGTTAAAATACATGACAGGTTTGATATTGACAAGAGAAAAAATATTTTAAATAAGCAATATTTATTTCTGCAACTAAATTACACCTAGTTTCAAAATATGATGAGTTTGTATTTATAAATGTGTGATAAAGTTAAACCCATTGTTTTCCATATATGCAGCAATTAGGTTACATGAAGTATCTCTAAAAATTTAAATTGAGATATTCAATTATTTATTGCAGCTTTTCAAATTTTATGATATTATCAAATCACTATGTAAAACAAAATGAATCCTGTGTCATAAAAGACAATTATATCTAACGTTAAAGAAGTGAATGTTAACTAAAATATCAAATTAAAAGCAAAATTATAATTTTAATGTAAAAATCAACACCGTGTAGTTAATAATAACGGTTGTTTAGGTAATGCAGATAAAATATTTCGTAAGTATTCATGTTTGTCAAACATTTCCATTACAATATAAAGAGAGTCAATTTCCTTTTAAAAAGAAGAAAAATGTTTACGCTCACATCTGCTTGTTTAGGATTTACATATTTCATTTGAACGACATCAATACGGGTTCCTACTTGCTCTTTTATTCTCTTCGTATGTTATATATTCATTTATAAGAAGAACTTAGATTCGATGTCAACATTTTATACATTATAAAGATTTTAAGCAACTTGAAAATATAAAGCACTTTTAATTCACTTAATCTAACACCGAATATAATTTAATTATATTTTCTAATTTAGGATTTGTTTGTAGTTTTAAAAATATCTTTCACTAATATTGTGAAAAGAAATGTTTTACAATGGTCTTTACAACGTGTTAAAAAAAAACGTACTGTCTGTTCGAATAATTTTCAGGGAAAAAAACATCTTTAAAAATAACTATATTATCTCTGTGCCATACAAAGTAATTATATTATCACTGTGAATCTAGTTGTTTTACTCGGATTATAAAAAATAACATACTTTTTCCATCGTCTTTGCGACACGTTCTAATCACCTGGTGACATTATTCTCTTTACTAGTTGATACTAGAATATATAAACTCACAGTTGATATTTCGTACAAAAATAAGTTTTATTTTCAATATTTTTCCCACAGTATATTTTCATAGAAATATATAAGCCTTAAAATTGTGTAGTTACAGGAAAGGTAATGTTTAATAGATGATCATTTTGGAATTTTCGTGTGCCATTTTTTTCCTAAGTTATAGATATAGATGCACATAGAGCCTCGTGAAATTTTTCGTGGAAATAAATCTTTTAGAGTTTTTATGAGAAATATTTTTCAACCATGTCAAACTCACTTTTTGAATATTTCAAAAAAATCTTGATTTTTATAAAACATTAATATAAAAGTAGCCTACGTGCTTTATAAATACGTTCCCGCTTATTTGATATTTTGATAAATCAGATATCGAAAAAAAATTACCATATGCTGTTCCTCTTTTATTCAGTATATTTTTATACTGCATATAAACATATTGTCAAATTAAATACGGTTTAAAACTATTGTCATGACGTTTTATATTTTTCTTTATGGGATACAACTAATTATTTTAGTTTCATTCAAGTGAGTTTATAATAGAGTACTTCTTTTTTATGGTTTTTTTTTTATACTTTTATATTTTTGTTGACAAGGATCTACTTGAAAAATGATTAAGGTGTTAATATGAGGAATATCCTATTCTTGAATGTTGTTAATTATTTAGCATAAACTGCAAGATTTGTTTTGGTTTCTATTTTTATATATTCCAGGTATTTAAAAAGAAAACCCATTATGTTATTTAAAAAGAATATTTTATAAATTATAGAATAAAACTAAAATTAAAAGATGTTTTACAGATCTACTTGCAAAGTAATACAAAAATGTTTAAAATCGATTGCAAAACGTATTCCATTTGTTTATTAGGCTGAAAGTTTCATTCTAAATATACTGATAATTTTCGAATGAATTCAATTAACAAAATTTCCAAAGATTTAAGTAAATGTAATATTATTCCAAAATTGCAATTTGTTTCATCCAAAAAGTTTCTAAATTAACATCTTTTTCTTCTAGAGTAACTGTTTAGTATACAGTGTGAGTCAAAAGTATGGATACACCCTGTTAAATTTTAAATGGATAAAGATAGAAAAATGAAACTCAGAACACCTTTCTAGGAAATAAAAGTGAACTTTTTAGTCATTATTACAACTTTGGCCATTTTCCCAAAATGGGATTTTTGGGGGGCAGCTCAAAATTTTAAAATATAAAGACCCATTTAGTGACACCTAATTTTAAAGTCCTTGATTAAAGAAGAAGAACAGTGGAAACTAGAGCTTTCTATCTCAACCCAGTACAAAATGGCAGCTCATTGAAATTAAGTAAAACTTCATTGAGGCAAAATATGAACATCCACATTCAGGTGGTAAATAACAACAATAGACAACCAATGAGCTGCCATTTTGTACTGGGTTGAGATAGAAAGCTCTAGTTTCCACTGTTCTTCTTCTTTAATCAAGGACTTTAAAATGAGGTGTCACTTAATGGGTCTTTATATTTAAAAATTTTGAGCTGCCCCCCAAAAATCCCATTTTGTGGAAATGAGAAAAGTTGTAATAGTGACTAAAACGTTCACTTTTATTTCCTAGAAAGGTGTTCTGAGTTTCATTTTTCTATCTTTATCCATTTAAAATTTAACAGGGTGTATCCATACTTTTGAATCACAGGTGCCTCAATGAAGTTTTACTTAATTTCAATGAGCTGCCATTTTGTACTGGGTTGAGATAGAAAGCTCTAGTTTCCACTGTTCTTCTTCTTTAATCAAGGACTTTAAAATGAGGTGTCACTTAATGGGTCTTTATATTTAAAAATTTTGAGCTGCCCCCCAAAAATCCCATTTTGTGGAAATGAGAAAAGTTGTAATAGTGACTAAAACGTTCACTTTTATTTCCTAGAAAGGTGTCCTGACTTTCATTTTTCTATCTTTATCCATTTAAAATTTAACAGGGTGTATCCATACTTTTGAATCACTGGTGCCTCAATGAAGTTTTACTTAATTTCAATGAGCTGCCATTTTGTACTGGGTTGAGATAGAAAGCTCTAGTTTCCACTGTTCTTCTTCTTTAATCAAGGACTTTAAAATGAGGTGTCACTTAATGGGTCTTTATATTTAAAAATTTTGAGCTTCCCCCCCAAAAATCCCATTTTGGGGAAATGAGAAAAGTTGTAACAGTGACTAAAACGTTCACTTTTATTTCCTAGAAAAGTGTCCTGACTTTCATTTTTCTATCTTTATCCATTTAAAATTTAACAGGGTGTATCCATACTTTTGAATCACAGGTGCCTCAAAGAAGTTTTACTTAATTTCAATGAGCTGCCATTTTGTACTGGGTTGAGATAGAAAGCTCTAGTTTCCACTGTTATTCTTCTTTAATCAAGGACTTTAAAATGAGGTGTCACTTAATGGGTCTTTATATTTAAAAATTATGAGCTTCCCCCCAAAAATCCCATTTTGGGGAAATGGGCAAAGGTGTAATAGTGGCTAAAAAGTTCACTTTTATTTCCTAGAAAGGTGTTCTGAGTTTCATTTTTCTGTCTTTATCCATTTAAAATTTAACAGGGTGTATCCATACTTTTGACTCACACTGTATATATGTTCATCGTTGTTGTATTGTTTTACCTCCATAACAATAATATTTTTCTGATAATTATATTTCATTTATTTAGTTTGAAAAGAGTTAAATGTTATAAAATCAAAAGTCTGTTCTTACTCACTTTAGTTGGTTCATGTGTAAACACTACGCAGCGGTGTTTTCTGCGTAAACTTCTAGATAATTACAGGATCGGTTTTCAAGGTTAATGAAGCACGCTGCCCAGCCTAACTACGATCAATGTCCATTACAAGCACGCCATTATTGGGGCAACCACACGTCAATATACGGCAGGATAAATTTAATTTGTCTACAGTTGTTGACAAAGTGGCATTTTGTTCATTTAAATTAGTTTGCAAAACAGCTGATTTCTCAACAGTTTCACTTTGCCCACTACTTTGCACACTACTTTGCTCACTCCGAATGGCAACCGAACAAAACGAAATTTTGGTTAAGTTTATTTGAATTGATTTATAATATACAGGAAATGTCCCGTATGTATGTTAGATTAATTCTTACATGTAAAATAACATAAATAAACAACAAAACAACGTTTTAAAGTTGAAAAAAGGAAGTAATTATTCATAAAGATGATTTACAGTGTATGTACACGGAGAGTATTTTCCGTTTGCCGAGTTTTGAAGTTGGCAATCTCGTTTCCTCAACAATACACCTATGTTATTAATTTGTAATATTCATAAATAACCTCAGTTTTGACGTGAGGTTGAACACTATCGTGTTAAATTAATGTTTTATTAAATTGTGTTACTGCTGAAGTATGTTTTTTATTTGTCACAAAATAACTGTAGACAAAGTATAATGTGCAATTCGTGAGCAAAGTGTCTTTTTTAAACTCGATAAAATTGACGCACTCGGCAAGCCTCGTGCGTCAACATTTTTCTCTCGTTCAAAAAAGTGCAACTTTGCTCACTAGTTGCACAAATAACTATTAACCAACTAAATTCATATCTTGACTTTTACTTAGTTTCATTTATTAAATTACTATCTGTGTGTGAGTTATATTTGATTTTACAGATACGTAATTCGTTTTCTGATTTATATTCTATTTCTTAAGCATTATTTAAAACTCTTAGGAAATAGCTAGATGAAATAATATTTTGTGCAAAAAAATTCTGTAAAATTGTTACGAAATATCCAGCTGTAATAAAAATTTGTGAACTGTTAAAAAAAGTGAACTGTTATAATAATCTGTACACACGAAACATCCTCAAAAGCTGTTAAGAAATAGCCGGCTGTAATATTAATTTGTGTACAAAAACGTGTAATAAATTTTTTACAAAATAGTTAGCTTTAATAATAATCTGTGCACAAAAAACACTCTCTAAACGGTAGCGAAATAGACTTCTGTAATAATAATCTTTGGAAATTAACCATTCTGTAAACCTGCTACCTGTAATAATAATCGTGAACATATTTTGTAATACGATATAAATACTTTGTTTCTTAATTTCGTCTCCTTAATGTTATTTATTACAAAATACTGCATATTAAGTTAGTCCATGATACATATATAAATATAGGTGTTAAAATTAATTCAATGATAAATAATCACCTACCATTACTTGTCAATTTTTTTTAACTGACTTCACCTTTATAGTTGGACGTTATTTTCTATATTATTAAACAATAAAATTGAAACACAGTAATAACTCTTAGGACGGATAATGAATTATGTAACTGAAGAAGGTTTAATGTTTAAATAAAATCGAGCTTTGAAATTTTTATTTTTTTTGCTATAGAGAATATAGAAATTTCGAAGTAAAATTATCAATAGCAGCAGTAAAAGTTAGAATTATTGTCTTGCTGTAAGATATATTAACTTTGTAACATATTTGGCAAATATTCCCTTCCCAAATTCAACAGTGAAAATTTACGTGTCGTTAAATAATATTTAAATGCATAACTTCAGATTTAAAAGTATCTAATTGTTTTACCAAATCACTCTATTTTATATCCTACTATTTTATTTAACCAATGTGTAAAAAGTTATATTTTTGCAAGCTACAATATTTGGAAATTTTTTGCACAAATAATAAATCTGACCTAAAAGTGTTAGAAATGTTCATTTAATTTTTTCAAATTGTTATCTTCCTGAAAGAGAATCAAAATGTGCACGAAGAGATTATTCCGCACATCATTTTTAAAATCAAAAAATTAATACGGATTCCTCTTGAATGAACCTGTTCTTTAAAAAAATATTTTAGGTGTAAAAGCGTTTTGTCTTCTATAATTATTTTTCACAACATGTAATTACAGTGGGAACAGGGGTGTCATTCACAGGTTAGTGTTTATAAATCGCTGCATAAACAAAAGGTTAAATATAACTCTCGTAGATTTCATCTTTAGAGATGAACTACATTCGTTGGGTGTTAGAGTAGTAACTTAACATAATTTATATTGTTATTAATCCTTACAAGCATATTGAAAATATTACAAACAAGATTACAAACAGAAAAAACCACTGATTTATAAATAAAATATGTGTTTTCCAATTGTATAATAAAATGACTTAAAAACAATATTCAATTTAATATCGAATTCAGTAATTTGAACAATATTTTACCAGCTAATCTCGTCTTGGTTTTTTTCAAGGTAGATGATATAAAATGCGTCGAAAAGCTCTATTTATGATCGCCGAACAATTAGAAAATCTATTTCCTTCCATATATTTATAAAACCCACATTCACTATGCTTGTTAAAATTTACATATTTCATTTGAACGACATCAATACATTTTCCTACTTACGATCCATTTATTCTTTTTTTATATTTTATATCCAATGCATTTATAAGTGGAGATAAAGTAAGTATAACAAACCGTTAAAATAAAAACAAATGTATTAACAGTATTGTCAAAAACGTTTTATAAAGAAAATTTATGATCTTAAATGCTTTCGAAAAGGAGACATCCTCTTGGCAACGTATAGTGATAATATTCTATGTTGATTGTAAAAGGCGTCGCATTGTTAGTATTTCGTAATTTATCAAATATTCCAACCATAATAAAACGCACATAGTTAAACTCCAGGTAGTTAAATTGTATAGATTAAACCAATTTTTTTTTATCTGCAGCCCAGGTTATTACAACGTATTTTAATATTTATTTTTAGTTTTCTATTTTGTATGACACTGGGCGATTTTTGATAACGTGAGACTGAACTAATACCGTGCAAACAAATATCTTTTGTTAATGTTTTATTTAAGTCTCTTTATAAAGAAAACGTTTTAAAAAGATTGCTGTTAATTATAACTATTACATCAGCCGAGAACCTACAATTTTTATATTTTCTAATTATGAGGAATAGAGTTGTTAACATTGTTAATTTCAGAAACTTCGGTATTATATACGCAAATTTTGTGAATGTATTAATTAATTATTCATACATGTTTATAATACAAATATTAGCTTGAGAAACATAAAATTATTATTACGTTATTTACTAATATTAATATTGTTCTGTATAACAGTTCGTGGGAAGGAATTGGTAATATGTATACAGTACAACACTTAATTTACAATTCTTTTCATCATTACCACGTTTTCTGAATATAATTAATTACACATTTTCTTTAATTAAATAATGCATTAATTTCATATTTTCTGATGTTAAAAATAATAACAATTACTAGCCTATTATTTTTATAACTTTAAGTGATTTTTTTTTCACTGTTAAGATTTTTTTTTTAACCCTAGACACAAAATAGTTTGTAAATATAAATAACCCTGCAATATTTAATGATTTTGTTTTAAATAAATTTCTGTTTGATACAATGCATATAAATATGTTTCTTTAAGAAATTTACACTTATTTGTAAAATAGAAACTATTTCAACAATACTTCTATGTTTTCATTCCAATTTATTCACAAATGTTACAGTTTGTTTCATTTTCTAAACAATTAAATATGATTGATATGCATAAACACCATTATAACTCATCATTCTGAAATATTTTGTCGAGTAAATTACTGTTTTATAAAATTTAATAATACTCAAATATTAAAAACAATTTATCAATCTAACTAATTCGCGAATTCTTTGTTTACACCATTACTAAATATTCTAGTTTAAGTAAAATGATCTCCAAAACAGTTTACTAATTATCAATAATATGAAGTGATATTAAACGAGAACATTTTAAAAGATTCTATTTTTAGGTCATGTAATCAGAAATGTTTTAGTAACCGTACATAGAGGCTCATTGTCTAGATAGTCAAAATACACCTAACGTCTGAAGGGGTAAGGACTTCCTTATAGAGAGTATAGATGTGGCAATCTCGATGGATCTACAACTTTCTTTATGTAGTCTTGGGTTAGATCTCTCTCTTTCATCTTTCCTACCAGATCTCTCTCGACCTCTTGTTTTCATCCTACTATAACGGGCTGTGAGGCTGATTGATGTTCGTTTCATTATATGTTACATAAGACGGTGTCGACCGAAAGGTTTTCACTTTGTCAAACAACAACAAAAAAACTGAAGAAAAGACTCCTTTAAACCTATTCATCATATATTATAATCGAAACGTAATATGATTACTTCAAATGTTTATAGAGTGCTTGATTTTTTCCCAATAGAAAATATTCAAACCTTGTGTTTTAAATTATGGATAATCAAATGAATGTATAAATATGTATACGATTGCCACACCTGCTGATTGGTTGTCATTCCTTCTGCGCACTTTACAATTATTTTCCCACCATTTATAACTGTTTTATATGTAAATGTGTGAAAGACGTAGAAGGTGTTACCCATTGGGAATAACAACAATGTCACGTGATGACGAATAAATATTTTCAAATTTATGGGAAATTTGATTATTGAACTTCAGCAGTAAAATTAGCACTTTAATAAATATTGAATATCTAACAAGATTTATTATTATTGCACTATAAAAATAAAGACTTGTAAACCAAATCGAAGAGAATGATATTAAGATTATCGAAATAATATTATTTTGTTCGTAAAAAGTAAAATAAAAATATTATGTCTTGTCTGTTTCCTAGCAAAATTTCAGAGTAGAAACATTTATACATATTTTAAACAAATCTGCTAAATGATCATTTTTCCTAATTTTGTACCCATAACTAAAATTAATCTGATTTACTCGCAATTGACTTTAATGATTTTTGTTCTAATGAAGCTAACGCATCAGACGTATTGGTAAGAATGGTGTTCCGGGCGTACTCTGTCAAAACGTGAATATCCGACAGCAGAAATCACTATTTTCCCGTTCCTATCGTTAGTCGATGAGACCCGACATCACAGATTAGTCCTTATCTTTGGTTTGTTATGTTATATTATGATAGTTCATCTTTGTGACAAACTATTGTACACTCTATATTGTGTACTAAACTTTGGAATCATTCAGTTGGTTGTGATTTTATTTAACCTAACCTATAATATTTCAATGACATTTATAAAACCTCAGTTGTACGACTTTTCTTGTTGTATTCTGTATTCTTAATATTGATTTTATTAACGTGATGTAAGCTTTATCCGAAAGAGTTACACACAAAAAGACACACGCCACACACAAACAGACACACCCACAATCACACGTTTACAAACACAACCAAGCACGCAATTATTTATAATCTGCTAAATAAAATCTAAACTGCAAAAACTACTGTAAACACTGCAAAACCCTATTGGTATTATTAATTTTTACTATAATTTAAATATATTGTGGATATATATACAATATATTCTTTACAGCAAAATAAATATAAAAATAATAACTTCATAATGTGTGACTTTTTAGACAACTTCTTATTAATAGAAACCTAAAATATCTTTATATTATATTGTTTAAAATATGAGATTAGGTATTGCAAAAAAAATTCAACACAATAAAAGTTTAGATATTCACTTTAAATTACAATATTTAAAACGATAATACAATAGTGGAAGTATATACTGAATTTTGTGTACTTTATATAATTTATATATTTATATTTATTACGTAATATATAAATTAAATTACAGTCTCACAGACAAATAAACCAACAAAACGAGTTCAACGTATTGTTTTATAAACCAGAATATCTTCAATGTCTAATAATTAGTTTATAGGTGTTAGGCTGTGTGAATAAAATATGTAAACTCGTTATTTACAGCAGATAGTGGTCTATGAATATCCCAAGAGATGGTACACGAATAATTGCCTCAATTGTTTTGCAGCAATTTTAATATTCACGTGCGCGTTGGAATATCTCTCATAAATACTGCAACTATTATCAAACTATTGAATTAAACTATTCTAGTTTATCTGTAGTTTTGCATGTTGAACTTCTTTTCTTACAATTACATTTATAAATATTTTTTTAAATATCTATAATTATTTCTATAATTTATCTTCAATCTCGCACACGTTAGTGCACATTATTTAGGATAGTTTATTGGCTTCTTATAATGAAAAAAAAAAGCCAGTTATGCTGTGAATTGTTATAGCTGAGCTTTACAACTTTAATGAAAGGAACCACCACAATGCCATGTTATACAATTCAACAAATAAGATGCAAACAGTATAGAATTAAACTGTATAGTAAAGATTTTTTTTTTAAATGTCAAAGTATCTTCCTAGTACTTATAAAACATACATTTTAGATTGACACAACTACAAATTATAATCATACAAGAAAACGGGGAATACACTTCTTTAAATATTTTTACTGATAATTTTTTTTTTTTGTTTTTTTTTTAACTGTTTACTACTAGTGTTTGACTCCCATTTTAGTCCCTGTTACTTTTGTGTGCACAAAACAGTTCCTATCTAAAGATACGATTATACTATTTCATATTGTTATAATAATTTTTCATTGTTATAATAATAAAGTTTAATTCCCTGCTAGTTCCGTAAGTAGTGGAACTGATACCCTTTGCATTCTCTTAATTTAAAATCAGAACAAAGTATTTTGTAAGTTAAGAATCCAATACCATTTTGTTTGTTATTATTTTTCTGTAGAAATTGTCTTATCATATCTCAGCAGAATAAGCCACCAATAAAGGAAAAACATTGTTTAAAAAATTACATTATTTCCAAGTTAAACATTTTTGTAAACACAATTTATCACTTGTGCGTACAAAATATTTATAGCATACGGTTTAGTTTAGTTACAAAAAGTATTAATGTAACAACCAAATTAAAACGTAAGAAAAACGTGGCAGAATACAAACATATACGAATCGTAGTTCCTGTTGTTTTTCGAGTGTTTCTTTTCTGTTAAAAAAAACGTAATCAAAACAAAACAAAATATCACAATTTGTGATTGTTAGACATAATATGCAACTAGAGGATATTTGACCAAATGGATATTTTAAATCCAGAATATTGGTATCAATGGACTTTTCCTTATCCACATTTTCAATAAATGTAAAAACCGTAAACCGGCGAACATAAATGTAGCACTTTCAACCCTGTACAGCATCCATAGGGAAATAAAAAAAGTTTTTACTGAGCTCGTAGTTCTTGAGGCAATCGAGTTTCATCTACACCTACATCACAGATTCCCTCTTTGTCTCTTTGTAGTCACTCAATCCAAACCGTGTTCCCTTTTATAAGCCTATTGATTACGTTAATGTTTTAACGAGACACAATACGACAATAGCTGTTGCTATGGTGATTCAGTAACATAATTGATAATTGTATGTCCTCAATTCATGTTTATGAATTACCCTACCCATAGAATTGTTACTAATTATTGCTTTTACAATATTCCCAGGAATATGTATAACTTGCAATATCAAACATCAAAGTAACTTGTTAACGTACATTGCTTTCTACTTTCATTCGAGCACAAACAACAAATGATGAAAACACAATTTTCCACAATAAAATCTTTATTTGTACAATACAACGTTATAGTGACTAATTATGCTCAGTTGTTACATAAACAATACCTCCAGACGCCGAAGAATAACTGGTAATTTATTGTGTTTTAACTCCTTTCGTGATTATACGTTCCACAAACGTGTCTTATTGTAGGGAATGAGTACAAATAGTTTTTACCTAAGCGTCATGCCATAATGTTCACCCATATACGTGAAATTATTCACGAAATTAAATACAAAAGTGTTTTTAAATTGGCCAATACATATGTGATCCATATATTTTGAAAGTGTGGGTGTAAAGTGCACATAGTGGACCACGTATGTAACTGGGTAAATGACAAAAGTATTTAGTTGACATTAATTGATTATTCTTATAGTGTTAAAGTAGAAATAATCATAAATACAAATTTGTAAATTCTTTACTGTTTAGAAAGTTGTAAAACAGGCTTAGACCACGCCTCTCCGTATAGATAAGGGGCGTGTCACAACACTAGTTTAGTTGTAGTTTGATTATTAAAAAATGGCGACATTTTAGTCAAAATAACTTATTACTTGTGAGAAATTGGGTTCAAGACTAATTTTAATAAACAGCTGGCGACTTTCAAACCTAAGCAACATCTGTCCTAAATCAAATTTCTAACTTTTCTAATGTCCTGATTATTTGGGAACTGACAATTGAATATTTCTGTATTGATTTTTTTTTTTTTTTTAGAATGACCATAAACATATCTAAGTCTGTTTTATTGCTGAAACATAACTTGATTTTAACGACGAATGAAATAATTTTAGTGGCACCACGTAAAAATCGTTATTTCTATCTCTAAAACATTTTTCTTTTAATAAAAACTATTTCCAATCTATTTTCTAAACATTCTTTTAATATCTCATTTACATAAGATAATTCAATGATTATTTTACACTTTAGTCAAAATACACTTCTTCTTTAAACTGAATATACATTTTCATAACTACAGTTTCAAAAGCTTGATTTTTTTAGACAATAGTAAATTGTTACCACAAACCCTGCCATAGACATATTACAGTAACTCTCGCAAATTAAACAATTCCAATAAACAACAATTTTACAATATAAGAAACAATCAAAGTTTATTTGAATTGTAGTTTATCTGTAAGCATGATATTTACCATTTAAAACCTACAAATATTACCATTTAAAAATATCAGAGATAAAACCTTTTGTTTGAGCAATATTATTTTCACAAATGTAAACCTGCAGATGTTTCTACTACGGTGAGAAGATATAAAATATAATGATGGAGGCAATAAGGTCTCCCAACCTAAGTATGTTCTAATGTTACAGTTTTATAGAGCCACCTTTGTGATGGTTTAACTTGTTGCTGATTTTGAGATTCATGCTTGGACTAAATTTACATGTTTATTTATCAAAATACGAGCAACAATTAATTTTCTAGAAAAAAATAACACGGAAAATTAATTCTTCGAATTACAAAAACTAAAAAATTTATACTATAAATATTATTTTTATTTTGTATAGAAAATTTCTCCAGGATCCAACTTGTTTATTTGTCATTTTCTTTCATAATCTGAATAGCAATTTTTAAACATCAAGTTGAGTTGGTTTGAACATTACCGCTTAATAGCTGTCTTCCATTTTATATCATACATATAGCTTTACATCCTTTGTACCTAACTTTAGTAGAGTGGAATGATCACGATCGATTTTCGCATTTTGAACGATGGTCACGTCACTTTACTGTTGGACCGAACTACGACGAGATGACAAGAAACGAGAATCCCCCGAAAACCCAAAACATAACTCCAGTCGAGCACCTGGACAAGATGGCTAACTTTTGTACTCCGCCTTTTAAATTAATTTAAGGTTGCTCTATATTTTACAATACATTGCGTTCATCTTTTTTTCTGGAAGCCCGTAATGTTAGTCGACCAGCTGGTATTTGTTAAAATGCGTTTCTCAGCTGTATGACACAGTAGGCTCAAATTACCTTCAGAAGTTAAACATCTTTAAAATGGTAGTTTTATTATAAGTTACCAACTAATTGTTTACAGTAGGTAAATTTTTAAACCTCAAATCCCGGTGTATTGGTTTGATAGACTAATTATTTAGGGATTCATTAATTTAACAGTGTAAAAAAACCTTGGACCATTTAACCTAACCAAAATCAAAACTATCCAAAATGTTTCGCTAGAGTTGAAATTGAAACAGGGTGTTATGGAGCTATATATAACTTGAACTTAAAATATGTTAGTTTCCATATTGTTAACTTCACGTCTGTGTTTTTGAGTTTTAAAGTAGAAATAAAGTTTAAAAGCTCGATTAAAATTAACACTTGAAGCTTCTTCACTAATATAATACAATACCTAAGAGATACTATCGTCCTGCAATGTTATATTTTAATTAATATTAAAGATTGTGCTTAAAATTAGAATATGTTGGCTGAAAAGTTTGATAACAAGTAATAGTAAGTAATTACTAAGTGCTAAAATTTTGTGATTAAATGTATTACTATAATACAAATTCAGAAAACACACAAATTTGTAAATTTTACATTTATTAGGTCTAGCCAAACATGGTTTCGCCACTTACGGCATTGACGAGGCTTATACAAAGACTAAATAACCTAAGAAGAAAATATTGTACACATTTTGAGACCAAACCTACAAGCCCCGTTACGTGACGATGCAACCTGTAGCCTGGATAACCAGTAAATCATAAATAATTTTAGACATGCTTTGACAAAGGTTGAAGTAGTAGAAAAAAGACAAGAATTATGTTTGATTGTTTAAGACTAAATTAGCATTATTACAAGAAAGTCTCTTAATTTCTAAAATGTTGTAACTCCCTTTGACGTCCATATAGAGGATTTCAAATTTAATATTAGAAGCATATTGTTTAGTGTTATTTGTGTATAGGAACACAAAAATTGTATACAAAATAAACGAGCAGAGTATTTTGGGATTGCTTTTTGAATATTGAACTGTGCTCATAGATATTTCGCTATCACTTTTACTTTAGTTTTTAAGAGGACCCATTTTTTTTCTACGTATTATAAACGTATTTTAATGTATGATAAGTTAGATTAGACAAAAGAAACCTAAAAAATGATGATGATTCTTGATGAATAGCCTACACGCTACCATGCTGATAAATGTAAAAATTAGTGGACAAAGTTAATTGTTTCCAGGGGCAGAATAGGCAATCTGACTACAACGCTCAATCAATGTTAAAAGATTGACTCTAATAATTTAAGTTTTTACGTGTTGAGGGGGTTTTAAGTCGGCAAACCTCTAATAGGATTGGTACTGCAGGTTGTGGGTTCGAATTCAAGGTAACACAAGGACTTTTTGTACAGTTTGATTCTTCCCAACTGTAATAATGCGGTAGAATGGTTCATATAAATAAAGAGTGGATGGCTTAAGTGGAAGTTGACTGGGTTGGTTATAAATGAATTATACCAAAATAAGGACATCAGCAGGACATTGTTTTTACTAATAACTTTTTTATGATACACAATTATAAAACAAAACGTACAGCTAATATTTTTGTGAACATACACCAGTTAAGCTATCATAAACTTGTATCGTGTTCGAATCAATTTATGTAGTCATAGATTTACTTGTCGTTGCACAAATACTGTCATACTTGGATTGCTCATTGATTGGTGTCAGGTTGGACTGAGTGCTTCAATAACTATGAAAACCCAACGTGTAATTATTTATAAGCTGACATAAGAAACAAAGCTCTACATCGTGTTAATGAACTGGAAACTGGAAGTGTGCAATTTTGATTTTATAATCTTCACGTTTTGTAACACATTATAAAATAAATTTTAAAGTTCAAACAGAGAAATTAAACAATTTTATTGAAAAAATATGTAAAAAATAAATCATATATTTACTGAGACGCTATAAAGTTAATGATGTAACTAACACTTTGCAATAAAACGATTTATTCTGTTTGTTTGACATGATCATTTAAATTATGTTTGATTAAATTTTTCAGCTTTATGAAAAATGTGCCTTTGATTTTGTTTACTAAATTTATATGTAGCTATAAAGCTGCTTAATAAAGTTTAACTGTCTACAATAATTCCATACAGATAGAACAAAATAAGGAAACAAATAATCTTGTAGCCAATGCCACATTAACCAAAATGTAGGATATTATAATCTTCTGCAAATTAATACCTTGATAATCTTCTCGAGTGGTTTGTACTCAACGTAACTGTGGAGTGTTCAAGAGCATAAATCTTTATCTGTAGGTTTATTATAATCTTGGTAGAATAAAATAAATATTAGTTATATCAAATAAGAAAATCTGTTTTAAAAATATCTTACAGGCGTAAGAATAGTTTTAAACAATATTCTTGTACGTGTACACAGTACATGGAATTATATGATTATGAGTATTATTTAAAAGATAAACAGACTGAATAAAATAAGAGAAACGTATTCGTGTGAGAGATTATATGTGCTAGGTCTTAACAGAATAATAAAGAATTTAAAAAATTAACACAATCAGTGATGTATTTTAATTTGTTTTAAAGATAGATGGTTTCGAGTATGGTAAATTGTTAAATGTAGTTTAAAATTATCTCACATATATTTTTTTTTAAATAAAGAAATATGTTTATAATACACGTAACTAAAATTTCAAAAATTTCAAATTGTACCAATTTTTGTAAGTTTACAAATAATTTGTATTGTTATTTATGCTAATTTATAGGGAGTAAACATTTTTTTTACCTTAAGTTTAAACAAATTATATCTCATAAAAATGTAACCTTTCTATTATTGCAGGTATTTAAAAATATGTTTCTGTCCATAGTATCACCAAAACAAAAATATTTTATTAAAAATATAAATAAAATATTCATTCCTTTACGTTGTTTGATAGTTTTTATAAGCTTTTGGTATAAGTCGATCACTAAGATAAACGTAACAGTCAATCACAAACATATATGAATATATACAGAAAAGACAACAAACAATCATCACTATTGTTTTAATAATCTAGGTTAGAGACGATAATAATATGTGTTCAGTTTTGAAATAACAACAAAATATCAATTTATTTGAATATGTACTCCTACCGAGTATATATCACATGATTATTCTAAAGGGAAAATTTCTTTTGAGGATATTTTAGAAAAATATACCGGGTGAATAAAAAGTCAAGACCCCCCCTCTAATATTTTTCTAAGTAAATATACAGAGATATCCTTTTGGTGGTCGTGCAATCTTAGCAGGAAGTTTCATTTTATGATTTTGAAAATTTTGATTGTCAGCCAAAAATGGGGGATTTTGGGGGCAACTCAAAAATTTTAAATGTAAACCCCCTTCAAGTGACACCTCATTTTGAAGTGTTTACAAAAACTTAAAGAATGGTGAAAACCAGAGTTCGCTATCTCTTCTCTATCAAAAATGGTAGCCCGTCAAAAGTTATTGAAGTCTACACAAAATTTCATCCTTATAAAATTCAGCTTGTCCATGAGTTGAATGAAGATGATCCAGACCGTCGTCTTCAATTGAATAAACAATGGATGAGCTAAAATTAGAGCTTCTATTTCCTCACAAAATTGAAGACGACGGTCTGGATCATCTTCATTCAACTCATGGACAAGCTGAATTTTATAAGGATGAAATTTTGTGTAGACTTCAATAACATTTGACGGGCTACCATTTTTGATAGAGAAGAGATAGCGAACTCTGGTTTTCACCATTCTTTAAGTTTTTGTAAACACTTCAAAATGAGGTGTCACTTGAAGGGGGTTTACATTTAAAATTTTTGAGTTGCCCCCAAAATCCCCCATTTTTGGCTGACAATCAAAATTTTCAAAATCATAAAATGAAACTTCCTGCTAAGATTGCACGACTACCAAAAGGATATCTCTGTATATTTACTTAGAAAAATATTAGAGGGGGGTCTTGACTTTTTATTCACCCGGTATATTGTTACCTTATACTAAATGTGTGACCATACGCTATAATACAATGACAATGTGATATCAATAATAAGGTTATCGGTTTTAATTTCTGTATACTCCTGAAACGACATAAGTCTATATGGAAATCGCTGCGATTATGATGACGTGAAGTTTAGTTGTAAAAAACTACTGTAAAACGTTCGCTAAGACAGTTTATATTGTTACTAGTATTCAAAATTGAATACCTCCTAATTAACCAATATTGATCATTTTATAGTGAATTACAACAATAAATAAACGAATAACAAATTTATCACTTTTAAGAACTGTCTAACCTGTATAATTATGAAAATCTTTACAAGTAAAGATAATTTCCTGACGTCTCTTTTTATAAATGCATTAAATATAATTATTACAAAGAGAATATATTAGTTGTAAGGATAGAATACGTAAATCCTATACACGCAGTTGTCAACGTAAGCTTCCTTTTTTATCTCGAAATAAATTGAATTTCTTTAAATTGTAACTAAAAATGTGCAACGATCATGAATACAAATTTGCAAATTATTTTATTTCAATTACCTCTAAACAAATTATAGGACTAATATATAAATATTGAGTTCAACTTGTGAGATAATATAAAAGTTAAATTGAACTCTGTTATTAATAATACATTTATTAACAGAAACATTTTTTCACAAGAATGTCGCCATCTTTAATCATGCTTTAGCTAGAATAATTAACCGTTAAAATTAACAGTTATAGTTTGATTATTGTAAATGCATAACTTTACTGGAGATGGGACATTCGTTGATAATCAACTAAGTTATCAAAAGTAATATTTGTGAGATAATGTGTTCATAATTAATGTTAGCTGTAAAATGCATTGATATGTAGGGAATATGTTCTGCAGAGCTGCGGTTTGCTATCAAACATCAACCTTAGATCATTCTAATTATTCTCTCAAGAAACTCAACGTTAGTAATTTCAATAGGACATTATTAGAAGTAATATCAAATTCAATTCAAAATAATGTATAAAAAAAATTACGTTCAAATTAATTCTTTTACCAATTGTTTCCTAAACCTTTTCAGCAACTTTGATACAACACTGAGAAGTGATTTAGGCCGAGAGTTGGAGCACTCCCAGTTTACCCTTGAACAGATGAATGAGTTACGCCAATTTAAAAACATTTGAGAATACGCCTCGTAATGAACTATTTTTAACTACATTTAACAAAGGATTTTTAATAATACCTAAGTTGTCCTTAATTATATCCTTCTTAATGCTTTTACCCACGGTGCCCAACCCCTTCTCAGTTACTTTATACAGTTCACCAATTGCAACTGCTTCTCCAGGGATCATTTGTAACTCCCTCTGTACCTTGTATAAATCATCCACCACACATCCTGCCGCCGGGACTCCGCTGGCTAACTTCTCACACGCACCCTAAATATAATCATTCATTTTTTTAACAACTCGGATTATATTATCATTAGAGATATTTCTTGTTATATCTGTACAATGTTAACTGAAAAATCGTGACGTTTTATAGTCCCCCGCCCAACTCACCAATGTACAACAATATTTATGTAGGATTACGCAAATAGTTGTCATTTTATTTTAATAATAATGTTTCCTAGCAGGTCTCAAGAAATTACTTAGCATATTTCTATCATTTTTTAATAATTGCTAAAATCATAGTTTATTAGTACAATATTTTTTTCAAACAGAAATTGTGTGTTGTCTTAAGGTACATCCAACAAAATTTAAAATGTTTCCATAACTGATCAAATTTCACATTAATCTATCTATAAAAAGGAATAACTACACGGACAACGTACTGGTAATAACTGTTTACCCGAACGAACTCATTTTGCGTGTCAATGGAAATTACAAATATCAAAATCAATTTTAGATGTGTCTATGTAAATATAAGCCTATTCTTAAACATTAGAGGTAATTGCAACTTTATTCATTTACATTATAACTTTAAATAAAAAAATTATACCATATCTAACGTACACATAATTGCTCAAAGGAAGTATTTTAAATTTTATAAATGTAATACTCTAAACGAAACGTTCACCTCAAGGTTTTACAACGCCATTTGAATTTAAATGTAAAATATTCCACAATTTTCTTTCAGAAGATGGGGTGTGGTACACTGTTATATTTTATCTTCTAAAGTTATGTTTTGAATTTTAATTGTTTACATTAATACCATCTAACGTAAAGCGACATAGATGTCATATGATTCTACGTTGTAATCTAATCTAAACGTTACAAGACCATGGTGTTATGTGTACAGTGCTGTGCTGAAAATATTTAGAGGTACATATGTTCGTTTCATATTATCTTGTAAAAGACAATTTTCTGTGGTTTTTGAACAATTTGAAATTTATAAACCCGTAAAAAAATTTCCTAAATAAAATGATAAAACTAATTATAATATAAGATTTGTTATTCGCCATTCCGATTATTATGTTAAATAATAAATAAATGTAAGACTCACCGTCCACTTGATAATGGCTGAATAGCCGAAACGGCCGTCGTATAAAAAAACCACCAAACAGAATATTGTGGACGGCGAGTCTTACATTTATGTATAATTTAATTATGGTAGGTGTAATGTTCCTAACATGGGTTCATGGTAGCTTACATCATTTTAATATATCGTCTACAACGAATGTAGACTCAGGGACTTCCGTAACTTCAGCCACCAATTTTTCTGTTTTGTTTCCAGTTCTTCATACCCAAAATATAAAACGGACCATTCTACACCACCCTGTTATCTAATCTTGAGTCTGTCAATCCTTCTTTGGTGTATATTTACTTCTTTCAAAAGTTTTTTTTCTAGTTAGCAGGCATCCTTACAAGATGAAATGCGCATTTAAACGTAATATCTATATATTGTCCTCAAGATCCTGCGCTCAAACCTAAGATATATTCAAACCGTTGATTTGATCCTATGTATAGATGAGACAGGATAAAAACCATAATGGCGCCCATTAACTTCTTTATAGAAACAATAATTTAATTTCAAACACGACAAATACAATAACTATAGTTCCAATTATTAATTACTGATTGATATTTAGGCCTACTATATATACATTTTGTTTTTCGATAAGTAACTTATTTGTTCTCTATATTTTCATTTTTGAGCATTATACTTAAAATACAATTATTTATGTTATAAAAACACATCATTAAATAAAAGTATGATATTATTTCCCAAGTTTTAATGATTAGACTGGAGATCTTGATCGAAGGAGGAACTTGTTCCAACATTCCAAGATAAACGGCCACCAACCCCCTCTCTGCCTATGTAAACCCTTTCTCATTTCTACCCTGGAGAAATGTGTATTTGCATATTCAATGAGGCAATAACACGCTTCACTAACTAATTACACTATTTCAAGAATTATTTTTTCTTCGAAACGAAGGAGCGAATACTCTCACACAATGAAAATTTGAAAAATAACATCAATTCAATTGGGAAAAAAATAGATTGTAAAATCCGTTTTTTTATGACAGTATAAATTTATTTTTGAATTTTTCATTTACTAATATTTGAAAACTGAATAAAGTATTTGAAGAAAATGTTATTTAAACAGAATGTTATTAAATAATAAACATCAGAAAATAACATCACAACACAACAAAACATATTGATGATAATAGTCTAATATAATATAAAAACGTTTTTAGTTTGTTGTAAATAGTTCCTCTCATATTCTCGATTCACTGAAAGTATTTATACTAGCCTATGTGTATCAAATTATAACATAGGAATGTAATACAGGGAACAGATTCCAGAAATCATAAAATACCTTCAAAGCTTACGTAAACGAATGAACGTTGTGCATTGATCTAATAACCATGACGTTTACATTACATGATAAGGTCAACACTACTAATGTAAGAGTCCAGCAAAATACCACAAAGAGACAAGGAATAAAAGGGCTGTCTGCACAATAGAAATATACGATTCCACCATTGCGATAAACGAGACTTTTATCTAAAGTAAGTTTGCTACACACCAAAGTGATGCGATCTGTTGGTAGGAGATGTTTGTTTGGAACCAGTTCGTGAGGACTATATATTACTCCTTTAGTAAAGATAATATTTTCGTTATATATTAGAATCTGAAAACTAGAAGTAGTGAGAGAAGTTATTTTTTGTAGTGATATAATTTAATGAATGTACGCCACAGTTCCGCAGTAGTTGCAAACAAACTATCTAAACACTAAAAGTAATTACAGATTTTTAAAGGATGAGCTTGGAACGTTACTATTTCTTACTGCAACTTCAATTTCTAATTCGGCTGCAATAACCTTCCTCACCAAACCCATCATCTCAGTTTTATGGTATTCCTTTAGTTTACAATTCCATAAACATGGGTATTTTCCAACACTATTGATGCAAGAAATGAAGAAACCTAAAACCTCCTTTACTTCTTGTCATTTTGAATTAACGAAACGATACTAGGCAGAGCGTGTCGTTTAATACATATATCTTATGATAGACGATGGTGTAAATCTGTTTAGCCACTATAATATTATTTGAACGCGTACTAGCAACACCTATCTTATATGATAAATATCGCGTATCGTAAAGACCTTGCGATATTTACACATCGCTCAAGTGTGCAGCCTGCCTAAAAGAGGATATTCATTATCCACATTTACATTAAATTTCGATATGTAATTAAACAATTAACACATTATTACGTTTACAATATAAGCTAAAACAATTCAATTGTTACACTTGTGACTTATATAAGCACTTGATAATAGTCATTTGTGCAACTAGTGAGCAAAGTGGCACTTTTTAAACGAGAGAAAAATGTTGACGCACGAGACTTGCCGAGTGCGTCAATTTTATCGAGTTTAAAAAAGACACTATGCTCACAAATTGCACATTATACTTTGTCTACAGTTGTTATTTTGTCACCATTGTTTTCCTTTAGCCAATGACAAAAACAGTTCATACTAGCGGTCGTACGTTTTCCTTGATTTAACAGGAAGGAGATTTAGTACAACGTTGTTAGCTTTTTCCGCTAATTTCGGCGGGGTATTTGACAGGTTTTCATCCTCTGAACTGTCCATATTTTAAAACTAACTACACAAAATATAGCAGTAGTGATAAACAACACATCAACACCTGAGTAGAAGTTCTCACGTCAAAACTGATGTTATTTATGAATACAAATAATTTAGGTGTATTGTTGAGGAAACGGGATTGCCAACTTCAAAACTCGGCAAACGAAAAATACTCTCCGTGTACATACACTGTCAATCATCTTCATGAATAATTACTTCCTTTTTCAACTTTAAAACGTTGTTTTGTTGTTTATTTATGTTTTTTTACATGTAAGAATCAATCCAACCTGCATACGGGACATTTCCTGTATATTATAAATCAATTCAAATAAACTTAACCTAAATTTCGTTTTGTTCGGTTGCCATTCGGAGTGAGTAAAGTAGTGTGCAAAGTAGTGGGCAAATATGAAACTCTTGAGAAATCAGCTGTTTTGCAAACTAATTTAAATGAACAAAATGTCACTTTGTCAACAACTGTATACAAACGAATTTACTACACGGTATATCTTTATCATTTCATTATAAACGCAGTTGCCGAAATATACAACAAACAAAATTATTTCTATTTACTATATAGTTTCTGTTTTTTTATATATTTTTTTATGTTTATTTTTTTGTTAGACCGTATATTATTTATGACACAAACAAAAAACCTGTACTTTACATGAAATATGATAAATCCTATCACAATAATCCCAAGTGTTTCAGTTAAGCTGACACATGACATTGAATTTTCAAAATAAAGCAAAGCGTGAAATATAGGAGGCGAAAATTGATCATTCACGAATGTTCTCAATCCAGATTTATTTACAGAATATTCAGGTAAATAAATATTTCCTGGAGAATTAACCGGTTTAAACAGATAGTAACACCAAAATCACAATAAACCTATATCTTCATACAGTTTATAACTACAGTGAACGTAAATGCTTTAGTTTTTAAATATCTTAAAATTATGATGGACAATAATAGTTTACTGTATCGATT
The DNA here is from genome assembly GCA_963513935.1 of Aphrophora alni. Taxonomy (NCBI): domain Eukaryota; kingdom Metazoa; phylum Arthropoda; class Insecta; order Hemiptera; family Aphrophoridae; genus Aphrophora; species Aphrophora alni. The sequence goes on from OY740773.1 coordinate 9,759,398, forward strand.
ATTTACTAGATTGATTTTTGTTCCGATTATAGTAATTTTAGCTTTTGTGAGGGTACTTTAAAATATCAGAAAGTTGTAGTCAAAGTTAATTTTCAATCTAACATCTAAAAATTACAAAATGCAAAATCTGGGTGACTTGGATTGATCCTCTTCCAGCACTCCTGGTCGAACTCTTGCATTATAATCTTGGTCATGTTATGGGTCTTGCATGGTGAGTCTTAATTTTGTTCTTCTTCTTACTGCAAGTCTTGCTTTTAAAAATATATATATACTTTTTTAAATATTTTAATTTTCTTCAATATAAAAATTCTACATAAAAATGTTGTGGTTTTTTATAGGTAAAACAATACAACAGGTGCGGAAGTACAACACGGAGAATAGGATTCGATGACAGAGCGTGGGAAAATTAAACTCTAATTATTATAAAAAGCGATCGGAGAGAAAATACAGTATGTATTGCTCCCTCTCTCTATCTAAGTTTCATCCCTTTAAAAAAAAACATGAAATACTTTTGCTGCAAGAGTCTTGGTCTTGCAACACAAGTCTTTCCGTGTTCTGTCTTTAAAATTTCTGTAAACACTCAAGACCTGTGAAACTTCATGTAGTGAAATTGTGCTTGCTCACACTTGATGTCTAAAACATATTTTTGTATTCATGAGTATGTACTAATAATTATCTCTCTTAAATAACGAATATTCCTGACTTAAATTGTAACTAGCAGAAAATACACTGTTTTACAAAAAATGGCAAATATTACAAAAAACTATCAATCAGGTTTTAAAAAAATTTCCTCTTCACTGGCCTCGTCAAATTTGAGCAAAGGAGCAATATTATTTTATATTTGAGATTTACAATTTATTCCGGATCGCTTGATTTAGGCCCTATATTTCTTTTGAAAACACAACAAAAACTAAAGAGTCATGAATATATAAAAAGAAGTTAATCAATATCATCATGGTATTTTCCCAACCGCATAATACAATGAAATCCTCTAAATGTAACACCCAAAAGTTGTGTTCATCAGTCTTGTAGGAAGTGGTAAATTCTCATGGTAGATTATAAGAGTCCCTTAGCATAGATCAGTATATTGGCCCTGGAAGGCCTCAAAGCTATACTTATGTAAAAAAGCCTTCTATCTCAACTTTCATATCTGAGACTCTGCTTTGGGTTGTAATTATACGAATATAAAATTTTCTTGAGACGTTGGAGTTAGAAATTATAGTTATTTGCAATACCTTCACTATTTGACAACCTATAGAGGTAGGGATGGTATAATTACATACTGAATCGAAATATTTAAATATTATATAATTTAGAATTTATAAATTGAATAACAAGTGATGTATAAATTTAAAAACTGTTTACAATTGCCGCCATTTTGATATTTTCCATTTATTTTTCCAGAATGTCTATGAGTACACTCTAGTCTACTACACCAAATTACATTTTCCTATTCTGATTTTTGACTATGGTGCTTAGAGACGACAAAGACTACGGATTTTAATATATTTGAACGAAATTGTGTAGTTACACTTATTTTTCATGATCCTCTGTTTTAAATAAATATTACAAACTATTATAATATTTATCAATGTAAAAAAGTTTAGTAAAATAAACTAGACTAAATTAAAAGATGTTTCCTTGAGAATGTATAGCAAATATATTAGAAGCACAGAGTTAGTCATTTTTGTTTATGTCGAGATATTACAAACGAGTATTTGTTTATGGAATATAAGAGAAACAATTTTATCAACGGAAGAAAATGTAGTTCAGACGAAACGCAGAACAATTCCAAGAAGGAAGGATTTTCGCTTTGTGTCTGGAAGGAGTAAATGGAAGTAGGTTACATAAAATATCGAACACATAATACAAATATAATATAAATTTCGCAGGAAGAATTTGCAAACTACGTATAATTCAATAAACGATCTTGAGGTGAATTCACAGAGGGATTGCTGTTCGTGTATGAATGGGGTGAAAATCTGGTAACCACAATACTTCATCCCCGTGAAGGAAGCAAATGAAGGATAGAATATTCATATTTCCTCCTACGGTGTACAAGACATACCCAGACCTAAATAAAATATTCGTAAACAGTTTTAATAGGCTTTTCTACTGTAACTCAAATTTTAGAACGTTTTCACAATACCAGTATTCAAGGTTGCCTGTATAGACTAATCCCTGATATCCTAAAATAAGGAGTGAAAGATAATTCTGAATTAGAATTAATGACAATTTTTAAATGATTAAATTGTTGAATTAAATAGTATATTTCAATTGTTGAGGTAGTCAACGATTCATGTTAAGCACAGATAACTCCAGAATACTAAGCGTAGGGTATTCTATTTGCTGAATATAGAATGTTTAATACAGTACTGTATACATTCCAGTGAAACCAACTTGGTTCTGTATGGCTTAACTGTGAATTACTTCCATTACTGTCCCACCCTTCCCCGTCCTCTTTGTTCCTTCAATAAGACAAGTTTAATTATTAATTTAATATTTACGTTGTAGCATGTTTAATTTGATGAAAATAGGGGTCTGTATTTAATCAAAGTACTTATGACAAATTATACAAACCACAACAATTTAAGAGTTGAAATAAATATAGTATTTATTTATACATAATAATCTTTTTTTTATAAAATAAACTAATTCGTATAAATTTATTATTTCAGACTATAATAGTATTCTATATACTAAATAATATAAGCAATATATAAACTATATTGAATTATAAGGGTAGGTTTGACAATATGTTCCAAACATTTTAGAAGTGCAATGTTACTCATTGGTATTTAGCTCGACATATTACACTTGAATAGTTTTGTTTCTTTATGTAATCTAAAGAAACAATTGTCGTAATGGAAGTTCTGACAATTTAATGTAGTTTTGACAGAGCAAAAAACAACTCCAATAATGGAAAAGATAACTTTCTTTATAAGATTTGTTATTTGCATATTGATATATTAAATAATAAATAAATATAAGAGACAACGTCCACAATATTCTGTTTGGTCGTTTTTATACGACGGCCGTTTCGGCTATTCAGCCATTATCAAGTTTAATATTGGAAAAGCTCCTCCGTTGTCATGGAACACTCAAAAAACATAGTTACACATTAACACAAACACTGATTTCTAACGAATGTTTATTAAATTAAATTAAAACGCGACTTATGAGTCGGCACGATTTTTAGATGTCCCGGTACGTACTCCACGGTACAGTGTTTGTGTTTGTGTTATTGTGTAACTATATTGTTTTAGTGTTCCATGACAACGGAGGAACTTCTCCAATAACAAACTTGATAATGGCTGAATAGCCGAAACGGCCGTCGTATACAAACGACCAAACAGAATATTGTGGACGGTGAGTCATATTTATTTATTATACAACTTTCTTGTCTGGAAGGCGTAGGGGGGGGGGGTACTTTGTGGGAGTAGATTTAGATTTCATGAATTAGATGTAGGCCTATTGATTTATAGAACATGGTTCACAGAAGGAATTTATGAAGTGCATGCACTTGAAACGATCTTAATATGAATTCGTAGAACTATTGTTGTTCACGTATGAATGGGGTGAAGGTCTGGTAACCACAATAACCCTTTGTACTTCATCCCCGTGATGCAAGCAAATGAAGGATAAATATTCAGATTTCCTACTTACAAAGGCTTAGCCTAGATTAATAAATTATTCAAATACAGTTTTAGTAGACTTTTTCCCTGTATTTAAAACCTAGCTATAATATCACAATACCTTCTCAATATTGTTCGAAGAAATCAAGGATATCCTGGGCAAGGTAGTGAAATATAAGTCTGTGTTAGAAACAATTATTTGTTTTAAATAGTTGAAATAAATAGTGCATTACAATGAATTAAATTGTTGAGGCACCTATCGGTTCACATCAAACACAGACTAAGTGTGCACAATAATACTAACGAACTCAATAATACTAAGTGGTGTATAAGTGGAACACTATAAATAGTTTATTTATGTAGGATATGTCTCAAAAATTGATTTAGTATGGACTAAAATTCGGGTATTTTTAATATGTGATAACGAGAAATGGTAAAAAAAAGGGGGGTTTGATAAAATACAAAGCTATATTTCATTAACAATTTTGTATCATATTACAAAAGTGTATTATATTTCTTAGAATGTTAATTTTTTGCGCTTTTGGTATGGATAATTGTGAAAGTTCATGTATCATTGATAGGTTTTTAATTAAATAGAATTTTTTTTTTTTGTTTTTTTTTTAAAGCTCAAGGAAATTCCTAAATATTTGTTTTTACTACAACAGTGTTCAGTAGCGTTTTAAAATCCACCCCGATTTTTATTTATTAGCCAAAATTTATACCCAAATTATGTTTTTGAATAAATTTCTTGTATTTACAAATTTACAAAAGTGTTTTAATTAAATGTACTAGTTGTGGTGCAATAAAAATGAGACATATCCATTCATTTTATTTTTACAATTCAAAAATTATCTGTAAATGAAGTTTAAATTATAAACTGTATCAACTTTATAAATTGTCATTATATTTCTGTAAATATTGTTTCTGTAAATAGAAGAAAGAAACAAAGAAATTAAGATAATAAATAAAAAAATAAATAAAAAAAGTTGTGGAGCATTCTATTGTTGCCAACCTGGAACTGTGAGCCTTAACTACGATTTGCGTGCTTTGCTGATAGGGATTAATTACATTTTAATTGCATTAAGGTAATTTTAATTACTAATATAACACCGACTTTAAAGGAGGCATATTTGTTGAGAATATGCGTTTATAGGATTATGGATTTCTAAGCGAGATTTTTTACGTATCATAGAAATCGGATAAGAGGAACAATAAAGTAATATTATATTATAACACCTGGACGAAGAATGTCAAATTCATTGGAACTCCATGCACGACAAGGAAAACTGACAAAAATATTTAACGTCTACTATAGGCTATAATCACAGATATTTTTGGCGTATCGAAAACGTTAAATGGAACCAGATTTCTCGTTTAACACGATTTAAAGAACTGTTTAAAAGTGAAACAGTTACATAAATTCGATCTTTTCTTGAGACCAATCGCAATTAATCCAATAATACTCATCATTAGTTTTAGATTTCCATCTAGGCTATAATAATATTCTAAACAAAAGATTATAGGATAAATTTCACAGCGTATGTTCGAGACTAACATCGAACTAAGCCTATTTTAGGTTTTGCAAGATAATGAAGCACGTTATCTCGTCAATAAATTAAGACGCCATGTTAAGGAAACCACACATCAATCTGATTATGTTTAAGTTGTATGGCGTACTTATCATGTATTCTGGTATACGAAGAAACAGGGAAACATTCAGGATCTCTTCGACTTGTAAAAGTTAAGAAAGAAGTGTATATAAATGTAGATCCGAAAAGACTTAGTTTCCCGTCTATTAGTCGTTTTGTTTTTATAAAAACATAAAATATTGAGTTGGTAATTCGTACACGCAATATTATGTCAAATGTTAAAATGTAACAAAAACAAAGACTTTATTTAATATACAGTATAACAAATACACAGAACACAATTCTCACAAAAAATAGCCTAAGTATCGGACGCGTTTCAACGACAAGGTCGTCCTCTTCAGTGATACACGAGCTACACCAATCAAACTATAACTGAATCTAACGTTGCGTCAAACCCCATATTAATACAAACTGAATGGGGCGTGGCTTATTATTTTACGCTTCCAAGGCGATAGTACGCGCCACGTGTCAATTTAACTACTTAAGATTTAACATATAGCTAATACAAGATAATCGAACTAACCTTACATTTAACATTATACAATACATTTTACATTAATATAGAATTTTGTATAGGTCCTAGTTCATTATTTACATTTATGTCCTTATGTACTTATTAATATAAAAAGTCTGTATATTTATACAAACTGAAGGGGGTCGTGTAATATTATTTTAATATATTTTCAAAATGGCGACTGTTAAAAATATTTCACGTCGAATATCGTAAAAACCGTTAACTTTAAAAATATTTCGTATAAAAATATTTTCACCACCTAACGACAAACAATTTTTTTATTTTATTATTTATTTATTTATTTTTTTATTATTTTTTTTTTTATTTTTTATTATTATTATTTTTTACTGTAAATCAGAGGAAAACCTAGTTATCAACAAAAAACTAAAAATTGAATTTCTCGCTAAGAGTAAAATTGTTTTCCATATAATTAAAGCGATTTATTTTTTGGGTTGACTACAAATTTATAAATCTTCACTCTGATGAAGTGCATCATTAACTTATTAATTTATAATAAAATTATTTTACCTAGCATTAAAGCCATTCATTATTCAGTTTGACTACTATTTCATATATCTTCACTCCAACATAATGATTACTTTTTTTATATGTCTATAATAAAATTATTTTACCAACCATTAAAGCGATTTATTGTTTAGCGTGACTACAAAGTTTCATTTATTTATTACTGTATAATAAATTATTTTCCTTAACATTAAAGCGATTTATAGTTTGGTTTCCTACTAATTTCTATATTTTCCTTCTTATTTAATTACTCATTTATTTATACGACTATAATACAATTATATTCCCTAGAATTAAACCAATGTATTTCTTGAACATAAATTTTCATTCTTGGTTTAAATACTAATTTGTTTATTTTCATTCTAATGCGTGATTCATTTATTTATCCGTCTATAATACAATTATTTTCCCTAGCATTAAACCAATTTTTTGCTTGGTTTGGCTAATAATTTCTGCATTTTCACTCTATTGCAATGATTTATATATTTATACGCCTAAAGTACTAATATTTTCCCTAGGATTAAACCAATTTATCGCTTAGTTGGACTAATAATTTCTGTATCTTCACTCTAATGCAATGATTGATTTATTTATACGACTATGATACAATTATTTTCTCTAGTATTAAAGCGATGTATTGCTTGCTTTAACTACTAATTTCTGTGTTTTCATTCTAATGCAATGATTCATTTATTTATTAGTATAATGTTAAATTATTTCCCTAGTATTAAATCGAATTATTTCTTGATTTAACTACTCATTACTGTCTTTTCACTCTAATGCAATGACTCATTTTTTGTATAAGTCAATAATAAAGGATTTATAATACAATTATTTGAATTCTATAAAATTTTTTTTTTTAGACTAATCTATATTGTCTTACACAATAATAAAACGTGGCATAAAAAATGCGTATACCATATCTGAACTCAATATCTTATATATTAATAAAGTTGTTTTTTGTAATATACATTATATTTACTAGTAAAAGGCGTCATGAAAGTTTCTCTGTTTCTTTGGAAATCGCTCTGTGTTTGCTTTGTACTGTGTATTTTAGATAGAACCCAAGATCAGTTAAACTAAAGGCAGTTAACTTGCCATGCCTTACGTAAAAATCAAAACCAAGTATAAACACTCATGTCAAAGTATAAATTATTTCTACGAAAAATATAACTATAATTTCATTAAATATTTTATGAATTTTTGGATGTTTACGACATAATTACACTGACTTGTTATTGGTGTCAGCAGGTAAGTATTTTTTATTAAACGGTGCCAAATTGGTAAATTAATCTATATTGCATTTACCTCGAAAAGATATAGCGTGATATAATAACTTACTAAGTAAACTTCTAGGGGGTTAGAGTGTAGTCCAATATGATTTCGTTACTAAATGCAATGCGTTCTGTATCCAAAACGAGTGTTAAGAACGTTTTAAGAGTTCATTGTAAAGGAATATTAAAAATTAAAAGGTATGGTACATCCACCTAACAATTTAATACAAGCAGATCCTCTAAATGTAATGTCAAAATGCTGATTTCCATATTTTGCTTTTGTATAGACAACAACGGTAATGACAGCTACCACGATAGGATGGCTTGTCAAAAATATTTTTTTTAAATTGAAAAACAGAAGAGTCCAGCTTACCTTACACTTCGTATGAGCTGTAAGTCAAACAAAACACAGATGTTTCGTGAATGACATAATAATTGATTTCTTAAATAAAACTCTTACAAATTAAATTTCCCCTCATATCTATAGAGACTTATTACAATCTTGAACCTTGTTAGAAATTAAATGAGAATCTATACTGTTCAAGAATTTAATGTTATCTAGGAATCCAAGACAATTATACAATGAAATGTAATTAGATGTCCAACAATTTAATCTATTTCAGATAGTTTTAATTAAAGGGGTAAAATATTGCCTGACTCGTAGCCGATTAAATTGCATTGAGTTTTGTATCTTTGGTCGAGCTTTTGGGAAATTAGGTCTTCAATTAGAATTGTATTACAAACATAAATTTATAATTAAATAATTGCTGTTAAAATACTCACATTCTGTGTAGATTTCGAGTGTTGTTTTTAAGATGTGTGTGTCATGTGATGATTGCAATGATCTTTTTATCCTGCATCATCTCATTTGTAAAGAGAAATTATCATTAAAAAACAAATAAAAGACAAATTTTAAAATTAATATTATTATTTTATATTATTATAATAATAATATTTATATTATAATATTAATATTAAAATTAATTTTAAAAAATATCTGTGAAAATTAATACTACTTAACTTAACCTGACCTAACCTAAACCTGATTTAACCAAAGCAATATTATTGAACAATGTAATGAAGTCTTCAAATTATGTTTATATTCTCTATGCTAATATTCAAAAATAATTATTTAAAGAACTGTTTCTTTAATTATTTCTAAGTACACATGATATATAATTTTAAAATAACGATTGTATTGTTTATATGGAAATTTAAATAAAAAAACTAATAAAACTGCATTTATTGTTGACAAATATTTATGTTGTAATGTAAAAGAAAGTCAATTTTGTTTCAAATATAAAGAAAACACGTATTCACATCTGCCTCTTTAGAATTTACTTATTTATTTTTATGGCATCTGTGGTTGGTTTTCCCCACATAGCTCAAAATTCATTAAATTTCGTTTACTTCCTAATATAAATAAAACTTCTTATTACAATTGTTCATTCGATTACAAATGACTTAAAGAATAAGTGTTTTCAATTTTATAAAGACAGTGTTCGATTCTATGAGTAATATGGTCTCGAGCGGAATTCCTATATCACAATCTTATCTTTTAAAATGAAATTACAAAAGTATGAGGTCAGATTAAATGTAATAAATTTAGAAACGTGTCTCAACTTACTTAACTATAATGTGATTATGAAGCAGAACTTACAGTGTCTCATACTTTGGAAGTAACTACAATTCGAAGGTAACTTGGAATCATTTCTTACTTCTCTGATTTTGAAGTTATTTGATATTGACAGATTGAGATATTATTATTATAGTTTATTCAGACATTTACCATCAATATTATATAAAAAAACAATACAAGAAGTTTCGAGATTATAAATCAACTCTCGTAAACAAGTTATTCATAAAAAAAGAGATTTAAATTCTTCTAATTTAAAAAAAGATGAAATTTCGCCTCTTATTTAACAAATGGGAATCATGACGCGATCAAAAACTAACCTTTTTAAAGAGGGGGCAAAAGGTTGTTAAATAGTTAGAAGTTTCTCTCGACTCCATCCCTTACAACCAGCCGCTTGTCATCCTTTGTGTAGTGCAGGCTTGTGTTTTGTGGTTTTATTTGATTAAGTTGTAATACATAGGGTTAGTTTTGGCTTAAGTTCTTTTCGCAAGTTATAGATGTAATTTTACCAACATGACTCTAGGCTATATTGGTGTTTTTCTCTTATATTTTAGTTTTCACTTGATAACGAGGGTTGATTTATACTCTCGAAACGTCGTCTTATATACACAAATATCCAATAAAACAGTTTTAATTAATATTTTTTTAAATTTTTTTAATTTTTTTTATTTATGAAATTCTTTCCTGTATTTAAATCTGAATGCCTTTGAAGTTGGGGAAATGTTACAGCTAGGAATAATAACATTATCACATGATGGCCAAAAGATCTAGTAAATGTTACAGGGATTTACACAAATGAATTTTTGTTTTGTTTATATTGAAAAATTATAATATTATAAATGTTGAAAACACCATGTACAACATACTAATTTCTTTGATTTCAAAACAAACATATCGAAGTTCTAAAATAAATATTGTTTACTTTTTGCCTATTGTGTGAATAAATCCTACATCTCAATTTCATACTCTGATTTTTTAAATAAATCTTATTTAATTATCAGTTGAGATTTGGTTATACATTTTATAATTTATCCTTAATTTCAATGATGTAGTTTTCTCCGAAATGAGTCTAAAACTAATGCCGTGCCAATGGTTGATATCTTGGACTTGTTTAAGTAACTTAACACAAGTAAGTAAGGTAACTATTATGCAATTATATTATTATTGTTTCTCATTTTCTCTATTAACCCCTGCTAAATATTGTATAGGTAAAATTAAACATGTAATCGTTACGAGTGACGTATTTTTCTTTGCTATCAAACGTTATCTGGTGTAAATTATTCCAATAAAACCTTTTGTTGAAGAATTACAAATATTTTTACAATAATAAGTTAACAAAATCTTAATAAGCAAAGAAATAAACTGAAATAATATTAATTAAAAATCAATCACAGTTCATATATCCGAATAAACAGCCTGCATAACGACTTAAACATTCATGGATGGTAAAACACAGTGAAACAATATTGTCTGGGATTGTCAATGTTGCAAAATTGATTAACGTAATCTATTAATTAAATAAGCCTCAAATTATTCTGTTCTATAATGGGTTTATTCTATAATTAGTGTCATGTAATTATTTCGAAATAATACCGTTGTAATTTAGATATCACAAAAATAAAAATTTTCACGCAAGTAGAAATTTAACTACTTCAGTAATTAGTATATGTATATTTCACTATATAACCACCAAAACATTACGATATTTTTTCACTTTCTCAGTAGTCTACCAGAGAAGGAACACAACACAGAAATACGATTTAAAAACGTCTCACCGTCTCTCATCATGATATATATAATTTAAACTTTCACCAAAAGGTTACCCTATACTCTATTTGCATTTAAATGTAAAAATGTCCACCCTATATTGGAACGGGATCAAGATTAAAGAGTGCTCTAACGTTTTTTAGGAACCATAGATAAAACCAAGGACCCTATAATTTCACGTATATCTGTCCGTCTTTAAGACGATAAATTGTATATACTTCAAATGCATTTATATTCTTTGTACGTACCACATATAAAAAAATATATATATAATAGTGACAAAAAATTGGCGTGGGGTAGTTAAAGGGGTACAACTGTCGAATTGGAAATTTCTCTTTTTTAATATTATGTGTGCGGTTTTAAATATAACAAAACGTTATTTGATAACGAATATGTATGTTGAATGAAGAAAAATTTATTATGTTGGCGGTAGGACAAATTTCAATTATCAGATATCTAACCTCCCCCCTCCCTTATCCATTAAAATATGAATTAAATTTTGATTGATTTCTTTTAATTAGGGTCCGTTAGTATAACAAAATAACCTTATAATTTCATGGATATGTCGGTATGTATATCGCAAATCGTCTACATAGACAAGACGATAAAACCTATATACAGTATATCGAACTTTGTATTTATATTCTTTGTATTGTCCTACAATAATAAAAATATAGCAGTAATAATACAACTTACTTAGGGGTAGTTAAGGGACAAACTCTTTGGAGATGTAAATTTTTTAGAAATATTATGTGATGTAATATATTAGTAAATAGAACTAGAAGTTATTCTGATTAAAAATATGAGTTTATTTGACGAAGAAATTAATATGTTGGCGCTAGGCCGCTTAAAAGACTTTCACTTTATAAAAATAACTGTTTCTATACGCCTACATATTTCCAAAGTCGTGAGGTTTTAGTGTAAATATGATTTTACTTTATAATTAATAGAGTTGAAATAATATATTCACTTCAATGGATTACACAACATTAAAACACGATTTAAAAAATGTCTCATTGACAACCATTATGAGATTTGTTTTTTTTAACAGCAACACTTAGAGGTAAAGGTTGTTTTATTTTACAAATTTATTCCTCTAATTGAAACGTTTGCCAAAGGTTGGACTCTACGCTATTTGCATTTAAATGTAACAATTCCCACCTCTCGTTGGCAGAAGTGAGCTTGAAGAGTACTGTAACATTTTATCTTATTAATGTGAACATATTCGTTGTGTTCAATATAATTTTATATACAAATATTGTAATACCTTATGTTTTCTGTTACAAATAATATAAAATTCATTTCTGTGAATTACATACGATTATATTATATTTTCTTATTGTATGAGATAACTGTGTTAAAAAAAAACTTACAATAAAAAGATAAAGCAATTTTTGAACGTTATAAAAGCAATTTTTGTTTGAAATACTTTAAAAATAAATTTATTTACACAAATCTCTGGAATTTATAAATATTTTAGGGGATATTTAATTAGTTATTAACTATTATTGGAGGAATATTTAATTCTTATTCAAAAAACATTCAATCGTATTATAAAATTATATTTTGATAATTATTTTATTAGTTGGACTTTACACGTGGCTACGTTTTAAACAATTTATTTTTATTTTATAGATGAGGGACATCTGAAACACACTGGTTCTTATCTTGTTGTACATTGTACAATTCAATTATTTAAACACGACAGTATTTACCGCTTCAGTAAGTGTTGAATTATTCATTTCTCAATTTGCTGTAAACCGTTAAACCGTGTATTTAAACTTGGATTTCTCTGAGTCTGTTTGTTTAGCTGTCAGTAAGTTTGAACGCCCATTTGTTTATCTGTTTGATGTTCAACCCTTCTGAACTTCTAAATATCTATCTAAATAAACACGTCTTAAAATGTTTTAGTAAACTGCTAGTTTAAGTTTAGTTGTTCATCGATTACTATAGTTACGCTGTAAGTATTATTTATATTGTTTTCTCTCCATATAATAATATGTAATGTAATTTTTTAAACTTTAACAAATAGTATAGTTAATTTGTGGATAAACGTAAATTGTTATCTACTCCATAGCTGTTGGAGTTGTTTAAAATAAGGGTTGAAAATGTTTTATGGAAAAGGAATTAAAAATATCTTAATTTATAAATAACTATATAAAAGAATATCTGTTTTTATTTATTTATTTTTTTCGTTAGCGGATAGGTTTTTTTCTGAACACTGTAACAATTTGAATATTAATTGCTTTATTTTATTTCCATATTTAATTTTATTTTTTTTTAATTCGGCAGTTGAATTTTTCTATTTTTTTTTTTACAATGAGATGTATTATATTTTTGTGGATAAACTTGATTTTTCTACTCAAGATAAGAAAAATCGTTACCTCATGTCGTAGAGAGATCTTGAAAATAAGGTTCCAAAAAAAATTTTTTTTGTGTGCAACCCTTATATAACTATTTTGAAACAAAAATTACCTTAAGATAATATACACATATATAGTTAATCATTCATTAATTGGTAATTTAATTATATAGTTTCCTCCAAAAGTTTATTATGGATGTTGTGTCCACAGATTCAAAATAAATAAAAATATAATTAATAATGTCCTCCTATTAAATATTTTAGTTGAATTCAATAAATTTTGACTTATCTGCTCGTTTTATTACATGTGGTCAAGTTTTTTACTCCTAATTAAAACTTAGTGGATGGTGAAAACAAGCGAAGTCTAATGGCAGCAAATAGGAGCTCCTTTGTTTTCTCCGAAAAAGATCCCCTTTAAGTCACAATAAGCCCAAAAATAACGTCGGTCTCTATTGAAACTAATCTGCTGACATCTCTGGTGGAGAATAGGCAAGTGATGTTTGGTGCCGGAAGAGATGGTGACACTTGGAAGCAGTGGGCAAACTTGAAATTAATTTACCTTTATACAGATTCAAATTCCATCCATACTGACAGTGTAGGTAGACTTCTATTGGCAGAAACGTGCATTTCCAAGAAAATACTTAACGAGTAAAGAAGAATTGTATACCAAGGCTGTTATTTTAAAGGTGATTTTCAGAAGAATAAAAGCTCTTTATATCTAAAACTGTATGTCATTGTTGTAAGTAACTCCCAACATTGAAAAATAACAAAAAATGTAATGTTTTTAAAACGAACTATAGAAGAAATGTCGAATAAAAAACTTCTTTTTATATGGTGCATAATTTGTAACCTGTAGAAGTAAAATAAGTATTTAAAATAATGTTTTAATTAAATGTAATTGATAAATAATAAAATACTTAATTTTAATAAATGGACTAATATATAGAAATACTTGGAAAGAATGACGTTTTATGCATTGCGATATATTGTTGCTAATGTATCCAATGATTACCGCACTTGTTTTAGTACCATATAATAAACTATAAGAAAAATGTGTGTAAGGTTAGTTGGTTTCTAAATACAAATTTTATTTTAAAACTAGCAATTTAGATAGGGACTTTTTACATTGTAAGTTTTAATATAAAATAAATTAGAATCTACACTATTCAAAAACTTATTTCTTGAAATCTAAGACAATTACGCAATGAATTGTAATAAAAGAGTCGTTTATTTCAGACAATTTTAACTAAAGTCATAAAATACTCCTTCTTTAAGTCAATACTATTGTTTTATATTTTTATTAATTAATTCAGTTTTCATAGTATGTGTTTCCATAACAAGGAATCGCAGAACAGATATAATTAATTAAATTAAAAATCTCAACGTTGTGAAACTGTATGCATATTTTTAACAATTTCTACTGTAATTAGTTTAATGCTGAACAGCAAAGGATCTAAACAATACTTGTTTCAAGAAATATCGTTTTGAAAACACAAGGCTTCATTAGAAATTTTATTTTAATTTATAATCTGTGTTTGCATAACACTATTTATATCACTTTAAAAACAAAGAGTTCAAAACGTTTGTGCATTTCCCACCCAAATCCACAAATTGTATAATCTCACACGTATTAACAGATTTTGATAGAATATTTAAGTGTATACAAAACTGTCAACGGCACTATCTAAGTGATTATAAAGTATTTTACAGTAGTTTAGCGAATACTTAAATTAGTGGATTTATCTCCGACTTTTGTTGTTTGCAACAAAAAATATTAGAATACTTAACGTAAATTAGAACAAAAGAAAAAAATAAATTTCTCACCAAAACATCGCTTCAATTTTAAACTATATCATATCAAACAAGTTAATACAAAACTTTATAAAGAAAGGACCTAATTGTCATGAGTTCATCCTTAAAATGAAGACAATCTATTTACCCTTCTCGTTATATTTGAACAAGGAAGAAATAATATTCAACCTTATTAAACAATGAAAAATAAATATATCTTTACTTATAATTATAATTGTTAACCAAATGCCCGTAAAACATAACATATAAATAAAAAATTTAACTGATAAATTCACTGTTGAATTTTTTTATGAGTTTTAAAAAATTAAATAAAGACATCCAATCTCACTTGCAAATCCACAATTTTCTGTTTTACAAATCAATGTCTTAGTATATTCTTTATTGTATACAAGATAAGAAAATATGTAAACTCGATTAAATTAAAGAAATCGTTTAAAGATCATATTCCAAATTTAACTCAAATTCCAACATATTAAACTCACAGACCTACGTCAGAGTCTTTAGCGCCTTTGTTTGTTCATGTAATCCTTGGAAACGATTACCGCAAAGAAATATGTATATTGAAAGGAGTTTAGGTTACAGTATAAAGATCACAGAGAAATGAATAAAATATCAATCATATATTTTATACGAAAGCATAGAATATCATTCAGGTTTTGTAAGTATGAGTATGGTGAAGGAATGGTTGCACACAATAAACTCCACTCAACTGTTGAGGTAGAAGAGAGACAAGTATGATATATTTATATTTCCTCGTTTTGGAACGATTTGTTAAGCCACCAAACTTATTGACAGTTTGTTTAAATAAGTTTGTTAACTCTATGCCAAACGAAACAACAATTCATCTTCTAGTATGGAAGAATGTGGACAAACTCCAGATATTGTGTGCGTGATGGTGAAATGTAAATCTAAGTTAAATTTAATCAGCTGTTTTGAATAATTAAAATTTTAAAATACACGGTACATTTCAATTAAATAAATTCTTGAACCCGTCAACTGTTTACGTCAAATAGAACTCTACAACACTATGCGTAGGGTATTTATTCACTGAACATGGAATGCAGCAGTATCTAGATTCCATTGAAATGAGCATGGATGCGTATGGCTTAACTGTGATTATGCGTGCTTTGCAAGTTTGGAATGTACAAATATTTGTTGATATTGCTTGTTTATTATTTTTCTATATAGTATTAACTTTTGAATTGAAGTATTGTGAGGAGAACTGGGGAGGGGTGGGATGTTATTGTGTGCTGATTGTAGACAATAAAGAGAAAAAATAAATTGTTGTGACAGGTAGAGTGATTTTTTTGTAGTGGCCACTATTCGTAAATCGTAAACTATTAGTATTAAATGGAATGTTATTATATTATATAACTTTAAAATCTATATTGCATATTTTTGAAAATTTATTTATTTGACCCTCTTTCATACATAATTTTAACAGGAAAAATTTGACAATCTTATATGCTTAATAATAAAATAGACAACTGTTCACATTATAAAATGTAATACATATAAAATAAAATTCATAATAACATAATAAACAATAATATTATTAATAATAATAATAATAATAATAATAATAATAACAAAAAATACTTCCTGCTGTATTACAAGAAAATAGCAAAGGGTCACTTCATCCCGAGGTTAAAACCTGTTTGGGATGAAATACTCTATACATTTCTAACAATATAGCTCGATGGGAGAGAAATTGTGAAAAATCGCTATATGTTATTTAAAAGTTGGCAGCCATTTCGAGAAATAGCTGCCAACTTTTAAATAACATATAGCGATCCTTATTTGGAAGTCTTTTTAAGGACAAAATCTTAAGACTTTTTAATTCTCGGTTATTGTTTGATAAATCTAGCCTACTTGTGCAAGAGTTGTAGGCGCTTCAAGTTTTGAATATTTTACGACTGAAGGACTTTCATAAGGCGATTTTATGTCTTCACATTGTTGAATCAAGATATAAATGTAAGTAGGAATAGTCTAGACTAGTGGTGGCCAACCATTTGCTCCACAATCCACTTTTATCAGTGTTAGGTTTAATAGCGCCACGTGTTTTTAAAACACAGTCCATACGATATTATTCATAAAAAATAGGATTTCTCTCTCTCTCTCTCTCTCTCTCTCTCTCTCTCTCTCTCTCTCTCTCTCTCTCTCTCTCTCTCTCTCTCTCTCTCTCTCTCTCTCTCTCTCTCTCTCTCTCTCTCTCTCTCTCTCTCTCTCTCTCTCTCTCTCTCTCTCTCTCTCTCTCTCTCTCTCTCTCTCTCTCTTCTCTCTCAGCATAGTACAGTATTTTCGGTATATCTAATACATCTATTAAAAAATTCAGTTTTGGATGCTCAGAATGAACAAGCCTTTTCTTCAAAATTTGTACTTTCATAAGTTTATTAAAGTAAATCAGATACCGATGACACTAGTGTTATTTTAATATTTTCTCAGCAATTTAATTCCTTACTTAGCTTATTGTTCACTACTGCCTTACACTACATTCCAGCAAATTTTTATTTGTTGCATATATCGTTTTTTTTTTTTTTTTTTTTTTTTTTTTTTTTTTTTTTTTTTTTTAGAGAGACCATTATTATTATTTACACAAACTAGCCAATGGCAATTTTAATTTTTATCTTGATTCAACAATTGGAAATATTGACAATAGCGTTTTAAAAATAATTTATGTAACTATGAATGAAGCTTCCCCCAAGATTTTAGTTGCTCAAAATCATGCATACTTAAACTTTTTGGTAATTAATTAGATATTTTAATATGAAAACGACAAATTTGTATAATGCCAATGTGAGGCAAGTTTGTAACTGCTTTACCAGTCTATGTTTACAATGGTCTGGGAACGTAATTATATATATTACCTTCCTACACCTGTGACCTTTGTTTTACAGTACTGTATATAATATAAACATAGACTGGTAAAGTATGCCTTAATTTCTTGTGTCAAAGATTGTCGTAACATTTTGAACAGAATAATAGAAAAAAAATGTTTTTTAATGTGTGTAAACATAAGAAATAAATGTTTATGTTATTGTTAACCTTGTTAAGATAAATGTTTCAAGCTATATTGAAAAATGGTGGTTAATTTTCAGAGTTTGCAAAACAGTTATTAAGTTAAGTGAAATGTAGCAAAGGTCCCCCATTTAAAGATTTTAATCAGATTAATAATTCACGATATACCAATAGGGCCCACGATAATAGAACCACTCTGTATAGTTTAGTATATAATAGTATTATTACAATATTGCATAAATAATATGATAATGTTTATTATTCACGTAAACCAACTCGCCAATTTAAACTAGCATGATATTTAGTCGTATGAATACTTCTGATTAACATATCAAATAAATCTGACTGTTATTAGTGCGGTTACTTAATGCAGAACAGTTAAACATTTCTCTTCATAAAATCGTTTATACTTGGCAGGAAATTCTAAGAATCTCATATTGAAGTCCCTAAAATCAATAAATTACTCTTCTCCCCCTCGGGGTCTACTGATGGTAGTAAATGTAGGTTAGGTCTTAATTTTAGAACAATATCTCTTTCTGAAAGAGATTTTGTGAGCGTCCACCAACAATTAGATAATATCTTCTATGTCATTATTTAATTAAAAACTTACGTGCTTAAAATAAAATAAGCTTATTTTATAAATGTGTTTCTAAAAACAAAAAAGGAAAACTTATTTGTCTCGTTCCTCATGTTATCATTGAAACAAAATGTATTCTTTGACATAATTTAATTTTAAAGTATGCCAAAATATTGTACTCACTTTAAAAGTTTAAGGCATGAATACTTTCTTGAGATAAACTCAACTAGTGTTACATAGAATACCGTATGCAATATCGTAAATGAAATTTCAAGAGTTCTTATCTTTCTTATCAATAAGAACATATCACACCATACATTTTAAAACTATAATGCTAATTATGAGTTAATAATTTTATCAAAGAGATGGACTTTGAAATTATAAGGATTTAAGCAAATTATAATTAAATTATGTATAAGTTTTAACTTACATTTGCACTAGTATATTCTAAACTTAAGAGTAAAAACTGGCTTTGAGGAAAATCGTAAGTATTTGGAAACAGTTATCCGTGTAATATGGCTGAATAGTAACAGATATAAAATAATATTATAGTTTACAAGTTGCAGTACCTTTCACGAACAATTTTTGGACCAAAATACGAGTTAAACATAAGTTAATTATTGAACCAAATCTAATTTCCCATTTGCTACCTTTTATTATTACTACCTTTATTTGTACCTGTTAAACATATTGTTATTCAAAATTTTTATTAGAAGATATGTGTTTTAAATTATTTCTAAGTATACTGGAGTTACAAGTTAACTTCGTAACGTTTCAAAGGAAATTGAAATAATATAATTCGGAAGCTGTGTTTATGACTATCAAACATTTCCACTGTAATATAAAGAAAGTCGATTTCCTTGAAAATATAAGGAAATCTTGCGTTCACATCTGTTTGTTTAGGATTAGCATATTTTGTTTGAACGACAGCGATGCTTGCTTTCAATTGCGAATCTTTTTACATCTTTACTTAAAGTTCAAATATTAAATTGTGTACTTTCCGAAGGAATGCGTACATATTAAAGTTGATGTTTATTTCATTTCAAATTATTTTAGAAAATAATGTTTTCTCAGACTATTTTAAGATGTAAGATATTGATTTTATTATATTTACTGATCATCAATATTATACTGATTATCTTTCTGCTATTAAATAATATTATAAAAGGAATGAAGTAAAGCATATATGAGATTAAATTTACGCGATTAAAAAAATGAAACAATCAAATGATACTTGCATCACTTCAAAATGGCTGTACATTTGTTTTTATACTTGTGTAAACATAACCTCAATGTGAATAATTTAGATGTGAAAAAGAAAATTATATATACTTGATTCATTGCTGAATTAAAAATCAATCCCATAAGGCACGACTTGAGGTTACAAGAGTTGATTGCATACTAAAGTAATATACATTATAACGATATCGCGTTATCAAATAAATAATAAAATAAAGGATAACAACGATCTCTATAAAAAATGAGTAATTACATGTAACTTATGATATAAAGGGGAAACTAAATTAAATAATAGAAAAATAATGAACAACTAGTATCATCTGGTAACAGAAAATATTATTTTAACAAAAAAATAATCAAAAGGACATCTGTGCACAACAAATTAGGAGAGAAAGCGTGCAAAGAGAAAAGAAGCCGTTTCGCTAACCTTGTACTGTACACGTGTTAACGTTAAACAATTTGTAACGGTATCTAAAGGGAGATTTTATGTCACGCAGCTGGATATATAAAAAAAAAAGAGAAACCTACAGGGTGAGAGACCTGATGGGACACGCTAGAAAGCATAACGGTACTTCTAAAAAACATGAGAAACCGACAAAAGGAATTAGGTCGACCAATCGGAAAACAGCCACATGGTGAAAGCAAACGAATTTAAAAAAATACAGCCACTAGGAAAAAAGAACAACATCTGGGGAGAAATCGAGAATTCAGCGAGCGAATCGGAGGAGTGAAAGCGAAGGAAAGTTTGGGAAGAAGGGAGAGGTTTTTGGCATCAAAAATTTGAAGAGGAGTCTAAAATCTGGAGTGGTGAGGAGAGGTCTGAGAGACAGAGAGCATTCTGTGGGACAGAAAAAGAGAGTTAGATTGACCACGAGACTAGGGTTCTCTGTGTCAATACGTCGAGAAAATTAATTAGTTGAATCAAAGTTGAAAAGAGAGTTAGTAGTTTTTAGTCAAAAGTTTGTTGAGATTTTGTAGCAGATTAAAATATTTTGGAAGAATTGTTCGAGAGAAGAGTCGGAAGAACTAATTCATCGCCAGTGGAGACTTGAGGAGGATCATCAGTCCGAATTCCAAAATTAAGTTGTTGGAGATAGTGTGTGGAGTGTTTTGTTTTTTTATATATCTAAATCAAATTTAAAGCCATCGTTGTGTTGTGTGTGGAAAGTGTCTCGTCGATCAAAATTGGAAAGCAGTACCAACGATAAGTACAATTTAAAATTCTTGTTCACTTTAAAATTATAAATTCATTTTTCTAAAATAATTCACTTTAATTGAGCCATAAAAGAACCTAACGACCCTAAAAAGAGATAAGAGAAGTAATTAAATAAATTAATAACTAACAAATTGAATAAAGATTATAATAAAGTTTAATTTTGTAAAGGAAATAATTGTTTGTGTATAAAAAAAATAAAAGTAATTCAAATTACAGATTAATTTCATTAAAAATTAACGCCAATTGTGGAAACTTGATGTTTTTTTTAGTAATAAAGTCTAGCATAAGGAAAGACAATTAGTTAAGATAAATTTGTATATTACATAACATTAAGGAATGCTTGTGGAATGAATGAAGAAATTTTAGACACTAATGGAATAGATGTACGTTTTTATGATTCTTTGACATGTTGCTTAAATAAATTAAGGTTTGTTTTTTAAGTAATACGTTGTGTCAGGTGTGTTATTTATATTTCCACATTTTGCAAGTTTAGGAACAACTAAACATATAGCAGGTAATTAAAATAATATTGAATTATTAATATCTAATAATAATTATTATTCAAAATATTCAAAATAAATAAATTAACTTAAATAAACATATATATAACGTCTTAAATGTTATATTTGGCTCACCAACGTGTGGCTTTTGTTTAAAATTATAAATCAAGATTAAAAATAATATAACTAAACTTGCGTTTTTGTTATAACATCTTTAATACATTCTAATTTTTGAAGAAACAAACCATTAGAATTAATTTACATTTCATACAATGCCTAATTTAACATAATGCTAGGTAATATATACATTATTGTATTTAAGTAAGGTAGTTTTTTCTGGCTCCATGGAATACGGTTATTTAAAATGAGAAGTCCAAAATGCAAGTAGATTAACTATTGATTCATAATATTGAATCACAAATAACACTTAGATAAATTAAAATATAGACATATATAAAATCCTGTTATCGGAATGGTTATAACTTTCACACTTCGTACATAATTTTATTGTTGGATTTGTATTTTTCTACAAAATGTATAAGTCAAAGTTTTTGGTATTTATGTAACTAGGATAAAAGAAATAAGTAAGACAAAATTATTATTATCTTACGTTAAAGTTGGGGTATTTTCCTTTATTGTGAAAAATAATCTTTCCCAATGTACGCATCCAATGATTTGGTTTATATATATATATATATATATATATATATATATATATATATATATATATATATATATATTAAAATAAAAAAATATTGTGTTTAATGTAAAGGTTAATACGATGTATACTCTTGTAATACAAACAAATTAGTCCAGAGAATAAACTAATACAAATTTAAAATAAAACGACATCGACGTTCAGTCAAACCACATAAACAACCTGCATGCAGATGCACACATTCCTGTATGGTCATCTGTATTGTCTGGGTCTACCAATACTGTAAATTAACTTACTTAATCGGTTAATCAAATATAATTCAAATTAATTAAATAATTCTGTCGAAAAATGGCTTTATTCTGTAATTAGTTTATTCACATTACGTCACAAATAGACAAATTGAAATAGGATTTTAAAATTGTCTCATTGACAACCATTATGAGATTTGTTTTTTTAAACAGCAACACTTAGAGGTAAAGGTTGTTTTATTTTACAAATTTATTCCTCTAATTGAAACGTTTGCCAAAGGTTGGACTCTACGCTATTTGCATTTAAATGTAACAATTCCCACCTCTCGTTAGCAGAGGTAAGCTTGAAGAGTACTGTAACATTTTATCTTATTAACGTGAACATATTCGTTTTGTTCAATATAATTCGCGATATATAAGTACTTTAATGCCATATGTTTTGGGTTACAAATAATATAAAATTCATAACTTTGAATTACATGTGATTATATTTTCTTTTCTTATTGTATGAGATAACTGCGTTAAAAAAAAACTTACAATGAAAAGATAAAACTATTTTTAAAGTTATAAAAACAATTTTTGTTTGAAATAATTTTGAAATACATTTATTTACACAAATCTCTGAAATTTATAAATATTTTAGAGGATATTTAATTAGTTATTAATTATTATTGGAGGAATATTTAATTCTTATACCTAGTTTCAAAAAACATTTAATCGTATTATAGAATTATATTTTGATAATTATTTTATTAGTTGGACTTCACACGTGACTACGTTTTAAACAATTTATTTTTATTTTATTTTATAGATGCGGTACATCTGAAACACAATGGTTCTTATCTTTGTTGTACATTGTACAATTCAATTATTTAAACACGCCAGTATTTACTGCTTCAGTAAGTGTTGAATTATTCATTTCTCAATTTGCTGTAAACCATTAAACCGTGTATTTAAACTTGACTTTCTCTGAGTCTCTTTGTTTAGTTGTCAGTTATTCTGAATGTACATCTGTTTATCTGTATGAATTTCAACCATTCTGAACTTCTAAATATCTATTCATCTAAATAGACATTTCTGAATATGTTTTATTAAACAGTTAGTTTTGTTATTTTTATAGATTACCATAGTAACTCTCTAAGTGTTATTTTCACTCCTTATATATTTAATGTGTATCGTTTACAAATGTGTATAGTTAATTTGAAGACAAACGTATGTTATTATCTACCCCATTTAGTAGATATGTATAAAATAGGGGTACGGGAATGGCTGTATGTGCAATTATTTGTTACACATAAAGTAAGCCTAATATATTACATAGATATTTATTTTTCAATTATTACCACCGAAATAAATAAAAAATTCCTATAATTTTTATGGTGTAGTTTTCTCATAAACATGTTAATAATTATTGATATAATTATAGTTAATCAATACCTTTAAAAAAAGAAAACATAAATAATAACTCTCTAGTAAAGATTTTATTTAACTTTAATTACAATTTATTTTCTTTATTTATTTTATTATATCTGGTAAATTTTTATTGTCATAATTAAAAGTCCTTAAAATTATGAAGTAGGTAGTTTTATTTATAAGTGTTTATATAACTCCAGTTTTAGTTCATTCTGGCAGTTTGGCGATCATCATATAGATATATATATATAGGGTAAGAGCACAATAAAAAAGTAGTTATGGTTGGATAATACATGGCACGTACACTAAAATACTGCTTACATCCAAGCCTACTACTATTGCTTTATGTTTTGTTCATTGATCCAACTTTTAGGAAAGTAGGTTAGGTTAGGTACTGCGTTACGGAGAATATTCATATATTACAAAATGTAAAACCAAACCAAAACGCACTTTAATAATATAGAAAATAATTTTACCGTTGCGAAAAAATTTGATTTGTAAGTTTTTATTGCCGATTCAGGTAATCTTTAACCAAGAAATCAATTTTGTTTGTCGTTAAAAGAAGAAATTAGTTTTATCCTTTAATGGTTTTCAATTAATTTATATTTTAAATATTTGAAATATTTAAATTGTCTCACTCCAGAATTCCTCTGTTAACTTTAATAACAATTAAACATAAAATAAAAATAATTGTTTATGTTCAATTAGTTCGTAAGAGTACTATATATGTTTGATGATGTACTCTAGTTCGTTTTAGTTATTTTAAAGGTGCATATCAGAGTAACTAAATATTTCATATTTTCTGAAAAAACTTTTATAGAGTGTCAAGTCTCCATTCTAGAAACCAATCAAAGTTTTTATTTTTCATCTGTTTTATAAATACATACAAAACGTAATATATTTATTATGCTTTTTTTGAAGCGCTGTGTTCGAAATTAGTGTACATTCGTTACTCAAACTTAATGTAAACGTTTAATATATTGACCGATTTACATAAGCTTTATAGTACTTATGCTATATTATAATTGACATATTGCCTAAAAAAATGTAAAGTATATTATATGTTTTTCTGACATTTAATATGTATTTATAACGACATGTGCGGCTTTGTAATTATGTTACGGCGTCGTAATTGATTATTGTTTACAAAAAATTTAAAAAAATGAGTTCCTAGCAAACATTTACTAAAATTAAAAATATATATTTTAACACATATTATATTAACACATATTATCAAGAAAATGTTAGGAACCTTTCCCTACATCCTTCTATTAAGTTTAACATGAATGCAATATAATCTTAAATACATTATAAATTTGTTACTCATTTCATTTATTATTGTTGAACATACACAAACCAAACAAAACAAAAATAAATGTTTTAAATACCTCATATATTCCAAATAATTTATTTGTATAAAAAACACGTATTTTCGTGAGAAAGACTTGTAATCTTAATTACAAATCCATAATTAATGTCATTTTTTTTTTTCAATTTTAAAGCTTTTTCTTTTAACTTGAGCGATACGCAATACAGAAACTACATTAAACTAAAAGTCACTCGGAGATTATATTAAGATTATTTTCTATTAAGGCACATTAATCAATGGCATTCTTATCAAGATAATAAACTTGAAAATGAATACCGCAACTGATGGAAATGTATTATGTAGTTCTGACTGAATATAGAACAATTCCAAGTGGGGAGGGGGAGACGAGCTTTGTGTCTGGGCCGCGCTTTATAGTAGTCGATTTAGGTTTCATGAAGTATTGGATGTATCGATTTATAGTACAAAGTACAGAGGGAAATTACAAACTACAATAAACAATAAACTTCAATAAACAATCTCGAGATGGACGAATAGAGTAATGTTATTCCATGAAGGATGAAAGTCTGCTTACAGGAATAAACTGTTTGTACTTTGCCCTCAGATTAAAAAGGAATAAAGTTAAGTGTTTACTCCTACAGCAAAGAAAAGTTAGAAGTGTAACTATTTTAATATATACAAAACTTTTAATTTATACACTTTGATATGTTGACAGAATTTGAGCAAATATATATTTTTTAATTTTACATTGATAGTAGCATAATATTAAAGTATAATGTATTTATTTTCTGGCTATTACAATTATTAAAGTAAATTTTTGAAAAGATTATATGAATGTTATTTACTAATATCTATTTATATTAAATATTGAACTTGAGTTATGAGAAAAATTAAACAGTATAACAAACACAAGGAACACAATTCTCACAAAAAAATACGCCTAAGTATCAGACGCGTTTCTTAGTATAGTTATAGTTTGATTGGTGTAGCTCGTGTATCACTGAAGAGGACGACCTTGTCGTTGAAACGCGTCTGATATTTAGGCGTATTTTTTGTGAGAATTGGATTCTGTGTGTTTGTTATACTGTAGGATCGATTTAATTAGATTCAGTACAATCTTCCGTCAATCCTAGCATTGTCTTATTATTTATATGGTCGACAGGTTTCGGATTTCTTCCATATTCAAGACATATTTGAGTCTGTACAATTTCAAAACTACAAAACGTGTCGACAAATATAGATTATAAAAAGGCTATGATTCGCAGAAGATAGTAATAAATAGTATAAAATACGATATAAAATGTTGATCAATTTCGTTTACAACTGTTAAAAACAAACATACATACACAAACAAAACAGAATAAAATACAAATAAACATAAATACATGATTTATACGAATGATTGTGTGAGGTTTAGAGTTTAAAATAAACGTTAAAGATTTAATTTTATCTAAATAATTCACCTTCATTTTTGTTTTTTAAATATAATTAATATGAATAAATATTTTCTTTTAAAACCATATATTATTCTGTAGTGTATAATACGAAAATGTATAAATTAGATTAATTAAAAATAAATATTAAGCTTGACGTGTGAGATTTTATAGAATAAAACTTGTAAACAAAATCTCACAAATTGTACGTTAATTTATTCAAACGTGTTTCAACGAATGTGACACAAGTAGAGTAATTAAATATGTAATTATATAGACATGTCGGTGGGGGCCTACCCAGAGTTGTATCACTTTGCCGAGTCGGTAAATTACAGCTAAAAGTCTTGTCATGTGATTAACCTACTACACTAGCCATATTTTATGAACATTAAATTAAATAAATCAAAGTTACATTTAAAATTTAATGACGTAAGGGGAAATCGGTTCAGTTGAAATTATCTATGTACGCCATTAATACGGCTCTAGTTGATGGATTTAAACAGTATAGGCCAATTACCTTGAATCTGAACTTTCGAAGGACTCAGCCGAACATTTTACGATAAATATGCACAATTATAACCAAAAGAGGAGCAATACACAAACATGTCATTATACACGTCTTGACTTATAAATACGCACTGTCCTTCCTGTTTTAAGACAATTAGTCTTCTATCGGAGTCGGGGGTAAGGTGCGCTACCCGCACTACAACGATGTTGGATTAGAAATCTATATGAAAGGGGTGATGAAATATGCATTCGCCACAAAACGACAAAGTTAAATTTGTGTGTGTCAGAACAGTTTCCAGTTTAATAATAAGGTTTATATTTAGAATGAAGGTTCTCCTAAGCAAAACCCTCTTTCCAGAAAATACTTTTCACGAGTGTGGGTGCGGTTTGTGTATAACATATTCTCGTTTGTTGGTAAAAATTAAAAAAATTGTAATCTTTTCTAATAGTATTTAAGGATTTTACCCAACCATAAAGTTTACGAAAGTTGCTGAAACGGAAAATAACCTACCATTTTTAGGTGTAAATGAGTTTAGGAAAAGTAATACTTTATTGTTTGTCTTTATAGTAATTCTACACACATAGAAAGGTTTATAACTAAAGACTCACGCTATTCGCCTACATATAAAAGAGCGCTTTTAATTTTATGGTTCACCGGTTTCTCAACATCTAAAGAAAACTACGAAAAAGAACTTCTGTATATTTATTGTGCAGTAATATTTAATGGTTATCAAAAAGATAAATTAGATAATATAAAAAAGAAAACGAGATATAAGAAAATTAAGAAATCGAAATGTACTACTGTAAGCAGCAAGCCTCTACAACGTTGGATTAAAACTTTCGCTCCACCAATGTCAAATATTATAAATAAATCACTAACTAAATATACAAATTTATCTGTAGCCTTGTCAGCCAAGAATAGTTTTGACGAAATATTAGAAAACCCTAAAGATAAAATTTAAGAATAAGATAAATCAAACATTTATTGCATGAATTGTAAAATATGTCCTACAAAAAATATGTAGGCTGAAAAAAGAAATGTCCCCAAACTAAAAGAGCCTATGAACACTCTCCCCACTTTAAATATAACATAGGTCTGATAAATCAGCTATGACCAAACACTGTTTAGACGAAAAACAATACTTTAAAGTAAAAACTCTGTTGTTGACAAATTTTTCTAAACTAAATACAATTGATGCGTGGGAAACATTTTATATTAACAAATACCGTACCAGTAATATAATTGTAAAAAACAAATTAAGTTTTATATTACATGTCATATAAAATTTGTTCAGTAATATTGTATTAATTATATTTTAACTTCAGGCTATTAACAGTGTTTACAGTGAGTAAGGGCATTTGCCAACGCCTTACTGCTTTAAAGTAAATTTAGGAGGTGACCATTTAATTTCTGTATAAATACGGGTCGCGGGACAAACTAGCATATGCATCACTGAAGATGGCGACTTTCTAGATGAAACGCGTTTGAATAAATATATACTATTTATGAAAATATTTTATCTAAATTTTATTCTATTTGAATAACGAAGTTTTATTTACCATATCAACAATTAGCAGTGTGGTGACTTTTACAATTGTAAAAACTAACCACAAACTAGACACAATAACACAACACAAATAAACTTTTGGCCAAAATTTATTAGCCTATGTAATAACACTAACGTTATGCCAAATGTTTATTTGTGGTGTGTAATTTACTTTTGATAGAGATCTTAGTAATTTAATTTATCACTTATAGAATATATTTCAAATGTTCTTTATATTCCAACATGCTAGGAGCACAGGAATTAAAATCAGATATTACACTATATTGCCTATATTTATTGACATAATCCAGAGAAAATGCATACAGCAACGGATATATTAAGATGAACATAACAATCTCAAGAGGAGAGTGAATGAACTTCGTCTCTGGGACTACAGACAGACGTGCTATGTCGCAGTCTATTGTTGGTTTCGAGAAGTATCAGATTTATTTATACAATACATTTCAAAGAAGAAGTTTAAAAACTGCATAAATGATCTTGAGATGAATGTCTTGTTTCCACACTTATTTAAGTGTAGAACAATAAAATTTATTATTTTTGATTAATGAACCTCAATTCGCAAAGTATCGGAAAATGTTAGCCTTTATTTAAAATATACAAATATTCTTAGCTGATAGGTTAAAGTATAACTCTCATGGCGTATATATGATAAGTTCTGAAAGCACATTTCAGACTAGGCAAGGTAATCTCTACGCTCTCCTGTTAATCAATGAAGTCATCATGTGAAGAAAACCCTACATCAATCTAAGGGTGTTAAGATGTAATTCAACCTTTTGCAAGTCACAGTTCAACTCGTCAATATTTCACGAGATGGAATATTTCCTTGATAGTTTGTTTTAATTACAAGTCAAGAACAAACCCACTGACAACATTAAATATTTGACGTGGTATGACGTAAAATTACTAATTTCAATACTCATAATATATTAAATAAAACTTAATATATATATATATATATATATATATATATATATAATAAATTAATATTATAATTATTATGAAAATTGTCTTAAACAGTACGTTTGGTATATTTTTTAACGTACAATTATTTGATGACTATCTCAGCTGTTCGGAAAAAACGAACATTTCATTAAAACAGATGATTATCACAAGATTAAGAAATATCTTTTACAACACCTGCTTTTACTTTCAACTGTTAAGAATGTTTTTTATACGTATTTTAATCATATTAAAAGATTTTTAATATGATTTATTAAATCATTAACTTTTTTTTAAACCAGTATTCAGAGTCCCCCCAATTTATATTGTTATAATATGTTGACATTTCAACATTTAAATTGTTCATAATACAAACATATTGTTCCTAAACTACATATTGATTCAGTGAAACATAAATTTGCACACATCTGAAACTATACTAGTAAAGATAATTCATAACAACAATTATTTTTTAAATGTATTGTTACATTCAATTAGTATAACCAAATACAAAACTATAACTCGTTAAAAATGTTTTTCACAAATTATGTTAGCCGTTATTTCTTTTAAAGCATAGTTGAATTTCTTGATTCGTACAATTATATTGGTAATGTTTGTTTTTAGCTCATGAATATTTTATGGATTATTTTCAAATGAATTCTCTATTAAATAACGCCATAAAAATATATGTAAAGGGGGAAAATCGTGATATTTAGTTTTGTAATAATTATTTCGTAAAAAACACCACTAAAAACCCCATTGATGTATTTTCTGTATGACATGTTTCGTCTTGTTGCTACAAACAGTACATTTCATTTACTTCCACAGAGAAACGAACTAACTTATGCAGGTTTTCATGGTAGAAAATTCATTTTAGATTTACTTCAAAAATATAGACCAAAAATACGGTTGCAAGACAGGTTGTTCGTAGATCATATGAAGGGTTTTCAGTGACCCAATAATGACTATTTTTATTAATGTTTAAGGCACTCAAATAAAACATGGTTTATTTGTGTAAAATGTACTTTTTTTTAACTATAACGCTTTCTCAGGAGAATTGTTGAAACTTTTGGCAGTAGCACAGTTTAGCAGCATTGTCGGTTAATTTTATGTGACTTATGGATTGTTTAAGACTACAAACCAAGTAAATTAGTATCTTTGAAAGGGCTGAAATTTTATTTAAGATTGTTCTTCTAATTTAACTAAGAATTTATTGGTGAGCGTTGCAAAGTCATCTTTTGATTTTGTAAGCATTCTTCAGTAAAACTCAGATTTTTTATTAATGTATGGTGAATTTCATATGTATGCTTTCATCAGAGATCCTTCCAGTCTTTCAGGCACATAATTTTGTTTAGTAATGCATACTCTTTATTCATTGTTTAACAATTTGCTTGCGACTTAAATCAATTAACCTCTAAACAGAAGTAAATAATTGGAGTGGAGTAGCAACAATTGATACAAGCTAATGTGGAATGAACAGAGGGAAACAAAGGTGCCAATTTTAAAACTTAAATATTAATTTATCAGGCGTTAGTTTCGAGTTGCGTTTAAACAAAACACTGTTATGGTTAAGATTTTAAGTTTTTTTTATTTTTAATGTCATAGACAAAAAATATTCTAAGCACACTCGGTATACACCAGAGAATAAACAATCATTGCGACAGAATACAAAGAGTTAAGTACTTCCTTGGCTTGCAACACTTTCAACGTGTTACAAACAACAGAGGAGTATACAAACTCCTAGTGGAGAGAAAAGAAGGTCTGTTGATAAACAGAGAGACTGGACAAGTCGGAAACTCTGCCGGAAGTAAGATTGTGTACAGGGTGTTTCACGCGGTTAGATTATTTGGTGAAGAAAATTATCTTCGAAGGATCACGGCACGGAATCACGGGAGTTTGCATTAGGAAGGTGAGCAAGCTTCTTGTGTGAAGTAATTAAGTAAATCTTTGTAATTCATGTTAAAATCTATATTCTGTCTAAATCGTTGGGATAGCTCTGGATTGAAAGCTTAGACTATTTAACTGATAAAATACTTTGGTATTACATGTCAGTATTTATTTGTATACGTTTCAATAATTTACTAGATAGAGTTTTTATGTATTAGAGTAAATAATTGACTACAGAGTAACTCACATTGTCAATAACAGCAATTTTAGAACTGAACCATTGTTTGCCTAAATCATTTCAATAGAATCCGAATCCAGGAACCCCTATGATTCCTAACAATCTATATAAGTACCTAAAGTGAATACTAAGTTTGCTTGAAGTGGTCATAAATGATTGCAAACTTTAATAATTGCTGTGTTAGATCACAATCTTAACCACTATCAAGTAATATTACTGACAACCTATAAGTTTGTTAATCGGTATACAAATTATATATCCTAAACAAAATTTAAACAGAGATTTATTTACGAATTATTCTCTTTTTCAACACATTTTTATTCTTGATTGTACTGCTATTTAAATTCAGATTATTTATTTGACGAACAAATTTTCCAATTATTTCCATGTATACTGTACAAGATTTATAGTTCACAAAAAACTGTTACATTGTTTCTAAGTAAATTGAAATAAAACAACCCGCAGAGCATTTATTATTATTGTCAAACATTTTCACTGCAATATAAAGGAAATCGATATCCTTCCAAATATAAAAAAGCTTGTTTTCACATCTGCATATTTTACATGAGCGACAGCGATGCTTGGTTCCAATTCTATTATTTTTCCATCTCTACTTTAAGTTCATACAAACAATAATACTTTTCCAGGAGTTTTCTATACACATAAAAAAGTTTTGAGTTAATGTACTATTCTCATACTGTTTATTAAACTATTTTGCAATTAATCAATAAATACAATAATATTACTATTTGATAGACATAACAAAAACCTGCCCGAGAGCAATAATCCGTTCCAATCTATCCGCATGTTACTAATGCAAACCATCCAAGATGGGCGTTGTTAGAATTCAGGTTGACTAACTCCAAGATAAGTGGTAAATATCTCCCTCTTTTTAACAAACTTCCCTTAAATTTATAAGATAAGTGTTGTTAGAAATAGGTGAAGAATTGTCAATGTGTTGTAGTTCAAAAAATGACCCAAAACAGCCATTTTTTAGATACGTGTTGTTAGAAGTAAGCCATTGAAATCTTTATTTTCTGAAGGCTAATTTACTGTCCTTTATTATGTTACAATTTAATTTCAAAATAAGTGTTATCTAATAGATGTAAGAACACGTTGATGACGTCATCGTAAAGAATCCACTCTCTACGATCGTGTCAGTTGCTCGACCTCGCCGAATATCATATTTATACAAACATTGAGATTTCTAAGAAATTGAGTATACGGAAATATAATTTCTACAAACAAATATTCCATTTGTCATCGTAGATATGTGGGGTTGGTACCATTACATGCGGAATCGAAATTTTCAAAATCTTAACTAATTTAATGTCATAAGTTGAATAACACACGAAATACAAAGATGGTGTCATTCAGATGACCTCCATTGTCCCTCAAGATCCCGAATGGAGTTCATAATATTTTGTAGCATCTCCACTTGAATGTTTTCTATCGCAGCTCTAATGGACTTTTTCAGTTCTTCCAAGGTATGGGATCGAATTTTGTAGACTTGCATTTTAAGCGGGTGGAAATTTAACTCTAAACGTAAGGTTAGTCTTACACTCCTGTTAGACATGCAAAGATCTGCAGAATTCTTGGGATTGCACAATAATGCCTCTCGTGCCCTCTACACGTTTCAGGTGTTTTAACTGTTCAGGGGTTTTCAAGCTTTGGATCGATCTCGTCGCTCTGAAGTTCTTCACCCAACTGGGTATCGTTTCCCGTGTCGGGGAACATGTTCCTACCAATGTTAAAATGCCGTTTGAAGTCACATCGCGTGAGGTTCACAGGGTCGTTGATTTTTTTAAACAACATTTCACCGCAAGTGCAATGCTCTCACTGTCCCAACGCTCTCTGCAGGCTATGAACGACACATTAATTGGCTGGCTGCTATCTAGGGAGAATCGCTTACGGCACTCTTTCTACCGCACCTGTACATCTCCACGCTATACCAAGTGTTATACACCCAACTTTTTTTTTTTTTTTAACCGCTATCGTCTGTACGTAAACACGATAGCGGTTAAAAAAAACAACTACGACAACTACGACGGACGGATGGCATGTCGATAAACAATATTTCGGTTTTCTGAGGCCATGTAAGGTGAACATCAGTTACAGGTCGAATTTCTTCTTTTTTTTTTTAAACTCATTGTGTTTGTATCCAAGTCAGTCTTTTTTATTTAATAAAAGAACAATAATGTCCGTCAAAATGACTTTTTTAATAATAAAGTAGTTACTTACTTTATAATTATATGACGCGTTTCGGAACTCGTTCCATCTTCAGAATATCGCTCTGCTGAGGTCGTTAAAACATTAAATTAATTATGTTTATTTCCATTACCAAATTTCTTTGCCATTACCAAACTTACTTCTTACGCTGAGTAAATTAAAATAGATATAAAGAATTTGTCTAATGTTATTGTTATTATTACTTTACAAGCAAGCATGCGGAATGCATCATTTTATATAGAAAAAAATGTGTACTAGATTACATATTTGAATAAAACAGCTGATTACAAAAATACAAACTTCAAATAACAGTTGGCTGTCTGGCTGTAGATTTGTTTTGAACACTAAAGCATACATAACATTAATGTTAATTGGAAAATTTGATTTACTTTACTCATTGTTAGGTTAAATATCGATTTCATAAAATGCAATTTGAGATTTAAAAAGTTGATATTGTAAAAATTTAAGATTTTAATATCTTCCAGTTTTTTTAATAAACTAAAAATAAGTAATATAAAAACATCAAGTTAGTCAGCTCAGGATAACTCAAGACATAATTTGTATGTTATTTAATAAAAGAAATAAAATTTAAATTGTATTTAAAAAGTTGAGTAGATATACAATTCCTCGTCTTCAAAAATTTTTAAAATTCTATAAATGTTTTCGTTACAAATTACAGAAATTGACACAGTTTATGATCACGTATTGTTCTCGGAGATACCTGGAAAATATCGATTATTAAAATATCTTTTTGAAATTAATATTTGTGTATATTGTTAAATGTAGAAGCTATTTACCATAACCTTGTGGGTATATTCATTCTTTACATATTCATATTTTTTATGAAAATGTAAGCTATATAAACATAAAACCAAATTTTGCATATTTAAATTATTAATATTCACCATTAATATTCATACAATCGTATCACGAGGAAAGTAGTATAATTTATTTGTAAATTGGTAATTTGTATACAATATACTACTTAAGGTACATTTGTATGCAATTTGTACTTAAACTAAACAAGTATTCTGAATATAGATAATTAAAACTTCCCTTATAATATTGTGCATTTTACATATTTATTTTTTGAATACAAAATTTAAATTTACTAATGTTTTTATAATTTTATTCTAAATGATTAGGTTAATGAGACAATTTATAAAAACATTTTTCAAATTGGTGAAATCGTCTGGACATGTAGTAAAAAACTCTATTTGAATTTCTTTTTTTATAGAAAAGTTTTACTCCTTTATTAAATAAACAATTTGATAGCTGCTATCGTGCTATGTATACATTCCCCATCACACAAAGTAATACAAGGAGTTCCTTGTTATGAAGTTACTTTTATAAGCCTTGCGTTCTTTCTGCTCAAAAATCAGTGGTTCAGATTTACAACACTTTCTTTAACTTTAACTATTTAAACAATCACAATAAATACATATATATATATATCGTCAAAATTTTTATCTCATCTCTCCCCATCTTAAAATTGACTTTACTGTTTACTTTTCGTGTTAAACAATTATAAGTTTTACAATACACAATGATTTGCTCAGCTATCTTGCAAATTTCTTCTATCGTTGCTTTCTCGACTTTTACTCAGCAAGTATGGCTATCTTCCGAACACCCCTCGAGCAGCGATTCCACCTGTGATCCAAAGACCCGGTCTCCTTTTGTCCAAAAGCTTATATACCTACCTCTTGTTTGTAACGTTGATTGCCTTTTCAATATAAGCAGTAAGCATTTCGTCATAATTATTGTTCCACTTTTATCCTTCGCAACAGTTGGTCTCCATTCTAATACTATTTGTATTTATCTATTTTCTAACTAAAACTATCCTAATTCCAAACATTCTATAAATGTAATGCACAAAACTTGTTCTCTTGGACTAATGTAGAAAATGTTAAATTTTATTGGTACATGGAATAAAGGCTCAGTTTATTTTAAACAGTTGTTACACAGAATTTCTGAATCTCTAAATTATATAAATCACTACTTTTTTAATGATTGCTTGGTTCTATCGGACCTCTTAGATGTACATATTAAACAGTTTCCACTCGCTGCTCTCGTTTCGTGATTAAACTATACGAATACTACTTTTTTTAGGAGGTGAAGATTCGAAATTACATTTTTTTATAATATCTATTTATCATCGTAGAGATGGTGGATTGCTCACTAAAATATGCAGAATTGAAATCTCTATATGTGTATTTAATTGAATGTGTTGTCAGAGATATATTAAAAAATAATTATCTCTGATAGTATAAAAATAATTACACATCTGCAGAACAGTCTCAAGTAACAGCTTGCACGTGTAAAGGCAGAACGGTTGTTCAACTTAAGTTTCCCAAAAGAAAATAATATTTGCAAGCTACACATAAAACCCTGAGAATTGGCCTCTGGAATGAACTCAAAGTATTTCCACTGAAAACACAAGATTGCAAAAAGCAACGTCCAATCAAGAAAAGCTCGCGAATAAATAACCAATAGAATCTCAAGGAAGTACAATGCTAAATTGAAAATTTTAACCGCGTGAATGGAAAAAGGGGAAGAGACGCAAGTTTTCTTGGGACAGTCTAAAAAATATCAACACGCCAGTTAGACGTAGTAAAGGTCCAGAGCAGAATGTGTAAATAATTTCAATAAGTTAATAAGTTCAAGTGTGTTTCAAAATGCAAGTAAAGCCATAATAATCATTAAAAAAATCAAGTGTTAAGTGTCAAGTGAGAAATCAATAAAAATAAATTAATATAAAAAAAAGCGTATTGTGTGTGAAGTGAATCTTTAAGTGCGACGGTTTGATAGCAAAAAAAATAAAATCTGTAAGTAGTTTAAAAATATATATATATATACAAAATATGTAAGAAATATCTCATAAAAAAAACTAATTAATACAAATTAAAAATTAACCCGGAATTTAAATAAATAATACAAAACCACAGCATAACTAATTAATCAAATATAAATTGAGAGTCCAAAATCATTATTAATCTAAAAACAAATCTAATCTAGAACTATTAAAATAAATATAGTATTAAGAAATTGTGAAAAGTGTTTTGATTTAAATATTAAGGAAAATCTCCTTCTTCATAAATAAGCTGAAAAATTATATCATGATACCTAACGAAGCTATTTCGAGGGAGACAAAAAATTTCTTTAATTAAATTAAAATAATTATTATGTATAGTGAGTAATTTAAATTGTGCATTTAGTTAATTAAGTAATAAATTAGGGAAAATAAATGTAAATATTGGGAAGACTGTAAACTTAAAATTGTATAGTCTTCTGTCATAGTTTTAACCTAGAAATAAAATTTTAAAATATACATCTAAATATTGTAAATCTTTAATTATGTTTCGATAATATTTAAATAGTTTTGAATCACTTAATTTTTGTCTCTGTACTTATTTAGATAAATCCTATCACAGCCAAGCGATATTGATTCGAGAAAATCGAATCTGCCACCACAAAACCTTACAGTGTCATTACTTAAACACAGGAGATATGAACAAAACACTGTTTAAAATAACCACCATTTTGACTTTTGAAATTATATTATACTATGAAATATCAATATGATTCCATTGATTACGCTATAGTCCTTAATACCAAATTTCTTGTTACAATGTTGATTTGTGGACACTTAATTACAGATGCGTATAAAGTTGAAAATTACTTTATCGATTTCCTGAGTCAATGAAATGTAAAGATCAATAAAAAACCTGAAACCATCTTTGTGTTACAAAACCTACCCTATACTTGATAGAATGGTTAAGATAAATGACTACCTAAAAAAAAAAATAATAATCCAAGGTTACTATAAAAACATTACTTCTTAAAAGCGACTTTTCAATTTATTTAAAATTTATTGATTTTAACGCTGATACGTTTTTACCAGCTAGTAGGTTATTGATAATTTAATAACATTTCAAATGAAAAATTTACAAGTGTTTAAAACGATAATACATACGTAAGGGCTGCAAGTTTAGTAAATATTAATTTCAATGTCGTTTCTAACAAGGTAATTAATTTGATAACTCGAAGATTGCAGCAAAAAGCAAAGTCAAATGAGAAGTGTACATTTTATGCTAAGAAGCGACTAAGGATAGCTCAGTTGGTAGAGCATAGGAAGATAAAGTCATAGGTACTGGAATCAATTCCCAGTCTTAGTTGTATAAGTTTCACTTGAAATATTCTTAACTTTTCAATATCTGCGTTTCTTTCCTCATTTATTCATAGATTTATCCTTCATTTTTTGAACAGCTATGGATGACGGCTTTGCTAAAACGTTGTTAAAAATCAACATTATAAAATAAATGTCGGTTTTGTATATTAGAGTATTTATAATTTAATTTAATAACTGCTATTAATCAATTAAATTATCCATATTGTTAAATACAATTAAATTTATGTTTTATTGTATTACCCTCATTGTCAAATAATTTTGTTAAGCAATATGGTCTCCTGCTAAGTTCTTCAATTTAAAGAATAATAAATGGGAATTTTTAAACGACAGATATGAATCTTAGTTTTCTTAAAAAGAATTTAGATAGAGCTAGAATTTCTGAGTTTCAAAAAATAAGCAGAAATTATAAACTTAGTAATAATACATTATTTTTACAATACTTCATCATTTCACAGTTGTTTTTTTCTAATATAAAATATGAAAACCATGCGACAACAATTTAGGTAGTGAAATGAATATATTATTATGTGTGGGCTTTTGCAATTGCAACACCTGCTGATTGGTTACCCATCCTTTTGCAGACTTTGCAATTATTTTCCCCGCCTTTATATCTGTTCTATATGTAAATGTGAGAACCGTGCAATGTGGATAGTAAACTACTGGAAATAAAAA
Organism: Aphrophora alni; assembly: GCA_963513935.1. Lineage (NCBI taxonomy): Eukaryota > Metazoa > Arthropoda > Insecta > Hemiptera > Aphrophoridae > Aphrophora > Aphrophora alni. The sequence continues at coordinate 9,798,430 of OY740773.1, forward strand.
TATTGCATCAACAGATTTGTTAAATATTAGCTGAAATGATAATAACAAAATATTTTGAACGTAGAAAATGAAATATATTGTGATTAGTAAAAACAAATTACGTTTTGTGATGGAATACCCGTTTTGACGCCAGCTAAACACAAAGAATTTCTAGTATCCTGTCTTTCTCTTGTCTTTTGCCGGAGCAAAGTGTTACAACAAAGTTGTAAAGATCTATAATAATGAAAGTTGATATACAGTTCACATTTTGATCAGTTTATTATTTTTCAACTGTAATTTGACCGTGTTATCCTATGAATAAAACATGACTTTAATTTCTTCATAATCTTCTCTAATGTGCTTTTAATGCTTATAAAAATGCAGTTCAGGTAATATTTGTCAACATGTAAATCATGCACGCCAACAAAGAATATTGAAAATATCAAAATAAGGGCAACCATTTATATTTAAATTGTAAAAATGAGAAAGGTGATAACGTAAATATACTCATATATTATCAACCACAGGTAAAAGGATATTACACAAAATTTCGAATATGATGTCTTCTTTAAATGTTATTGATTATTTTCCAAATTCGTGCAAATTATTGTTAAACTGTGATTTAACGAGTCAGTATGTAACACAGAGTTTATTTCTGGATTCGAATCCACTTAAGTCGACTAAAAGATAATAATCTTATAAAGCAGCATCCATGAAATATTTTACGTGTTTTATATAAAACCTTACGTATAATTTTAATGTAGATTAACTTCTTTTTTTTTTAATTGAGTGTAAAAATGTACGAACTTTAGCTGACTTACATTCTATAATTTTAAATTATTGTGAACTTAGTTTATAGAATCAGAAACAAATAGTTCAATATGCTTCAAAACTAACATAATTTAACGTATTATGAAGATCTTCGAGCTACATTACCAACATAACAAATCGTAAAATACCTTTCTAGATATTTTAACGTCACCCATATTAATGGCGGCGTATCTACCAGATATGAATTCAATTACCGTCATCAAACAGATGTTTTCGATTTAGAACTACATTTCCTGTCAACGAAAAGTGATAACAATACATGTTGCTTTATATTTACTGTTTCATATTTTAAAGTTTAAAAATACATTCTTCAAAAAGCACAGGTTCACACACATGACAAGGAAACTTAGAGAGTTCATTTCAGTTTTTAAACCACCTATTAATAGAATTATTAAAATGTCCACAAAAGTAATCAATAATTCTTTCTTCTCTTGAAATAACAGTATATTAAATAATACTGCAATAGTGAAACAAAACAGTAAATATTATCAATTTATCACACATCAAAAGTGTAATATATGAGTATTTATTACATAATAGTTAAATTACATTACATATATCCCCATAAGGTAATGAGGTAAATAAATAAACAAACAAAACAGGGTTCAACGTACTATGTAATTAACCAGATTATCCCCAAATGTCTAATAACTTATAGCATTAAGTGTTAGGCTAGGTGGGTAAAATATAGTAACTCATTATGTCCAGTAGAATGTGGTCTATGAATACCCCAAGAGTACACACGGCTAATTGCCTCAATTGTTTTGGAACTGTTTAATATTCATGAGCAGGTCAGAATATCACTCGTAAATCACTTATAAACATAATTAAACAGGTATATTTATTTAATTATTTAAATGTTTTTTCATTAGGTTTCATTACTATTTTACTTGCTTATCAATATAGAATTTTGTTTTCTTCAAACTCGAGCGCATACAAAGTGCGAAATGGATCGTAATTTGACCTTCATCTCAACATCAAATGTACAGTTAATTTTAATACCATTCCAAACAGCATTTCTTACTTCCAAAAACCATGATAACCTCATACTCTGAAATTAGATAATTACAACAAATCAATGTACGAATCTGTCATCTGTAATAATTGGATAACTCAAATTGTAAACATTTACAATACATTAGTTACATTATATATTTAGTTTCAGATCTGCATGATGTCCTTTTAAAATCTCAATTAAATTCTGACAATACATTTAAAAATGCTCTTGTATTTTCTATTAATTTGACTATGAATTGTTTTGAATACCTTAATTTTCAAATTCATTTATTGATTTAAACGCTTATACATTATATTTAGCAAGCTATTATTATTAATTAAATAATTATTTCAAGTGGAAAATATACGACCTAGGCTGGGAATTGAACACAGGATCTATACTGGGAAGTGATCAAGGATAGCTCGGTTTGTAGAGGAGTGGCGCGTAAAGCCAAAGGTCAGGGTTATGTACATGTAAAGGCTGCAAGCCGAGTATACAGATTAGTTCCATTATCGTTTGTAATGAGATAATTTATCTGTTATAACTCAAAAATTGCAGAAAAAAATTCAAGTGAGAGTTCTACGTCCTCTGCTGGGAAGCGATCAAGGATAATCAAGGATCAACGATGCGCCATAGAGCATTGGCGCGTAAAGCCGTATATTTTTCACATGAAATAATTATTTACTGAATTATAATGCATTACAAAATTGAAATAAATTGACCTGGTTGTAGGTGTATGGCTTTCTTAAATAGATTGTTGTTATATTTAAAAATAGCTGTCATTTCAAAAGCGTTGGGAAAAATTTACGAAAATCGTTAAAACATTTATGTTGGCTATAAGCAAATGTTAATCAAAATCTGCATCAAGCGATTTTAATTGGATGAATTGTTTTTTTTTAAGTACTGCCAAAACCATAATATGAAACTTAAAAAAAACTGTTGTTTAAACTTAATTTTATTGTTGAAAATATTTACACAAAACTTAACGTGTAACGATTGAGAGATAGTTTGTGCTACATTTGTACAACACAGATCCAATGGCTAACTTACTGAACACACAAAAAGAATAATTGCGATTGCAGTCTTTTATTATATCCAAAATTTATGTTATTTTATAATTATGTTGAGTCAAATATTAATTTTTGTAAAACTGATCGCTATAGTTGTCATTTTTGTATGAATAATTGCATTTTTTTTATCCAGTATTTTTAAAAGCCATTAATTCAAGCTTCTAAACAATATATCCACATTTTTCTATTTACTTTTCAGAAAAAGAGAATTTTCTACTTTTCCAAAGTGGAAAGATCTTGAAACTGAGAGGCTAAAAATCATCGTTATTTCATCTGTTGCTTCGATAATTAAAATTAAACTTAAAAAATTAAATATATGTATATTGACTATCCATTTATTATCATAAAAACAACTTGTACAATTCATACTTAAATCTAATGATATAGTTTTCACCGAAACGTCTGATTAATTAATTCTGGGACAATTAGACATATGAACCAAGCTTTTCACAAATCACAAATAAGTCATTTCATATTTATACAATTATACTACTAAAAATAAAATTGAACAAAATTTCTCACAAATAATAAGTAATTAACTCAAACTCGTCTCAATAATAAAGTTTACATCTTCAGTGATAAATGAACTACAAGTATCAAACTATTATAAATAATTTTCTTGATAATACAAACACTTCGCAATATCAAATTACTGACATCAATTCTAAATACATTTTAAAATTATATATATTATTTATAATACTGTAAAAACATCTACACTTTTGTAACGAAGTAATTAATGTAATAACTCAAAAATTGCAGAAAGCGACCTAGGATAGCTCACTATCGCGTAAAACCAATGGTCAGGATTAAATTCCCAGTCTAGGTCGTACATTTTTTCACTTGAAATAATTATTAAACTAGCTTGGTTAAAAATGTATAAGTGTTAAAATCAACATATATTTTAAAAAATCTATATTTTGGATGTATAAAAATATTGTTGGTTCTATTTACTGGCTTTTTATCTTGCACGACATAGATATAGTTTGATTATTGTAACTCATTCATCACTAAAGATGGCGACATTGTCGTTGATACGCGTTTTAATTAACGTATTATTTATGACAAATTGTGTGTCAAGATTTATTGAATCTTGACGTTGATCTTTAACGTTGACCACCACGTTAGAAAGATGTGGCTATATTATCTAAACTATCTAAACTTTATTTTATATTATTTTCGACTTGTACTGCAGTACCAAACATTTTATGTTTATTTATTTTTGTGAAATGTGTATCAGTGTGTTGTGTCAATGTGTTGTTTCATCTGATGATGGTATATGTTATACCGAAACAGTTGAATGAAATATTAATAAATAAATACTAAACACAATATTGCTAAGACGTAAGTAATTTAGTAATAAACTTATTTTAAAGCAATCATAAGGCAATATGGAATTTACAAGATTTATTGTTGATACTAATGTTGCTTGAATCCCATATTCTATCCTCTTAGTTCCTACTAACTTGTGTATAGGCAATATGGATACATCAACGTTATTATTATCTTGCCTACCAAACGTAATGTTTCATGTACAAAAACTAGTTGTATAAAGAAATTACACTTTATGAATAACAACACAATGGAGCCATCGATACTGTTGGTTTTATCAATGTTGTAAATTAATTAACTATTTAATCGTTTAATCAAATTACTTTGTTCGATGAAGGCTTTATTCTGAAATTAGTTTACTCAAATTATTTCATAATACCGTTATAATTTATACATCATAAATTATAAATCTATACACAGGGGAAAATGGAATTGACTTTGTAATTAGTATGAATATGGTTCGACTCAATTTAAATATTATGCTGATTTTTAAATCTGCAAAATGACCATGGAAATAAGATGCAAAAACAGTCATAAGTAAGGAAGTATATACGAGACACAAAAAATAAATGTTTCATTATAAATAAATCCATATAGATTGTAAATCAAAAAGTATGAAAACTTATTACAAACAATAAAATTTAATTTTATAAACGGTGCTATTTTTAATATTCACCAACAAAAATATTAAGCACAAAATTTATTTAAGTAAAGTAACATTCATTCTATACAACACAACTGCAATCATATCTACGAAATGAGAGTATATATACATAATTAACATAATAGTATAAAAATGTACGTAATAAAACATTTCGAATCGAATCCGGGAAGTTTGGTCACATTCGTTGGCTTAACAAAATTCTAAATTATTAATGTACACACATATTTATCATTAGACAAAATAACACTACCTTCAGGAATATATTATACAACAAATTTTAAAATCAAACTATATAATTAAAAACAACTATTAAGTCATGCATTGAAATGGAGATCTTTGGTTAATCTATTTCTATATTAATATAAGATATAATTTTCAGCATTTTTTCCTTTTAGTTTTTTAGTTCATTTCGTATTCTTTCTGAAAGGGATACAAATTGATTAGAGTTTTATGAAATCTTTAAAAAAATGTATGAAACCGTTTGGCATAGTTAATATCATTTATACAAAAAGGATAATAGTTTATGGAACAGAAGATCATTAAGTGATTTTGATTCTAAATTTATAGTAATAAAATGTCAAGAATCAGATAATATAAGGTAGATTGATTGGCAACATAATACAAAACAAAAATAGAAGTATTTTATAGAAAAATAAAGAGTACAACTGAAGTGAATAGTAAAGGGAATGGTTTTTTTTTTTGTTTTTTTTAGAAAGAAAGAAATTCAGCATTGGTTGAAAACGTGTTAAGTTGTACCCATTGTGACAATTCCAGAATTAAAATTTATATACTTAAATAACTATTCCGGAAATTCTTCCCTTATATCAGCCATGCTTAATAAAAAAATATAAACACTTACATCAAAGCTCCCCTTAATGAGAGGACCTGCCTGACCGATGTACAAAGTCGAAGCTGAGTCGAACACCAACTCCTGAGGTTCCCTCTTCACCGGCATCCTTTCAAACTCTTCACACTTGAAGTAAAGGGCGACTTCTTCTGTTGTAACTTTCATACCGAAGCGTGTCCATTTAGTAAATGATGACGGTACGACGAAACTAGCAATCGTTTGTGATGTGTAATGAATGCTAAGGTCTGTGTAAAGGAGGCTGATGTTTGTCATGCCAGGACCCGCAGGACCGAGATGGACTCCTAGTTGTACTACCTGAAAGAAGAATATAAATTTGGTAACGTTTCATGAGGTATCCACCGTTAGTACATATGAAATCAATGTGGTAAATAATGACCTTGTAAACTCTTTGTAATAACAAAACCATACACCCCTTTTAAAAAGAGAAAATGCAAATGTAAACAATATATGTCAGTTGAAAATGTTGATTCAATCTCGTAAAAATAACAGCCGTATCAGTTTTATGGACAGGTGCGGCAGAAGTTTATTTAGGTTTGTTTATTTTATTACTTTCAACATTTATATCCATATATAGGAATTCTAATTGTGCTTTTAATCAATATACAGGCTTTTCTCGCTGTAGGATCATAGCTCACCTCTCGCTCCCAAACATCATTACTAGTTTCTCTTCAATACATTTATTGAGTTAAATTTAGATGCGAAATTAATTTTGGAATTTAACATGTTTCTGGTGTCAGCGCATTTTGTATTTGAATTAATATATTCATTAAAGTTGGGCAATGACAGGGGAGGGTTTGTGACTTGTTTTATTCACGTGATATGCGCGTATTATAATTAAATCAATGAACTAATAGTTCTGTTAAAAACATTGTTTGAATGGCGTGTCGATTTTAGTTTTGTCGTTACTTAAATAAACTTATTGGTACTGCGCTAGAATTAAGGATGCGGTTGCCTCCTTATGAAGCAATTTACAACTCCTGACAGTTTTGCCCGTGAATTAATAGTCCTTAAGGAAATAAACCCTGAGACCACACGAGCCTCAGGGAGGTTGAAACAGATGTGACCACTGCTTTATTCGATAGTACAAAAGTTACGAAATAAAACTTTAAAATGTAAACACCTTCTCTCCGGATTTTTTAAAATAAATCTTGAAGTATTACCAAATTGTTTATATATCCGCCATTTGTTTTTTAGATTTGATTTTTGCTGTAATTTTCCAGTTATCAAATTAATTATCTCGTTACAAACTACATTGAAATTATTATTTACTCAACTGGAGCTCTTATTTATGTATTTATTGATTTTAATTTCTTGAATTTAACTCTTATACTTTTTTTTCAAACCAGCTGTGCTAGTATTTACTACTATTTACAGGCCAATGCTGGGAAGCGACTAAGGATAACTCAGTCATTAAAGGGTAAAGTCTTGGTTTTCAGTCTAGGTCGTACAATTTTCACTTGAAATATTATTTAATTAGTAATATCAATGACTACATAAATACTATAAAACACGACATGGCCATGTTAAATATTCTACGCTTATTTTTGAGTTGTCCAATACCCGCTAGGTCGCCCTGCTAGAGAATCTGAAGTTGATGTGACTGGCGCTAGGTGGCTCTACGGTCAAACAATGTTTCAGGCGGGTAAGAGAAAACGCACTGATGCCACATATGGGACCAGAGATGCGAGGGAAGGTCGAGAATCGCTTATCTCAGCGCACGAACTGACAACACTGACTATGCTGACGGAAGTAAGTGAAAAGGTTTGTGAGAGAGAGGTCAACAGTTGTACAGTCTCAACCAAGTGGGATGCGTACAGTCAAGCACCTGCTGCTAGCGCTTTCTGATAGCTGTGTGTCAAACTTGTGACGAACAGCACCCGTAAAGCGTAGACTATTTCCCTATCCTATGTCGTGTCTTATAGTATTTATGTAGTCATTGGTAATACTAGCTGGTATAAAAAAAACCTCAGCGTTAAAATCAACTACTCTTTAATTCCCGTTTTTAAAACGACCATCTTACAACGCTTTATTCATAAGGTGTCACCCTAATTTAATGTTTACGACGCATATGTCCTATAACGAAATATTAAAAATGGTAGAAAATAAAGTTGTCGATAGATTCATTTTGCTAATATGTATAAACAGATAAATAAAAGAATGAACCAGCACAATTTTTTTCAATTCACTTCTTTCTCTTTAAAAAAGAAATTTTAAACGTATTTACTGAAATAGTTGAATAGCTTCAGCAATTATTAATATATTTTTCCTTCTTCTTCCAAATTAATTTTTCTGGAGTAATATTGTTTGTTTTTAAATCATTAATCAGGTCATTGATTGATGTTGTACATGAGATGTGTATAAAACCCAATTTCTAATATCTAACGCGATTCTACACTTCGTGGCGCCATCTTCAGAGTTATCATTAATCCTTCTTTTTAGGTGTCGTTTGACACTTCAAAATAGTATACCCTTTAAAATCAAATATATAACAAACATAATTAAATATTTAATAAAACATATAAATACAAAAAACACTGTTCATGATTCTCTGTTTATCTGTGGTTATTTATTCTTTTATGGTAACATTTAGACAATGTGACAATAAAGTTTGAAAGAGAATGAAATGTTTTACTCACACAATACTTTTTGAGAAGTGGTAGAAAAACAAGTCCTGACAAATGACAATGCGGTTGTCAATTGCTATTGTTTATTTGCATGCGAACATTACAAACACATTCCTATTATCAATATTTTCAACAATATAGCTGAACAAAACATCGATTGACAAAATAAAAAAAAAATACATTATGACCAAGTGTGATTGCGTTTTAAAGATATTTTCGACTAACTAAACAAAGCTGTAAAAATAGTTTACAAATAATCTACAAATTTGTTATCATAAATTTTGTACTACCAATTTAAGTATATACACAAGTCTTACCAAATTAAAAATCGTTTTTCCTTGATGTTTTAAAACTTACTTCAACCACAATATCAGTGGCAAAGATGTTATTTGTAATTAATATTATTTTATATTTTAAACCAAAATAAAATTATAAAAATGAATAAACCTTATTAGTAGAACACAAATTTTATTCAAACAATACATGTCATGGCACAAGTAACTCTTCAACTAGGCCTACAGGTTTTTTTATTCTTTTTTTGTCTCTGAAGATATAACTGTCGCAGTTTACTAGGTGAAATTTATGAAATGAAAACTTTTCAAATTAATATCTGACTTAAAAACTATTTTTTAGGCTGCTCACTGGCTCTTTACCTCCCATAGAGAACGATCCTCAAGGAGGAAAAAGAAAATCTTAAATGATTTGGTTAAAAACAAAAGTTGGTCAATAGAGACCCGATAGGAATGAAAAATAAAATCTTACATTACGTTTAAAAAGCTGTAGATCCAGATAGGTTCTCTTGGGATTGCTAATCCCGTACCCAGTATAAATGAGCCCCTGGGGTATTCATTTTTTTAAATAGATTTATTGGTCATTAGCTGCCTATAGACATTAGCTACCAATTTCAATTAAATTTGTTTTTAACTGAAAAATTCACAGGTTTTCATAACACTGTATATATATACAGTGTGTTCAAAAAGTCCATTTTACCTCCTTTAATTTTATTATTGCTTAAAATAAATTAACAACACCTTGTACGTATCTTGTGGTGCGTAACAGGACGTATGTTTTGACATATCCGACTCTCTATGATAATTGAGGGATTGGGGGGGGGGAGGTTAAAATCTTAAATGTAAAGGTAGGTCATGTGGCACATCATTGTAATGCTTATTAAAAGACAAAGGAAATAGCGTAAATTAGAGCTTAGTATCTTGATTGTTTTCAAAGTAATAGTCAATCAAAATTATTTTCTTAAAATACCATTATATAATATATCTCACCTCTTTATTATACTATAATAATAATATATATATACAGATAGAGAGAGAGAGAGAGAGAGAGAGAGAGAGAGAGAGAGAGAGAGAGAGAGAGAGAGAGAGAGAGAGAGAGAGAGAGAGAGAGAGAGAGAGAGAGAGAGAGAGAGAGAGAGAGAGAGAGAGAGAGAGAGAGAGAGAGAGAGAGAGAGAGAGAGAGAGAGAGAGAGAGAGAGAGAGAGAGAGAGAGAGAGAGAGAGAGAGAGAGAGAGAGAGAGAGAGAGAGAGAGAGAGAGAGAGAGAGAGAGAGAGAGAGAGAGAGAGAGAGAGAGAGAGAGAGAGAGAGAGAGAGAGAGAGAGAGAGTAAATTGATACAGCTTCTACAAATATGTAATAATAATAACAACACAATCTCGTAAAGCTAATTTCAATCATGCCACATATATGTGATATAATATCAGTGCTACAATTGGACGTAGCTAAATTAATTTCAATACAGATTTAATAACTCCTATATCAATGTTTGGGTTTACTGGGGTGTTTGATTTAATTAAGCTAACACCGGGATATTTGAATAAAAGATACGTTTATTGTTTGTTATAATTGTTTTTATATTAATTTACAATATTTAAAATGATAAAATGCATTACGAAATCACACAGTTAATTTATATTTTTTTAATTACTACTGACGGTGTGCGTGGTTATTGGAGATCCAAAAATGAGAATTGAAAAATCTATTTTAAACGTCGACCATTTTCAATAATATTTATATTTTAGTATCAAATTTATTTAATTGAACACCAGATATGAATTAAATGCATCAAGACTTTAAACATTTCATTATTTTATTATCTTATTTTAAAATGTTGACGTTATGAAAGTTAAAAACAGTCTTATGGAAAAAATGAAATAGTATTATATGAAATAACCAAATGAAATTCACAACCTCTGATGTCAACGATTATGAAATACCAAAACGAAATTCACAACCTTTGATGTCAACTTATATGAAATAACCAAATGAAATTCACAACCATTGATGACAACGTATCAAGTGCATAACAAGATTGTGTCTCTGTATTATTCCTATTAATCTGAAGATATCTGTCTACACAATAATAATCTTGCACAAAAATGGTCTAACCTTAAGAGAATCCTGGTAGATTAGCTACAAAATTACATTTTTTTTAAACCTAAACTACACGTTAGGACATTGAAAATATCAATCTGACAAGAGAACTAGAATAAAATCCAATCAAATAATTAAACAAAATGTACATTATATTAATTATTTATAATTGTATGAGACTGTATAAATTAAATTTACTGTTTATTACTTTTGGACAATTTTAAATTGTTGAATTTCTTCTACCAATTGTAAAATAATCTAATACAGCTTAGTTCGTACAACGGTATTACAATAGACCTACACCAACCACGAACTCATATGCACACATGAATACACAGAAATGAATAAATTTAAATGGAGTATAATTTAATTAAATTTAATAATTTTCGTAAAAAGTTACAAGTGACAATAGTTTCGAAATTTTCAACATTTTCCCCATACTGTATTATAGCTTTCTATTATCATTACCAACTGACGTAATTATAACGTTAGTAAATTTAACTTGCATAATTAATGTCATAAACTAGATAATACAATATAATGTATACTATCAAGTATACGTAATAATGTTAATATTCTTACAGTGTAACAATGGCTTTAATTTAAATTAATGATCAATTATTACTGATTGAATTAAATAAAAATTATTGATTTTTATCACGTTTTTATTATTTCGGTTTCCGTCATATCTGTCAGTCTGTCCGGGTGGAATTTTGCAATCGAGTTTAAAATAACTTCCCGATAAGCTAGAGACCTGAAATTTTGAACATATGTCAGAATTGGATGACAATACAATATTCAGTTAGTTTCTTGTCTCTACATTTGTTTAGAGGTAAATACCTGCCCCACGTTTTTCTCTCCAAGTATTCCAAATATATCCATAGCCACTAACAATCCTCCCTCAAAATTGTAGAAGGGTCATGAAAAATTATTTTATACTTTTTAATCCGTTTTAAAAACGTGGTATGTTAAAAAAAATTGTATTTGATTTATTTTTTACTTAACAGGTTGGAGCACAACATACTATGACATGCGAAATACTCTATAAGCCTTTGTGAAATATGCGTATTTTCGTTACGTATTTATTTAATGGGTGACTTCGAGCGAGCGAGCATTTAATGTTCGACTGAAGATAAGATTGCAATCTCAAAACGCGTCTTCTTAAAAAATGTTTAAACAAAGTCACACAACACAATATCCTAGTAGGATAATATTTATTTATTAAATTTTTTATCGTAGAACTTTTCACATTTACTGTGTTTCTTCTGTTTCATTTCAATAAATATTTCTATTTCATAAAAATAAAAACAGTTTTCGTATAGAGTGCACTAAGTACAAAAATTATTACAATTACATTATTATGGAGAATTAGGGCAAAACCTGGTAATGTATATTTTATTGTTTAATCAATTTTCATCCGTGAATATGCAAATTACATTTACTGAAAGTCGAAGTGGTAATCATAATAGAATACTATAACATAATAGTGGTGATTTTGAAATCATTGTTATCTGTAATGACCTACATATTATAAATTATGTAGTAAAGCGTAAAGCCAAACGTCCTTGGTTCAATTCCCAGTTTAGGTTGTCAATTTTTTACTTGATATAATTATTTAAATTATAATCCCAGCTTAGTAAAATAATGTATAAGCGTTAAAATCAATAAATTAATATCATTAAATAAAATTTGCAAGCCGAGTATACAGATTAGTTTCAATATCGTTTGTAACGAGGTAATTTGTCTTTTATAACTAAAAAATTACAGCAAAAGCAAATTCAAATGAGGAGTGTACGCCCTATGCTGGGATGTGATCAAGGATAGCTCAGATGGTAAAGCATTGGTCCTGGGTTTAATTCCCAGTCTAGTTTGTAAATTTTTCACTTGAAATGATTTGTTAAATACTTTTAACGTACTGTAACACTTTTATGTAATTATTTTATTAAATACAATTAATTAAAATTCTATTTAAATCATCATGTTGTGTGTCAGCGCTCGCTGTAGCTCTATTGTTAATAACTTAATACTGTTGTACAAACTAACAGAATAAAATAAAATAATAATTTATATTTGAAATCAACAAATTAAAATCGTTCAAAAGTAATTAAATATTTAAATTAAACTTTTACCGTTCTATACTGTTATAAATAACAAGTATAAAGAGAACTTTATTCAATTATTTGATATTATTACAGATCTCTTGTCAAAATAATATTTTCAATGACAAAGCATTTAGTTTAACAAATAATAATTTAGTATCATAGTTAATCTGCTAGGAATAATTTACACAATTTTTTTTATTATTGAAACAACATGATCAAACAGTTTTCATTAATGGAAACTGTTTAAAACTGTATTAAAATAAATCTATTTCCTAAGCGGTATTGAATTAAATTATAATTGGTAGATGAAAATCAACAAACTAAAATTATCCAAAGTAATTTAATTTTAAATTTAAATTTTAGTGTACGAATTATAAATAAATAGGGGGGGGGAGATCTTTATTCAATTATTTCATTCGTTTTTATTTTATTTCTCTTTTTATAATATTTTTTTTTTAATGACAAAACAAGTAGTTCAAAATAAAACTGAATTTTTGTTTTATAGTTATTCAGGCTAAGTTTATATTTAAAATAATAAAATTTAGTAAACCTGTATGCAAGCAATGTAGTTTAATATGATAAAAAAGACAATGTATATATTGGCGTCATAGGGTGAGAAGGATTTTATGCATTTTTTTTGTTTTCTGATTTTCCACAAACGTTTGTTTAGTGACATCATAAATAGCGTAATATAAGCAACCCTCCAAGCTGTGCAGAACTGTAAGCATATATAATACCATAAATAAACAAACAAAACCTTTTAAAAGGTTCAACGGTGTATAAAACAAATTTAATGAGTACGAATAACATAAATAGAGTTATGAATTTTTTTTTAAATGCGGTATTTTCTTTATTTATTTTTCTAAAAGACGATGTCACAAGATTTTTCATAACTACATTTAGAAAAAAAAAGGAAAAAAAAAACTTATAAGAAGATGCAATGTTTAACCATTATGTTTTATGTGTGTACACCATATGTCGAGTGTACTAGGCTAAATAACTGTTGTGACGAACGACAATGTAGTTGTCAATTACTATTGTTTATTTTCATTCGAACTTTGCAACACGCTTTCCTATTGTCAATGTTTTAATCAAGTTAACTGAACAAACAAAAATCTCTGTCAAATTGGAATCAAAATATAAATTACATCTTAATAGAAGCGTTTTACTGATGATAATACTGTACTAGCATTGTTTATAGGTTAACTTAATAATGTTGTACACATGTTTCACACACGATGTACAAATCCGTTTGAATACTTTTAATTTTTATCTATTTTTATTGCATTCTCGCGTAAATAAACGCAAAATATTATTCAGATGTTGAAACATTTGTATCTCTCACGGTTTTAAGTTAATGATGGTGGAATTTATTTAAAATCTGTGTTATTTGGAAATTAATAAGTTTATTCACGGTTTAAAAATATGTACGACCCTCTTTAAACAAAATTGACACAAGGTACTCTTATACAGCATCTCTTGCAGTCTTAGTTATAGCGACAATTGAGGATTTTATCATGAAATGGGCGGCGATTCTAATACCAACACAATATTTTCAGGTTATCGAAATAAACTAAACTTGCAAAGAACATACTTTAAATGTTCCTTACAAACGTAATTTGTAAGGAACATTTTAAATTATAAGTCAAAACTTTATACACGTGACGTGTGTTAAATCATAAAAATTAACATAAAAACACTACATTATAAATCTTCAAAGATATTTTAAATTTTGACGATAATCGTAAAAATTGACATAAAAACAATAGATTATAAATCTTCAAAGATATTTTAAATTTTGACGATAATCATAAAAATTAACATAAAAACACTACATTATAAATCTTCAAAGATATTTTAAATTTTGACGATAATCATAAAAATTAACATAAAAACACTAGATTATAAATCTTCAAAGATATTTTAAATTTTGACGGTAATCATAAAAATTGACATAAAAACACTAGATTATGAATCTTCAAAGATATTTTAAATTTTGACGATAATCATAAAAATTGACATAAAAACACTAGATTATAAATCTCCAAAGATAATTAAAATTTTGACGGTAATCATAAAAATTGACATAAAAACACTAGATTATAAATCTTCAAAGATATTTTAAATTTTGACGATAATCATAAAAATAAAAATAAAAACACTAGATTATAAATCTTCAAAGATATTTTCAATTTTGACGATAATCGTAAAAATTGACATAAAAACAATAGATTATGAATCTTCAAAGATATTTTAAATTTTGACGATAATCATAAAAATTAACACAAAAACACTACATTATAAATCTTCAAAGATATTTTAAATTTTGACGATAATCATAAAAATTAACATAAAAACACTAGATTATAAATCTTCAAAGATATTTTAAATTTTGACGGTAATCATAAAAATTGACATAAAAACACTAGATTATGAATCTTCAAAGATATTTTAAATTTTGACGATAATCATAAAAATTGACATAAAAACACTAGATTATAAATCTCCAAAGATAATTAAAATTTTGACGGTAATCATAAAAATTGACATAAAAACACTAGATTATAAATCTTCAAAGATATTTTAAATTTTGACGATAATCATAAAAATTAACATAAAAACGCTAGATTATATATCTTCAAAGATATTTTAAATTTTGACGATATCAAATACCCCACGGTTTTTCATAACTTTTAAAAGAGAAAACATGTGTTGCCCACTTAAACTGATTGTTTTTCATTGTCACCTAAAGATTTAGCGATATTTTAGTAAAAAAACCAATGTTTGATATCAAATAAACAAGCTTTCCCTCAACCTCAAAATAATTTGTAATTAATACAAATAGTATATACCTGTGATATGAATTATAATTAATATAATTACATTGTTAAATTATCAATTAGTTAAAATATAACAAGATATATTTAATTAATCATTTAATTTAATTATTAAATAATATCATTGTTACACTATTAGAGAATTAGGGCAATTATTACGCAAATTAGGGTAATGCACATGATATTTTTTAACCAATTTTCCATCATTAGTATGTAAATTAAATTTACTAACTTTCAAACTGGTAATGATAATAGAAAACTATAATGAAATATGGGAATTACTGTAGTATTAGAAAATATTATCGCCTCTGGTGACCTACATATTATAAATAGTACTTTATACAATCTATATTACTTAATTATTGAAATACAACGGTGAAACTGTTTTATATAACAGTTAATTAAAAACTGTTAGGGACTGTATTTATAATTATTTTAAATTATGTGGTATTCACTGTAGACCTGTTGTAATACATATAAAAAACCTAAACGGTATTAGATTTAATTAATTAATAGATAAACATCAATTAAACTAAAATTACACAAAAGTAATTAAGTTTTAAATTATATTTCTAGTGTACGATACAATTATAATAAACGTGTATAATTAGGCTTTATTGAATTATTTCATTGTACTTTATTCCTCATCCCTTGTTTGATAGTAATAGTTTAAAATGTAAAGCTTAAAATAAAAGTGATTTTCGTTTTATTATAAATTTGATAACTTAATAATAGAATATTATTATACCATTTTATGCGGAGAAATTTCTGGTTTTTAATATACAAAATATAAAGAATTTATAATTTGTGTACAGTTGATACAGTGACAGTGATACAGTCACAGGGTGAAAAGTATTTTCTACCTATAGTAATAATGTAATAACCGTTATGTAACCTTATCACTATTATCTTTAATTATAATTGTTAGTTGAAAATCAACAAATCTACAATTATACCAAAGTATTTAAATTTTAAATTATACTTTTAGTGTCTGATTCAATTATAAATAATGTGTATAATTTGACCTTTATACAATTTTTCGATTGTAATTTATTCCACATTTCTTGTTTGATAATAATAAAACATGTTGTTTAAAATTAAAATAAATTTTGTTTTGTATTTATTGTGAATAATTTTATAACTTAATTAGTAGAATTTTAGAATACTATTTTATGCAGAGAAATTTCTGATTATTATTATAAAAAATATAAACATTAAACATGTAACCACAAGGATTGCTGATTTAACGAAAGTTATGTAATTATTATAAATTAATTTAATCCGTCCAAACGATCCTTATTATTATCCAGATTACCGGTTTCGATGAGATTAAACCACCATCATCAAAATCATCACAACATTCGTTTAATTCTTTTTCACATTCCAAGCATATAATCTGGATAATAATAAAGATTGTTTGGACGGAGACAATAAGGTAATTAATTTGTAATAATTACATAACTTTAGTAAATATATAGAATTCAATCTTGATTATAACTGATACGATGACGTCACAGGGTGTAGAGTATTTTCCACCTATTGCAATACTGTAATACTGTTATATAACCTTAACGCTGTTAGCTTAAATTATAAATGGTAGTTGAAAATATACAAATTAAAATTATCCCAAAGTAATTACGTTTAAATTACAATTTTATCGTTCGCTATAATTATAAATAACGAGTATAGTGAAGCCTTTATACAATTATCTCATTCGATGTTGTTTAAAATAAAGATTGATTTAGTTTTTTCGTCATTCTACTGCTAATTGTATAAATGAAATAATAAAATTTGTGTATACAATTTTATGAAGTGAATTTTCTGCAGGTTTAAAATGAAAAATATAAAGAAAATATTTTCGGCATGCAACTGAGATGGTGACGTCATCCAATTGGAATTTTGTATTAAACATTGATTGGAATTTTACTTACCCAATATGTGAAGCCAATTAATATGTGGAGTAAATTTGTTAATTTGAAAAATCTTCACATTTCATTGCATCAAGAACCGAAAAAGAGATTTTCGACATCCGATGTTATTGTCTTTGCCGTAATTGTCCCCTGCATGTAAGAACGATAGTGGCCACAGAAATACAAATTGAAACATTAAATTTGGTATAGGGAACTTCAATATTCTCATTCATACCGCACTAAAAATCAGAAAAATCGAAAATAAGAAAATAACGGCCATTTTAAACAGTTTTTTTATTCATATCTCATATGTTATTTAACCGATAATACTTTAAATTTGAAAAAAAAAATGGCAGATTTCAATTCTGGATGTAATGGTAGCAAACCCATGTAATTTTTGCGAAAAATGTAATTTTGAAGCATTTCAATAAAATTTAATATTAGTATGGATGGTTACGACATTTGTCAGATAGTGTAAACTCCTATAGCTTCGAGGCTCGTTAAGATTGAAACGCTGACAAGAGAGGCGCTTTTTTTACTTATACACATCTACACGCCCCTTAGAGCTAAACAGCTTTAAGAAAGTAGCAATATACACAATTACACGTTTATGAAAGTCTATGTAACAAGCGTTTTAAAACAAACATACCCTCTGAATTAGACTTCTTGATATATCAATGCAAATTAACAAATTGTATCCTACAAGTCCTAGAAACCAAGTTCTGACATTACATTTAGAGGATGTCCTTGTATTAATTTGTATAATCAGGTTGAGTTAGTACCAACACTGCCCCGATCAACTTGTTTCCTCCTGATATTGCAAATGTTTTTTAGGTTAAATGTTCTAATTTAATTTAATGTAGAAATTTAATTTAGTCACACAGTTGTAGTTTAGTTATTGTAGCTGGCGCATAACTGAAGATGACAACTTCGTCGTTGAAACCGCGTTTAAATAAATAAACCTACTATTTGTGAGATGTTTTTTCAAGTTTTTTTCTATCAAGAATATCAACTCAAAAGTCGAGCTCAATGAGTTTAGGCATGTTTAAATTCAAAATTTAGTTTTGTTAAAATGACTCGTTACAGAAGATGCAGGTGAAACTCTATTATCTAAAATCCGTTTTATAGTTCGGCATTTTTAAATGTATCAATCTACATGTCACTAAGGTGACAAAATATCGACAAAAGCTAAATAAGGTTTCACTGCAGATATGTGTAAGGATGATCATACGTAGAGATTATTCAAAATATTTTATCGTGTTTAAATTTTGTTAAATCTGAGACTATTTAGAAACACTGAACAAATATTTGACACCGACTTCCTAGAACTTTTCATTTCTAACCAAAAAATAAATAATATTAACAAAATCTCGTTTCATTGACCATACTGGATGTACAATATTTTTAAAAGATGCAGATAATAAAATTGAGAAAACTCAATGAACCATGCATAACTTCAATCTAAAAACACTGCCATCATTTGTGTGTTAAAAATCAAAACAGGACGTTTCGGGAATAAGAATCAATCCCCGTTATCAAGTGACTAAAAACTAAAGAAACTAGAAACGAAGCCTATGTAAGAAGTAAAATTAAATAAGAATGCCACCAACCATAATATCTAAGCATGCATCTCAGAGCGAAAACTGAGAAGTCAAAAAGGTTTTCACTTCTTTGACTTCTTTCGCTTAGATATTAAGGTTGGTGGCATTCTTATTTAATTTTACTTCTTACATAGGCTTAGTTTCTAGTTTCACGTTTCTTTAGTTTTTAGTCACTTGATAACGGGAATTGATTCTTATTCCCGAAACGTCGTGTTTTGATTTTTAACACCCAAATGATGGCAAATGTCCGAAAAATGTATAATAATAAAATTGAACTTCCATCATAAACAAATAACTTCAAACAGAGAATATAAACACTGCCCGAGTGACCTCCTAAGCTCCTTATCACTTATTGATTCTTAAAAACTAGAGACCAACATTCATTTATATAATTTCCTAATTTAAAAGTCTAAACTTGTTTTGTCTTTCTAAAGCTACTTACAGTTTCCAAAGGATTAACGACAGCGAAGATAAATCCACCTTCTTTATTTGCCAACTTGGATGTCACAGTGATGGCAAACTCAGGGTAGAACTTCTCCGGCATGTAAAGACGATAAGGTGATTTTATATCAGATCCTGGTTTCAGACCCATCGCAGGGAATCCATCTAAGCCATAATCGAAGAAAGTGGTTGTTGGATCATCGAAGGGAATTTTTATCGCTTGAAGAAGATCCTTTTCTGTCAGATCAACTGTAAAAATAAACAGGTTATGTTAACTGGTATATACGGCAATGTAAAGTTCAATTGTAAATTTGTTATTTTCTAAATAAAACACAAATGACAGCTGGTTTTTACGAGATGGGAGTTGCTTATAAAAATGTTGTTTAAACCTTCGTTTAACAACTGATCTCTCCAATATTATTGAAAGAGAGATGAACGCCTGAGTGAACTTACTATACTAAGAAGAAAATTACCATATCTTAATAGGTTTCACAACACATGCCCGGCCAGCCGGGTATCAAGCGGAAATCATTTATAAATTGTAACAAAAGTTCATTCAACTGATAAACCTCTTTGCAAATATATTTATTAAGACTCTTTGTATTTCCGGTATTAGATAAATTTGGTGATTTATTCGTTCGTATATAATGGGATGATACGTCATTTTTATCATATACAGCGTGTTTAATAAGTCCCGGGACTGCTTAATATTTGTTTAACCAATACAGATAGAGCTACAAAGCATTTCAAATTTTTAATGGACACCAAAACATATTTTAGTACGTATTCAGAGGTGCTACCTTTCCAGGGGGACGATCCACAAGGAGTAAGTAAGAAATCTTAAATGAGAGCATAGGTCGAGTTGTACATTAAATTAAAGGCCTTAAGTAGACCACAATGTCGCAAACCGGACTTCAAAAAATTTACCCTAGCTAAAATAGCGTGTGTTTATAGTTCATATTAAATCCAACAAGTAAAATGGATTAACCATGATAGGCCTAAAAGAGAATGTTAATCCCGCAAACAGGAAACATTCTTGCTTTAGATAGTTGTTATTTGCGGCATTTCCTTTTGACTACTTGATTGACGTCACCCATTGGAGGTAAAGAGCCAGTGAGAAATCTAAAACATCTTTTTTAAGCCAGATGTTGATTTGCAAAGTTTTCATTTCATAAGCTCTACCTAGTAAACATTATTAAGCTGTTTTCAACATACCTGACGTTGTAGCTAATATGAACTTTAAACCTATGCTATTTTAACTAGGGCGAACTATTTACGCTCGGGTTTGCGGCATTGTGTTCTACTCATAACGGCCTTTAATTCGATGTAAAACTCAACCTATGCTCTCATTTAAGATTTCCTACTTACTTCTTATGGATGGTCCCCTTGGTAATGTAGAGGTTCACTGAATACGTACTAAAATAGATTTTGGTGTCCATTACCGATGTGTAAAGCTTTCCGATATAAAGAAGAAATAGGACTCCGGTATTTCTTTTTAAACAGATATATCCTGAAATCATTCGACATTGATTTTTCAACGCGTCGTAAGAGTTTCTCTCTAGTAAGCGTATGAAAGTCAAAAACAATTCTAGAGTTGTAGACAGAAGTATATGTTTCTGTGAGACTCGACATATTTAATACACCAAGTAGACATTTTCGTAACAACTTCTTATATCTTTTTAAAAGAATGGAATACACTCCTGAATATTCGAACCACAGATTTTATCTTATACCGAAAGAATAAATTGCTAATTATTATATCTGCAAAGAAGTTTATCCTCTATGCGATTTTACAAATGACTTACGCTTGATACCCAGCCCGACCATGTGTTGAAACCGATTAAAATATGGTAATTTTCTTCTTAGTATAGTAAGTTCACTCAGGCGTTCATCTCTCTTTCAATAATATTACAGAGATCGATTATTTAAATTGGAGTAAAAGCTGTACCTCGCATCTTCATGTGGAAAATTTTTATCTTCATATTGCTATCGACATTTGTAAAAATAATTGTTGTTTAAACTAAATTTTTTAGATAAAATAATATATCCCTTTAATCCTATAACTTTAAATTGCTCTTTTTCTTCCAATTCCTGTAGGGTATTACCACATACCAAACACACATAGAGACGAATATTTTGAATTGGTTTTCTTAATTTCGAGGGGTGGTGGTGTTAGGATTGGTTTCTTTAAACTGCCTGGGTTTTTTATTTTCAATATAATCGAAATGTTTAGTACTCAATTAACCTTTATGAACAATTACTAATAAGAATAACCACCTCTTATCCTATACAATGCTACAATAATCTTATTATTATAAATCGAGATTGACTCTAATTGTTGTGACACAGATCTGATTCTACGTTATAGGTTAATTATCTGACTCTGAAATAATTACAAGGTTCTTAATACGCGAAGTTTGTACACCCTGCTTGCTTATGGACGCTCGTCGGAAGTCTCAATTCTTCCAGGAAGCTCTTACTCACCAAGTCCGTCAGGTTATCATTAAGAATTATTCTCCTAGGAAGCTCTTATTCACCAACTCCGTCTAGCTATCTTCAAGAATTATTCTTCCAGGAAGATTTTACTCACAAAGTCCGTCTAGCTATCTTAAAGAAATATCTCCCAGGAAGTCATACTCGCCAAGTCTATCGGGCTATCTTCAAGAATTCCTGTAGCACCCCCCCCCCCGATCAATATTGACCCGCTAACCACGTTTCCTCCTACCCAATGGTTTATAATATATAATTGCAGCATCATTAACGTTTGCCTTGCTTTTAAGGTAGCAATTTCGTCAGTTTTCCAGGTCTGTTACAATAATTTCTTTCATTCTGGCTTCTTAAAAATAACTTAGACTCTATTTCCAACCAAAACTCTCATAATCCTAACAGTGGTGAAGTCAAAAAATTTAATTTATGATTGTCTTTAGGGGGTGTAAAATTATATATAACAATATTTCCTGTAAAAATGTTATACTATGTACCTTCAATTTCCTGGAGTAATAAACCATAAAATGACAAACCAAGATATGAAATGAAAGAAGATACTTATTAAAATGTATTAATGTATTATTTATTGTAAATTTTACAATATTTTAAAGTTTTCTATTCCGACAGCAACGAAAATTATACTCAGAATATATATATATATATATATATATATATATATATATATATATATATATATATATATATATCAGTATTCAAAACCCACTCTTAAAAAGAGGGTGTAAGATATCATCATCTCATGTAACAGCAATGGAATCTTTGCTAAACGTATAAACTTAAATATAATACCTCAATTATATAATAATAAAAATAAAAGATATCACATTGTTTAAGTAAAATGTGATAGTATTAAAGATACACAAATAAGAGTATTCACTTTTACAACAAATACGTTTTCTTTTCTCTTCAGGAAATTTTGTCCTTTTAAAATTGTTATAAATCAAATACTAATATATATTATTAAAACAAGAATTGAATTCAATAAAAAAACCTTTGTAATTTTGAAGCTATGGAGACAAACACAAAGGCGCTTCACAGTATAAAAGAGAGTCTTATTTGATACGCAATGGACGAGTATAAAATATTTCTGCGTCTGTCAAAGTATTATTGACAACCGAAAGCTTTCACAGGATTGACATATTTATAATCACATTTCCAGAGTGACACAAAACATCTTCCAAGGGTTTCTGTCACACAAACGCAAAGTTTAATACAACCCATGATAAAATTGCCTCATCAGATATTTCTAAAAATATATTACATTTCGTAAACAGTTGTATATACATAACACTTGTTGCATGATTTATTACTAATTACAATATGTTTTGTTATTATTATTGTTATTATAATACACACTAGATGCAGGTAATACATGTTTGTTAAACTACATTAAACTAAATCGTGTTACAAAGGGTATTAGTTTATTCAAATTAAAAAATATATTTACGGAATACCTTTCCTTTTTCATGAATTGTTTACTGAATATAGTCTGTATAAATTGGGTAAAAACATTGCATGAAATTACTCACTCAATCACCCATTTTCAATACTAAATAATAAGCAACTGAAACTATTACCCAAAATGTCAGTCGGTAGTCAAAATGTGGTCAAAATATGTTTTCTGCTAGGAGATAAGTTAATATTGGAATAAAGTTATGTTAGATCTATTTTAAATATGTTTTCTGCTTTGAGTTAAGTTAATATTAGTACTAGGTTAGATATGTTAGGTTAAGTCATTTAAAATTATTTTTTTTTTATAGAAGATAAGTTAATTGGATTAGCTTAGGTTAGGTTAGGTCATTTAAAAATATGTTTTTGCTATGCGTTAAGATTATGAGTTGGATTAGGTTAGGTTAGGTTAGGTTAGATTAGGTTAGGTTAGGTTAGGTTAGGTTAGGTTAGGTTAGGTTAGATGGTTAAGTTGATTTTTTTTTTAAATTATAAATCCCGACAGTAGTTAACAGATTATAAACAATAATTGAGACAAGATGGAAAAAGTTGGGTGTTAGCTGAGTTCCAATTACCGCATGTATTATTAAAGAGTCAAGAATATATACACTAGAGTTTGAAGCAGGTAGAGGTCAGGCTAAGTATGGAGTTAACGAAGTTCAGATCTCGGAGGTGTGAATTGTCACAGAGTTAATCAATCAGCGAGAGGACCGGAGGTAGGCAGTGAGGCTGTCGACACAATGCTATCAACTTCGTTGAACTCTTCAGGAGGACCGTCCAGAAAACCAAGGACCATGAAGGATCACATTTAAACTCCAGCAACAGAGGAGAGCAAGTTTCGTGTGTACTCTGTTCTTGTATTAACTTAGTATAGATTACCTTGTATGTAGAGAGAAAAACAGAGCAAAATTATCACTTAAAACGAGAAATAAAAAAATAAAAAAGAAGTATGATAAACGTACACCACAAAAAAGAAGTTAATTAGATATTGTTTAAAAATAATAATAAAAATGAAGATACTCTCGGTATAAGTATAAATAATTTTAAACAAACAGAAAGTTTGTTAAACCGAGAACAAATTCAACAAAAATCATCATTATTTTAAACAGTGTTGAAACATGTCCCTACCAATAACAACCTGAAACATTTCCCCACAAATAATAACCTGAAACATTTCCCCACCAATAAAAACCTAAAACATTTCCCTACCAATAAAAACCTGAAACATTTCCCCACCAAGAACAACCTGAAACATTTCCCCACAAATAACAACCAGAAACATTTCCCACCAATAAAAACCAGAAACATTTCTCCACCAATAACAGCCAGAAACATTTCCCCACCAATAAAAACCTGAAACATTTCCCAAACAATAACAACTTGAATCATTTCCCGACCAATAACAACCTGAAACATTTCCCCACCAATAACAACCTGGAACATTTTCGCGCCAAGAACAACCAGAAACATGTCCAAACCAATAACAACCACAAACATGTCCAAACCAATAACAACCTGAAATATTTCCCCACAAATAACAACCTGAAACATTTCCCTACCAATAAAAACCTGAAACATTTCCCCACCAAGAACAACCTGAAACATTTCCAAACCAATAACAACCAGAAACATTTCCCCACTAATAATAACCTGAAACATTTCCCCACCAATAACAGCCTGAAACATTACCCCACACCAATAACAACTAGAAACATTTCCCCACCAATAACAACCTGAAACATTACCCCACTAATAATAACCTGAAACATTTCCCCACCAATAACAGCCTGAAACATTACCCCACACCAATAACAACTAGAAACATTTCCCCACTAATAATAACCTGAAACATTTCCCCACCAATAACAGCCTGAAACATTACCCCACACCAATAACAACCTGAAACATTTCCCCACTAATAATAACCTGAAACATTTCCCCACCAATAACAGCCTGAAACATTACCCCACACCAATAACAACTAGAAACATTTCCCCACCAATAACAACCTGAAACATTACCCCACTAATAATAACCTGAAACATTTCCCCACCAATAACAGCCTGAAACATTACCCCACACCAATAACAACCTGAAACATTTCCCCACTAATAATAACCTGAAACATTTCCCCACCAATAACAGCCTGAAACATTACCCCACACCAATAACAACTAGAAACATTACCCCACTAATAATAACCTGAAACATTTCCCCACCAATAACAGCCTGAAACATTACCCCACACCAATAACAACCTGAAACATTTCCCCACTAATAATAACCTGAAACATTTCCCCACCAATAACAGCCTGAAACATTACCCCACACCAATAACAACTAGAAACATTTCCCCACCAATAACAACCTGAAACATTACCCCACTAATAATAACCTGAAACATTTCCCCATCAATAACAACTAGAAACATTTCCCCACCAATAACAACCTGAAACATTACCCCACTAATAATAACCTGAAACATTTCCCCATCAATAACAACCTGAAACATTACCCCACACCAATAGCAACCAGAAACATTTCCCCATCACGAACAACCAGAAACATTTCCAAACCAATAAAAATCTGAACTATTTCCCCATAAATAACAACCGTAAACATTTCCCCACCAATAACAACCTGAAACTTTACCTCACACCAATAACAACCTGAAGGTAGGATCTTTCAGATAAAGTTGCGAAGTTCAGCTTTTACCCTACTCGATCTCTCCAATATTATTGAAAGAGAGATGGACGCCTGAGTGAACTTACTATACTAAGAAGAAAATTACCATATCTTAATAGGTTTCACAACACATGGCCGGCCAGCTGGGTGTAAAACGGAAGTCATTTATAAACTCGCACAAAAGTTCAATCAACTGATAAACCTCTTTGCAAATATATTTATTAGCACTCTTTGTAAGATTAAATATATGATTTATTCGTTTGCATATATAAGAGAGTATGTCATTACCATCTTCCATCTTCTATTTCTAAATACAATGTAAATTGGTGCGAAAATATCTAAATCGTCTATTTTATGTTTATTAATATTTTGAACGGGAAGAAACACATGCACATCATTTTTAAAATGTTATCTACACACAAGGCTGTTCAAGTGTCAATTTTTTTTTTACTCTCATACGTAAAATCAAATTTAGTATATTTAAGATATATTTTTAAACTCTTTTTTTAATATCACAACATTTTTGAGTAGTTGAATACAAAAAAAGAATAATTTTCTCAAAATCGGCTGCTATGATATTGATAAAATTTTGTTTAAGTGTAATGTCTCACGACACAAATAAAGCATTTTAGTCTCGATCTCTTCAAGAATGCCTGTGAGTTATCTATATAAATAGTCAGAAGTTTAAGAGACGGAAGTTCTCAAAATCGGGTCAAAAGATTTCTGTGATATGAAGATTAGTGGCCAATAGCAGTGTAAAAAATCAAAAGTCAACAAAATTTACAACACTGGAATAATGAGAATAAAATAACTAATAATAAATCATAAGCTACATAATTAAAAGGCCGCCAAATCGTCTGCAGTACATAATACATATTGATTCATTTTTTTTAAGGCGAAAAGGTTTCGGTCATCATCACTTTATATATATATATAAAAAGAAAACGAAATTAGAATAGAGCTTAAAATAAAGACTCCTAGCCCTCGATTATTGTAATAACGATCGGAAGAAAACAAGAGGTTCCTGATAAGATAGATAAAAGAGAGGGATTTAACCCAAGATTATATGAAGAAAGGTGTAGAACCAGCTAGGGCCCTTGGGTACGCCACACCCGCACTATATTACTTAGCCATTGAGGGTAGTACATTTCCAGACAATGGGTCTTACTGTTCGCGTATCGATGTCTTTTAAAAAAATAAACTATATTTGTGCGTGCATGTAAATGTCAGTTTTTTTGTTTTGGGTGAATAATAAACTAAAATGTTTCTTGGAAAAGGAATCAAAATCTGCTCAAAAAACTTGAAAATTGCAGAATAGCCGAAACCTCCGTCGTTGGACGGTAAACAAGATTAATAAAGACAGTATTTCCTACAATGATTATACACTCACTAAACAAATATAGTTAATATATTCTGAAAGTAATGGGAAAGTGTTGAATAGGAGGACAATTGGAAATGGTAGAAATATTTGCGATATATCGAATAACTGATCCTAGTCATCAACGGAATAAAACACAATCTTATTATTTGCAAATTTTACTCATTGAAATTCAAAACTATTCTTTCAATATATTTTCTTAAAAACTCAAATTCGTCCCTCTAATTTTAAAGTTCGTATTACAACTCTTATATTTATTGCAAATTCTAGTGACAATAAATAAATCTTGATATTGTTCCAAATACATTATTTCTTGTATTGATTTTCCTTTACAAAATTTTGATCATTTTATATTATTTAATTTTTTACTATCATTCTTCAAGACATACGAAAAAATACATTGTTAGCTA
Organism: Aphrophora alni; assembly: GCA_963513935.1. Lineage (NCBI taxonomy): Eukaryota > Metazoa > Arthropoda > Insecta > Hemiptera > Aphrophoridae > Aphrophora > Aphrophora alni. The sequence continues at coordinate 9,826,497 of OY740773.1, forward strand.
CAAACATTGAATATTGATTCTACATATACGAACACTCTATCGGGAAACTCTGTAACTAAATGAAACCATCCTATTGAAGCAGATAGCAGCACTAACAAGGGGTAGCTTTCTTCAATTATTGTACTCCCATTGATTGAATTATAAAACTAAAATAAGCACTATAATTATTTCCATAAAGACTTAAATATAAATCAATTACCTCTCTATTAATAGTAAATGAAAATAAGGCTTGAAATATTATTTTAGTAATTAATTTTTGATTATTTTTGTTTGTAAATAAATTATATTTTAAAATTTTATTTTATTTAGATTCGGCAGATTGGAGAATTTCATACTTCAACAAAATTTCATAGAAATTGGTTGAACGGATTATCAGATGTCTACGTTTGTTTCTTTTGTTTTTATACAATTTTTGATTAAATATTCAGTGATGTAAAGTGACAAAAACAAATCCAGTGGTGTAAGACTCTCCAGAATTGTCCCTCTCGCCTCCATTTTTTCTATAATTGAAATTTCCCTTTTTTTTACGATAGTTACCTCTAAATTGTAAGTTACGAAAATTGTTAGGCGTGCTCTTTTAGGAGCTCTAAATTCTAGATGATAGTTTGAACAAAATCGGTTTAATTGCTCGCAAGTAAAACGTTTATATTGTTGATGTTTTTATACTTAGAGGTACATGCAGACAACAAACATAAATCTATGTGGATAGAGACACTTTGTACGAAAAATACGTACCCAATAATATTTGTTCTAGCTTTAAAGTTATTTGATATTTGATAAGGATGGATTGTTCTTATTATTAGGACCTTTGCCAACATTTGTGTATATAAGATTGATACCCACCGTTTCGAGAGTATAAATCAACTCTCGTTATCAATTGTGTAACTAGAACATGCAAAAAAAACACTAATAGTACCCAACGACATTTTGGAAACTAAAACTAATTCTATAATACAATAAATGTACTTAAACCTAAAATTAGGCCTGAGCAGTCCAAAACCAATAAAAAAAATTAGGATTTCCGAACCACAAAAACTGTTTCATGCACATTGCACGGCCTGGGTATGGCAAAGTTGGGAGCCCTTCATAGTGCTGATATAATTTAAATAGTTTTTGAGGTTCGGAAAACCTTCTTTTTCTTTATTATTGTTTCATCCATTCGTACAACATATCCAAACGTCTTGTATTAATTTTCTGTACACAATTGATGTGATATATCTGAATAAACAAAAAATAATATCTTACTGCAGTCTAATTTACTCAAATCCATGTCTCTAGTTTATATTATTTTTAGTATACATGTCAAAAAGTCAAGTACATCGCGATGTATCAATTATGAGATGATTCGAAAGTCCTCTTTTGCAATATATTAAATTAATTTTGTTTAGTCTTTCTACCCTACTGGATACCAATACAATTTAAAATTTCCTACAAGTCCCAAGAATAAATGATTTTTGTTATTTTACATTTAGAATATCTGCTCGAATTACATTGTATAATGCGGCTGGTTAAATACCATGATAGCTCCCATCAAACTTGTTTTAAACTATTTTATATTCATAAAGAATATAAAACAGAAAACTGATGTATTTTTTAAAGTCATTAACAAAACAATAAAAATAAATTTCTAGGTTTAACAGGTAGTAATAACCGCCGACAGAAGTGTTCTTGTTCTATTTAAACTGATATGCCAGCTCTGAAGTGTATAGTCTATCACTTACGCATAGTACTGAAATAGACTCCACAAATATGCGTATTATAAACAATGTGTGTTCTTGACCGCTTAAAATAAAACTACGGCCCATTCTACCTCTCTCTCAGACCAACTCTGTTTCTCTCAGCTATTGTAGTGTGACATTTCTGTTTATGGCAACGCCCTAATGACAGGACTCAAATGTAAACTGTAAGAGTGATGTCAGCTACTCCACATGTTTGTATAATACGTTAAACTTTAGCGATGGAAATACAAAATTTGTTGTTTTTTATTGTTTTCTAGACAATTCTTCCTCTTCTTCTTCTTGTCCCTTTTCTTCTTCTTCTTCTTCTTCTTCTTCCTCTTCTTCTTCTTCTTCTTCTTCTTCTTCTTCTTCTTCTTCTTCTTCTTCTTCTTCTTCTTCTTCTTCTTCTTCTTCTTCTTCTTCTTCTTCTCCTCCTCCTCCTCTTCCTATATGTCCTCCTCCTCCTCCACCTTTTCTTTCTTATTCCCCTTCTTCTTCTAATTCTTCTTCTTCTTCTTCTTCTTCTTCTTCTTCTTCTTCTTCTTCTTCTTCTTCTTCTTCTTCTTCTTCTTCGTCGTCTTCCTTATCTTCTTTAGCTGGATCCACTTCTTAAACTTGTCTCTACCTTAGGCTAGACCCAGCAGCAGGTTCAATGTCATCCTCCGGCACGCTGCCACCTGACTTCCATGATTTTTTTACAGCTACCAATATTCATTTAATTTGTGCAACATGTATGAATTCTTCATCTTTCTTACTCACTGGTGTCTGTTTTAAATCACTTAGCATCGAATCATTTCTAATTCGGTCCTGTTTTTACTATTTTCCTCGGACACTTTATGAGGTGGATCTACGCCTTTTCTTATATAGTCTTTAGTGATATCTCTCTCTCTCTCTCCCTCCCTCCCCTTCTCTCTCTCTCTCTCTCTCTCTCTCTCTCTCTCTCTCTCTCTCTCTCTCTCTCTCTCTCTCTCTCTCTCTCTCTCTCTCTCTCTCTCTCTCTCTCTCTCTCTCTCTCTCTCTCTCTCTCTCTCTCTCTCTCTCTCTCTCTCTCTTGTTTCCTATCAGATCTTTCTTGATCACGTGTTTTTCTTTTCGGCCCTGCTTAGTATATTATAGCTAGAGGTCTTAATTATATATGTTTTTTCTTCCTTTTTTATAAGGTGATGACGAACAAAAGTTTGTTTGTCTTGAAACAACAAGAAAATACAATCACCGCTACTTACAGTATATTCATTGCCGTTGTGCAACTTTCACTTCTGTATAACAATATTAGCTCTAGTACCGCTTTGTACAAATGATACAGAAAGTTTTATAAACTAGAAACAAAAAGTTTTCTTATGAAATACTGTGAAATTGGATCAATTACGTTAAAAAAAATATTCTTACATCCCCAAAATAATAACACCTCCAAACTCATTGTATAAACCACAAAATCATCAAAAATATTGAGTTATTTTCTCAATAATAAAGTAAATTTGCAACATTCCTCAAAGATGGTTCAACCGATTATAACATTATTTAAAATAAACATTAGGAAGTAAAAGAACGAATTCGAGGAGTAATTACCAAAAGATAAATATAACCTTAACTTCCACCAATGAAAACTTAATGTAAGAAATAAATTATATAGACGTTTAAGTTGATAAGGCGACATTTTGTCACTTACCCAGCCCAATCTTACAATATAATAATTGCAGACCCTATAAATCTAATGCCCAAAAGTTGAATTCTTGGGTTTTGAATATTAAATACAATGGTAGTTGGGTATATCCAGTAGGGCAAACTTTTAAAAATGTTGTTACACAGGTTTTCCGAACATCGTAATTGAATGAATCTTTATTGTGGTTGAATAGGCTTTACCAGACCTCAGAAGCTCACCTATAATGAGTACAAGTGTGATGTTCCCGAGGGATACAAGCTGGATATAAATATCAGGTAGTCTGGAGAGATCTCTCTGTTTCGTCTTTCCTATCAGGTCTCTAAGCAACTGTTGTTCTTTTTTTACTCTGATACTATTAACCTACTCAAGGGCAAGGAGTCTTTATTTTATGATCCTTTCTTCCTTCATGTTATAAGACGATGATAACGCCTTTAAACAAAGACAGAGAAATCTTTTCGTTCACTAACTCTATTGGAGTATTCGATAGTTATAGAGTGTCTATTTTACGTTCATTTCTACTTGAAGCGATGATCACCAAAAGCTTCTTTTTTTCTTCTTTTTTTTTAAGCAAGGACAAAAATATACCGAAAATCCAATAAATAAATATACCTAAAAGTTTTAAATCTTTATATTGTAGTTTTAAACAGTCATACTTCTACGTTAAAATGTTTTTAAGACTCTATCTAAACACAATACTTTTCTGAGAAAGCAAACAGTGCATTACAAACAAACTATCATATACTGGGAATAATAATAATAATTTTACATATCTCTTATTTTTTATCGGATCATAATTATTGCACAATGATAATACATCTTTTAAATACAAATAATTTAGTCAGTATCAAAGTTGGACATGATAGTTTGATTGGTGTAGCTCGTGTATCACTGAAGAGGACAACCCTGTCGTTGAAACGCGTCTGATACTTAGGCGTATTTTTTTATGAGAATTGTGTTCTGTGTGTTTGTTATACTTTATACATTATGCATGTGTCGATTCTTTAAGTTTGTATTTTTAAGAATTAATTTATAACCGAATTTAGGTCATACGATTAGCTGTGTTTTTTATTTACCCAATATAAGAAATATAGACTAAGTTCATTAAAGTATGTTCTAATAATAAAAACATTCACTATAGCTAACAATATCAAAATGACGTTTACCAATCTTAAGAACTAATCGCTCACTCCGCCAACTAACAAAAACATCAATCTCATTACATTATGTTAAAACCAAACAAAGTATTTATCCCTGTATGGGATTCATGTAACACCGCAAAACCACATTTGTTTTCATTAATCTACATTCGCACTCTAGATTTGACCTATTTAAAAAATGCAGTTGTTTATTTTTATTTACAAACAATATGACACTGGTGGGAATATTTTAACTCAAACAAAACTATAAAAAATTTTACAAACTTATACACATTAATTTCTAGATATTTGTAGAAAATGTACAATACAATATTTAATGAAAGAAAATTCACCAAAAATACTAACAACACAAAGACTGTATTGTCATGTTTACTCTACCTTATGTACATTTCAATAGCACTGTTATCATCTTCAGATGTAGTAATTGTAGTTATTAAGGTTAGTGTTTATTGTCCTTCTGAAGATGACAGCAGTGCTATTGAAATGTACGTAAAGTAGAATAATCATAACTATACAGTATTTGTGATGTTGGTTTTTTATTGTGGTTTTGGTGTATATTCACTGTATATTCACCACAGTGTTCTAGTGATTTATACAATACAGTATTTGTATATTATTTTATTTTTTATAAACAAAATTAAACTCGAGGGTACTTTTTTTTTTTTTTTCTATGTAACATAACTGTAATGTGTCAAGTTTGTAGAGTGTTCCTTATGTCCGGCATATTAATTCAAAAATAGAGACTTCTATGTGTATAAAAAAATGTATTATTTTAAACTTTGAATACAAAACTAATCAAGCAGCCCTCATGTCATCGCTTTTTTGCGACTTGTCCACATGTTCGAAATTTCCACCTAACTTTTATACGAGATTATTACGGGTTTTATCGTATTATAACGTAACAACTCAAGACCAGGGGAAATGTTTGTTTTAGCAAAGTAATAATAAATTTAAAACGCTTGACATGCTTATCACGAAAATATAGGGTGTCCCATAAGTAAGGTTCCAAACTTTAGGAAATGATTCTGTGGGACAGGATTAAGAAAAATACATAAGAATACAATTGTTATAGAAAAGGCTTAGTTTTTCATATCACCACCTATTATTATTTTTTTATTTTATTATTATTTTTTTTTTTTACTTTGGAAATCAATAAAAAAATCATTTGAGTTCGAATAAGGTTAGTCATTTTGCATGTTACGTTTTCTAAGTGTAAATAAATGAAGACAGACTTTATTTTGCATAATTTCAAAATGGCGACCGTTTAAGTTAAATTATATTACAGTATATAGTTGAACATCTCAAAAAAATTTAACTTTACACAATATGTACAAGATACAAAAAAGTTGTCTTTTTTTAATGACAAATGAAATGTGAACGAATTTTCTGTAGGTTAAAGAATAACCGAGTCATTGAAAAAAACAGAAAAAATAATTTCTCGGTACTTGTCTACAACACCCAAGATTGATATAAAAACAAAATATTTTTGAATTCTGGTACCTTTAATAAACATAATATAAATAACATAAAAAATTCAAATGTGACTGTGTAACTATTTTAAAATGACGCCTGACAACGTTTCAATGATTTCATTGTAAGTTGACGCGCCAACAAAACAAATGTAGATTACGACAAAAGATATTGGTCAAGAAATATCTTCCTGTCCGTTTGTGGGCTTGTAGAAATTAAAGCGTTTTATTAACTTGTTATTACAAATATTCAACAAGTTTCACTCAGTATGCGAATACCTAGGCTAAATAAGCAACTATGATTACTGGCAGACATAAGACATACAGCCAAATATTCCACAAGTTTCACTCAATATGCGAACACCTAGGCTAAATAAGCAACTATGATTACTGGCAGACATAAGTCACACGTTCAAATATTCAACAAGTTTCACTCAATATGCGAACACCTAGGCTAAATAAGCAACTATGATTTCTGGCAGACATAAGTCACACGTTCAAATATTCCACAAGTTTCACTCAATATGCGAACACCTAGGCTAAATAAGCAACTATGATTACTGGCAGACATAAGTCACACGTTCAAATATTCAACAAGTTTCACTCAATATGCGAACACCTAGGCTAAATAAGCAACTATGATTACTGGCAGACATAAGTCACACGTTCAAATATTCAACAAGTTTCACTCAATATGCGAACACCTAGGCTAAATAAGCAACTGTGATTACTGGCAGACATAAGTCACACGTTCAAATATTCAACAAGTTTCAATCAATATGCGAACACCTAGGCTAAATAAGAAACTATGATTACTGGCAGACATAAGTCACACGTTCAAATATTCAACAAGTTTCACTCAATATGCCAACACCTAGGCTAAATAAGCAACTATGATTACTGGCAGACATAAGTCACACGTTCAAATATTCAACAAGTTTCAATCAATATGCGAACACCTAGGCTAAATAAGAAACTATGATTACTGGCAGACATAAGTCACACGTTCAAATATTCAACAAGTTTCACTCAATATGCGAACACCTAGGCTAAATAAGCAACTATGATTACTGGCAGACATAAGTCACACGTTCAAATATTCAACAAGTTTCACTCAATATGCGAACACCTAGGCTAAATAAGCAACTATGATTACTGGCAGACATAAGTCACACGTTCAAATATTCAACAAGTTTCACTCAATATGCGAACACCTAGGCTAAATAAGCAACTATGATTACTGGCAGACATAAGTCACACGTTCAAATATTCAACAAGTTTCACTCAATATGCGAACACCTAGGCTAAATAACCAACTATGATTACTGGCAGACATAAGTCACACGTTCAAATATTCAACAAGTTTCACTCAATATGCGAACACCTAGGCTAAATGAGCAACTATGATTACTGGCAGACATAAGTCACACGTTCAAATATTCAACAAATTTCACTCAATATGCCAACACCTAGGCTAAATAACCAACTATGATTACTGGCAGACATAAGTCACACGTTCAAATATTCAACAAGTTTCACTCAATATGCGAACACCTAGGCTAAATGAGCAACTATGATTACTGGCAGACATAAGTCACACGTTCAAATATTCCACAAGTTTCACTCAATATGCGAATACCTAGGCTAAATAACCAACTATGATTACTGGCAGACATAAGTCACACGTTCAAATATTCAACAAGTTTCACTCAATATGCGAACACCTAGGCTAAATAAGCAACTATGATTACTGGCAGACATAAGTCACACGGTCAAATATTCCACAAGTTTCACTCAATATGCGAATACCTAGGCTAAATGAGCAACTATGATTACTGGCAGACATAAGTCACACGTTCAAATATTCAACAAGTTTCACTCAATATGCGAACACCTAGGCTAAATGAGCAACTATGATTACTGGCAGACATAAGTCACACGTTCAAATATTCAACAAGTTTCACTCAATATGCGAACACCTAGGCTAAATGAGCAACTATGATTACTGGCAGACATAAGTCACACGTTCAAATATTCAACAAGTTTCACTCAATATGCGAACACCTAGGCTAAATAAGCAACTATGATTACTGGCAGACATAAGTCACACGTTCAAATATTCAACAAGTTTCACTCAATATGCGAACACCTAGGCTAAATAACCAACTATGATTACTGGCAGACATAAGTCACACGTTCAAATATTCAACAAGTTTCACTCAATATGCGAACACCTAGGCTAAATGAGCAACTATGATTACTGGCAGACATAAGTCACACGTTCAAATATTCAACAAGTTTCACTCAATATGCGAACACCTAGGCTAAATAACCAACTATGATTACTGGCAGACATAAGTCACACGTTCAAATATTCAACAAGTTTCACTCAATATGCGAACACCTAGGCTAAATGAGCAACTATGATTACTGGCAGACATAAGTCACACGTTCAAATATTCCACAAGTTTCACTCAATATGCGAATACCTAGGCTAAATAACCAACTATGATTACTGGCAGACATAAGTCACACGTTCAAATATTCAACAAGTTTCACTCAATATGCGAACACCTAGGCTAAATAAGCAACTATGATTACTGGCAGACATAAGTCACACGGTCAAATATTCCACAAGTTTCACTCAATATGCGAATACCTAGGCTAAATGAGCAACTATGATTACTGGCAGACATAAGTCACACGTTCAAATATTCAACAAGTTTCACTCAATATGCGAACACCTAGGCTAAATGAGCAACTATGATTACTGGCAGACATAAGTCACACGTTCAAATATTCCACAAGTTTCACTCAATATGCGAATACCTAGGCTAAATAACCAACTATGATTACTGGCAGACATAAGTTACACGTTCAAATATTCAACAAGTTTCACTCAATATGCGAACACCTAGGCTAAATAAGCAACTATGATTACTGGCAGACATAAGTCACACGGTCAAATATTCCACAAGTTTCACTCAATATGCGAATACCTAGGCTAAATGAGCAACTATGATTACTGGCAGACATAAGTCACACGTTCAAATATTCAACAAGTTTCACTCAATATGCGAACACCTAGGCTAAATAAGCAACTATGATTACTGGCAGACATAAGTCACACGTTCAAATATTCCACAAGTTTCACTCAATATGCGAATACCTAGGCTAAATGAGCAACTATGATTACTGGCAGACATAAGTCACACGGCCAGGTAACGTACTTGGATAAACTAACCAAGCTTATAACATTGTTTTCTCAGACATAAATACTCTAGTTCAAACAAGAATTAATTGCTCGGTTAGTTTATCTTTTTTCGTGTTCGGATCCCAACGCCCTTTAAAGACTCCATTAATAACAGCCCTACATTCTTTTGTTTTCCCCTAGCTGTAGGGCTCAGGGAGCGGACGGGTTAAAGGTCATACGTTGGTTATTGTCTACAATACTGGTTATCTTAGTAATGACAGCGTTAAGTAGAAAGCATAGCGGGTTACAAGGGGGTTGTGGGCGCGAAGGAAGAGGGGGAGATTATCATTGTCGTTTATGGTATAAATAATGTAATTAATTTGTTTTATAATTCTGGGAAAATGTGGCAACAATATTTCGTGCGGCTAAAAACTAAAATGGAAGGGTAATTTGTTTAATAATTTGAAATTTCGTTTTGTAATTTTGTCCATCATTATTTAATGGGATGAGGTATTTTATTTATTTTTTACTAATTATTTGTATTTCACTTAGCAGATTTCTCAAAAACTGGATAATAGATTTTTATCAATACTTCTTCCTAGGTCTCTGTGTTTTCAAATTACTCGAGTAAATTATAATTGTTGTTAATAAAAACTGGACATGCACGCTCTCATAAAAAAGGAAATCATTTAACGTTAAAAAAAACAAATTCTCTAAACCACTCCTTAAGGATGCAATCAAAACATGTTATCGTCATCAAATTATGCTTTATAAATTATGGTCCCATCAGAAGTAGGTAGGGGTATACCCGAGATACCCTATATGGATGTACACCTTACTGCAAGTAGTCTTGAGTTAGATACATCTCTTTCACCTTTTCTATCAATTCTCTATTAAACAACATTTGTTCTATTTTCATCTGCCATTTTCAAAACCACAACACTTTACACTATAGGTAAGAACAACAATTTTCCGCAGTTTTAAAACGATCATTTCTCACAACCGGTAAAAATTATTTACATAAATTTTTTAGGTCGCTGTACTAAGGATAAGCAGAAGATTTGTTCCCGGTAGATGCATATAGATTCTTCCTTTTCTTCACTACTCTAACCGGTGAAGACTAAAATAAATTTACTAAGAAGGAAAACATTAAAATAAACTATTGGGGGACTTCATGGTACTTATCTAATCTCATCATATATTATATAACAAGCAGATCATCTAAATGTAATACTTAAAAATTCGTTTCTTGGGACTTATAAGAAATTTTAAATTGTATTTGTAGATTAATTGGTGTTCTACAGTAGTGTAAATTTATTTTAAATAAATAAGTTATTGCAAGTGTTTTCTGATCCTCTTAGTTGTGTATATAATTACTTTTTTGGCGTTGGGTAGGCCTTAATGAGTTTATTAGGATATTGCAGTAGCTTCGCTTCCGGTGTGTCTGAGATCTGCACATACTGTATGTACAGGACATTCCACTCAGCCTCCCGGATCTCGTAAATATATGAATATCACGGTTTCTTAATAGATCAGAAAACGAAATTACATTTTTGAAAATAACCTCAATATTTCTCATCGTAGGAATGTTTAGTTGGTACAATCACGCGGGGGATTGAAATCTGAAATTTTTATCTGACAGTGTGTTATAAGTTGTTATCAAATGAGATACGAAGAAATGTTAAAAAGGTGTCATTTTCAATTTGATTTATCTGAATATCATTAAGAGCACACTATTGACCCTATACCACATTTCATGTTACTGTCTTAATTTTTGTGGCCGCTCTCGTGCTTTCATTGCAACAACGATGGACTAACTGTATGTCGAAAATCACGTTTTTATTAGTTCGGTTTCCGTCATATCTGTTTGTCTGTCTGTCTGTACAGGTGGAATTTTGCAATCGAGTTTAAACTAACTTCCCGATAAGCTAGAGACCTGAAATTTTGACATAGGTCAAAATTGGATGACAATCGATATTCAAATGGTTTCTTTCTCTACATTTGTTTAAACAACAGGTAATAAGAGGTAATTTTGAATTTCAGACATTTGCAGCTAAACAGGATGTGAAATACATTGGGAATTTCCTATATATAACCCTGCCAGAGTCTCGTCAATATATACAAAACTTATACTATTCATACATATTTGTTTTCGCCATTCCGACAACTGATTAATAATTAAATATATTATAAGACTTACCTTATAAGAGTACGCGTTGTGACAGTGGGCCTACTGCATCATGTTTTAAATGTTTAAAGAACTTGTGTGTTACTTGAAAATGGCTGAATAGCCGAAACGGCCGTAGTGATATAACTACAGACAAACATAGACTATTGTGACGGTAAGTCTTATAATATATTTAACTTATACTATTCTTTGTGTACTGGATATCATCAAAACCAACTTGAAAAATTACAAGAAGGTTGACATACTTCTGGCTCAAGTAGGAAGCCAGACGAGGTAAGTTAAACCGGGTGAAATTTACAATTATCCAACCTAAAAACATTCAGGGAATTATTATTGTTTACTCAAAAGTTGAACCTACATTTGGTTTAATAGGCAGCACTCTCGTTTGTTGTGAGAGAGGTTTCAAGTCAATTCCAATAGAGGCTAAAAGATTTAAAATTTAAATAAGTAACGTTGTAAAGTTAGGTTCATACATTGTTTCCGAGCTTGACAATAAAGAAATGAGAGGGAAAGAGTCACGAGTTATCCCAATATCAACATACTATACATTCCAAACTATTATGGTTTATCCAACAGCAAATTATGTTTTTTCAAATATTATCCATGTGGCTTTATCACCTTAGTTTATTTTGAAAACTAATGTTGTCATGACTGTAAATATACAACTTAACGCTAGTGACACTTGAGAGCTATGAACCGATGTTAACGCGGAGAACATGCGCACAAATATATTTAAATCTGCGCATGCATAGCAGATGTGTAAAACTCTGTTATAATTCACGACTAATTGGAAACAAGTTAATGTATGATTTAAATAAATTACGAGTTGCAGTACATGCCTTTCAGACGCAAACATTAGAAGCAGTTAAATAGCAATAACTATAAGAAAATCAGAAATAATTGCTTAAATACAATGATGATTTGGGAATATCTACAAAAGCTTAATGAACCAGGCAGGAATAATAAAGTAGCTCTCCTCTGGGTACCAGGATACATAGGAATAAAGGGGAATGAAAATGCAAATGATTTTGCTAAAAGCCTACTCACCCCATTCCTAGGACCTCACCCACTCTGTAGACTTTGAAAACCATATTTCGAAAGAGTTGAAGAAACCAGTAAGTCGAAACCCCTTCATCTACCATTACAATTTAAAATTTCCTAAAATACACACGAAACTAACTTTTCTGCATTATATTTAGAGAACCTGATTGTATTTCATTGTGCGATGAGGCTGGGTAAATACCATGATGACATGCGTGCTCTTAGATTCATCGATACAACAATGTTAACATATAATACTAACATTTCGATATCCACATATCCACTTCCATCGTACGCAACAATAGACCAGAACTTTTTTTCTCTTTTTTTTCCACTAGACGTAAGCTATTCTTCAAGAACTCATCAGCAAAACGAAAGTTTGTTTTAGAAAAAAAAAATGGGGAAAAAATATAAAAGATTGGGCGTTTGTTTAACATCCTACATCACTATCAAAGTGAAACTCTGGCTTCATTACGTTGAACTAACAATAAACCCCGCTTCTGCTTTTAGTGAAATTGTCTAGCCTATGGATATAGGGACAATTTATACCTTGAAGTATAGATAGAGTGTATACGTTCTTGTAATCAATTTGTGGAGGAAATACAATTTATTAAAAACAGTATGTGAGGACTAAAACTTTTACAATCAAACAAATTGTTTTTATATTAGTGGTATATTTTTTAATTTGTATCCATTAGGATTGTTGTAATAAATTAAAAGTTTTATTACTTATTTTGGTCAATTACAATCTTCATTTGATAAATTTAATAACAGGTTTTGATCATTTAAATTATCATTATCAGATCAGTCCACTTCCTTCATTATATGCACATTCGTATTTAGTGAAGCAATTAGAGTGACGTAATGATGATAATTTTTATTGTCGAAATCTGTTATTGAACAGATTTATTTCAAATAAGTATTGTAGGGAAAAAAAATGTAAAAAAACTTTTAATTTGCAATTTCAGTTTGGATTATTTCTATGAAAAATAATATAAATTTTAATGCTTATATTTTTTTACCATGCTATTATTAGTAACTAAATAATTATTACACGTGATTACTTGTGAAACACCCTATATGATCAAGCTTAGCTCAGTTGGTAGAACATTGTCACATAAAGGTCCTGGATTCAACTCCTAGTCTATATCGTATATTTGTCACTTGATATAATTACTTAATTAATAATACTAGAATGGTAATAATAATAATAATAAGCAATAAAATCAATAAATTAATATCAATAAAAAAAGGCTGCAAGCCGAGTATACAGATTAGTTTCAATGTCGTTTGTAACGAGGTAATTGATCTGTTATAACTCAAACATTGCACCAAAAACAAAGTCAATTAAAAGGTGTACGCTATCAAGGTTAGCTCTGTTAGAGCATTGGTGCGTAAAGCAAAAGGTCCTGTGTTCAACTCTCAGTCTAGGATATATATTTTTCATTTGATATAATTATTTTTTATTATTTATATACAGTGCCAAAATCTTTCTCACTAAAATATTCCCAAAAACTAATTAAAAGTAAACCAATACGATATCACCAAAAATTTCACTTTAGTACTTGTCAATCGAATATTTAAAATGTAGGCTATCATCGATTCCGTCTGAAAATGTATTTATGTTTTTCGATAAGGGCTTAAACGAGCTTTGATTGTGGTTTTAACAAGTCCTCAGCACAAATCGTATTTGAATAAAGTCGCTATAGTTTCATTTTGAGTTTTACCAATTGTTCCTGATCTATATTGTTTTTTATAAGCGTCTCTTTTTAACGATAAAAACTCATGAAGTGGCATTTTTTGAGAAATTGGTTGTGTTTTTGTCCTTAGAGGCTTCACTTAACCAAGATTTTATCAAAAATTAATGAAAATCGTCAGAGGCGATGTTACGAACATCCTAATAATGTGTTTTGTTTCTAATGGCAGTAATTTCTAAATTTTTAGTCACTGTTAAACATTATTTAATTCTACATTTATTTATTAATTATATATTTACAATCTAACCTAACCAAGTGACAGTAAATAAATAATCATATATACCACACTTTAACTACAAAAGCGACTAGTGTTCTTGTCTGCAGTTCCTATGGCAACAATTGTTACTAACTAATTAAATAAAAGTAATTTTAGCATCATGTCAAACGACAAGTGGAGAAGTCATTTCCTATCACTATACACACTGAGCTCAGTGCAATATATAATCAATATAATTTTAATTTAAACACAACAATATTATAAATACACAATAACTAATTATATTGATTAAACAGAACAGATTTACTTATCCATTGTTCATACAATAAATTTACACTAATATACAGGGTGAATAGGAACTGCACGTCAATCTCTCAGGAAATGATTCTATAGTTAAAATCAGAAAAAGTTCATAACATACATCTGGAAACAATTAGTTTGCGTTTTTAAGTCGCACATTTTGTGTTTTTAAGAAAAGACTCTATATCTTTGGAAGTAGATATTTAGTAAAGAATTGGTGTACGCATTATTTATGTAACCTTTTACCAGTATACCAGAAAACCAAGAATTTATTTTCTACATTTCAAAATGGCGGTCGTTGAAATGTTTAATGTTCAATATCTTAAAAAAGATTTCCTCTTGAAAGAAAAATAAACGCCTTTTTATATTTTTTCTGTAGCTCTAAGGATAACCAAGTTATTATCAAAAACCTACAAGTTTAATTTTTGTAAATTGTCTACAACACTCAAGAATATATTAAAACAAAACTTTTTCAATTCCGATATTTTTTACTTCCAAATCTTTTTTATTTTAGTTTAGACTGAATCAAATTAGACTGTTTAAGACAAGTTACTATTTGCGTCGTATTTGTTTTTTTTTTATTGGCTTTATTGACATTGAGATTTTCCGAATTAAGTTTTACTACATTTTGGGGGATTTTTAATAATTTTATCAAAAACTGTAGGTAAATGGTGCGCACCTAAAACTGTTCATCAAAAATGTGTTTGTGTTGTATTGTGTTTAATTTATTTTAATGTAGCAACGACCTCAGATGAACAAATAAGATTTGTGATAATGGGATAAAAGTTCCGAAACGCGTCAAATCAAAACGGAAAAAAAGGTCACGTAACGGAGCAAACAAAATAAATTAAGAAACTTTGTCTTATCCAATAGTCATCTAGATACTGAAAATGAATTTATTATATTTAGTTATATAATCATTTCACAAAGTGTTTCAAATTTCTTACAAAACACTTTGTATATTGGTTTTCAATTGATTTGTTTTAATTTTTCCTTCATAACGTAATCGTATAGCTAATATATCTAATACAAAACACTCTCTTTCATATCATCTTTACTCTTTGTCCAATATAAAACAAGTTAATCTGATGTGTTTACAAACAATGATCCGATCTTGTAATGTTTAAACTGCCCGTTGGGATTAGTCGGCACGCCTTCGGATAATACATAGAGATAACAATAGACCGAGGTGCCAGCAATCATGTACAGTTGACCAATGGTGCGATCAGCTGATCAAATATCAAACATCCGTTACTAAGTAACAACCTCCCACTGTGTCGTGTCGGAGATTAGATCGAAAGTTAGTCAATTGATGTAGTTTAGACACTGTACGTGATTCGAAACTTGAAGATTTCATTTTATGTTTTAAAAAAAAATTATTCATCTACAATAATTACAACTATTAATTACTTATAATTATTAATTGTAGAGAACTTACAATTATTAATTAGATAGCTACAATTACTTAGATTATTAATTTTAGGGAGATGATAATTAATAATTTCAATTATTAAATAGAGAGCTATAATTAGTTACATTATTAATTGTAGAAAGCTTACAATTATTAATTTCAATTACTAATTAGAGAGCTACAATTACTTACATTATTAATTAGAGAGCTACAATTACTTACATTATTAATTGTAGAGAGCTTACAATTAATAATTATAGAGCTACAATTAGTTAATTATTAATTGTAGAGAGCTTACAATTATTAATTAGAGAGCTACAATTACTTACATTGTTAATTGTAGAGAGCTTACAATTATTAATTAGAGAGCTACAATTAGTTAATTATTAATTGTGGAAAGCTTACAATTATTAATTAGAGAGCTACAATTATTTACATTATTAATTGTAGAGAGCTTACAATTATTAATTAGAGAGCTACAATTACTTACACTATTAATTGTAGAAAGCTTACAATTATTAATTAGAGAGCTAAAATTTCTTACATTATTAATTGTAGAGAGCTTACAAATATTAATTAGAGAGCTACAATTAGCTAATTATTAATTGTAGAGAGCTTACAATTAATAATTAGAGAGCCACAAATACTTACATTATTAATTGTAGAGAGCTTACAATTATTAATTAGAGAGCTACAATTACTTACATTATTAATTGTAGAAAGCTTACAATTATTAATTAGAGAGTTACAATTACTTACATTATTAATTGTAGAGAGCTTACAATTAATTATTAATTAGAGGGTTACAAATACTTTCATTATTAATTGTAGAGAGCTTACAATTATTAATTAGAGAGCTACAAATACTTACATTATTAATTGTAGAGAGCTTACTATTATTAATTAGAGAGATAAAAATAATAATTAGGTAATTATTATTGTGGAAAGCTTACAATTATTAATTAGAGAGCTACAAATACTTACTTTATTAATTGTAGAGAGATTACAATTATTAATTAGAGAACTACAATTACTTACTTTATTAATTGTAGAGCGCTTACAATTATTATATAGAGAGCTACAACTACTTACATTATTATTAGTAGAGAGCTTACAATTAATTATTAGTTAGAGAGTTACAATTACTTACATTATTAATTGTAGAGAGGATACAATTATAAATTAGAGAGCTACAAATACTTACATTATTAATTGTAGAGAGCTTACAATTATTAATTAGAGAGATACAATTAGTTAATTATTAATTGTGGAAATCTTACAATTAATTATTAATTAGAGAGCTACAATTACTTACATTATTAATTGTAGAGAGCTTGCAATTATTAATTACAGAGCTACAATTATTTACAATAATAATTGTGAAAAGCTTACAATTATTAATTAGAGAGCTTCAATTACTTAAATTATTAATTGTAGAATGCTTACAATTATTAATTTCAATTATTAATTAGAGAGCTACAACTACTTACATTATTAATTGTAGAGAGCTTACAATTATTAATTAGAGAGCTACAATTACTTACAATTATAAATGTTTGAGAGCTTACAATTACCAATTAGAGAGCTACAATTATTTATTTAATAATTGTAGAAAGCTTACAATTATTAATTCAAAAAAAGCTAAATTAAATAATAAATTTAACACAAGGAACACTATAACTAATAACTAAATAAAAACACCCCATTAAATTATTTTTGGAAATATGTTTAAGACCAAATATTTTGAGAATGGAAATATTTAAAAAATCCTAAAATTAATTTGACTATTTTTTGTTACTTGTGACTTAGCTTTTCCAACCATTTTATTTCGAAAGTTCAAAGATAATGATTAACGTAGACAATTTCAATCAAAAACAAGTTGATGACCGCCGTCATGGCACTTCCCCAGCCCAATCTGATCCTTAAATGTTAGGAAATGTTAAAGTAGCTAGATTAAAGAAGTCTTATCCAGCAGAGTAAGTTTATTTAAAACAATTTTTACACAGGTTTTCTGAACTACGTAATTGTATATAACGTTACTTTCTTGACGTCAGCTGGGCACTTGTTTGAAGTCAGAGTATCTCAACACAGATAGGCCTATATCCGTATTAAAAACTAAACATCAATTTAATTTCCCCCCCCCCATTCCTAAACATTTTCTACATATGTGACAAATTTTAAAACGACAGTAAAAAAGCGCTCCAGAGCTCATTGGATTTATAATTAATTTAAATCGCTACTAGTTATTACCATTCCCCTTAAATTATAGAAAAAAATTAGTTTGAAACTTTTAAAATATTGTGATTATAAAAAATCCCTTGAAATTAGTTTATTTAATTACATTTTTTCGTCTTCTAATTCGAAATTAGTTAATGTTAACAAAAATAAACTTGTTCGCCTACTTAATAAAGTTTTAATTAAATGCACCTATCTTGAAATAATGTAGCATTTAAATTCAAAAAAAGCACTTCCGCAATATAACTTCATTAACTCATTTCCACATCCAATTTCCGTCGCTTGACAGATGCTGCCACCCGGCGAGATTATCCCAAACTAATGATCATATGATATCGGAGGTTAAAGTACAACCGCAAGACAGCCTATCTCCTCTAGACCCGTTATCTACTCTACCTGTAGTCACACAATGTCTGACATCCATATTTAGCTACGTTAGAGATAAATTTCTTTCTTGGACTTCAAAATTTCCACCTCAGTTTTTTGGCAATGTTAATCTACAAGTTTTGTGCGTTTTAGTTCTGTAATGTTTAGTAAATTTTCGTTTTCACGGCACAAGCTTACGTGAACTGCGACAGGATTTTTCCAGGTACAGATTTTATCATGTTTTAAATTTTTGTTAATGCTTTAAAATAATTTATTAATTATCATGTATTCTTTAAAATAGGTATTTCATGTTTTATTTAATATTCAATGTTCTTTTCAAACTCAATGATTATAAAAATTTTCTTTTGTTAAAACATACTTTACAAAACCTTGCAAAGGCACATTTTGAGTTTGGAACAATTATGTGAAATAAGTGCAAACTAATGTTGAACTTTAACGATCGAAAATATCTTATAGAACATGTCAAATATAAAACAATTGGAGAAATCTGTTCTAAATCAGAAAATTTCGTTTTACAGACTTGTGCAGATCCTTGCAAGTCTTATACAAGCTTTGTTTCAAACAAATTAAATATATATATATAGATTTATAATCATCTAAGAAGCTTTTAAGTTCAATCTTAACGAATTTCTGTCATACAATCAATTTTCTTTAATTTTGGCAAATAACCAGATATTTTCTTTAATAATGAACATTAATGCTAAAACATGTCTGATTTTGTACAGACACTAAAAAACATGTTTTTTGCTATAGCTAATATGCTGGTAGAAGAAACACAGCAAAAGATCTAAACATGTTTCGTCCTGCTAACAAAACACGTTTTATTCAACATAGCTTCAGAGTTTCACGTGCACAAAAGTGATGTTACAAAAAAACTGACTTTATAGAACTTTAATTAAACTCATATTGTATATGTGCCTAAATTTATTTCAGCGAATATGTTTTCTTAAAAAACTATATTTTAGATGTAGACTTGTGTAATTAATTATAATATATATAAAAAAATACTTGGGTGGAGCCTGCATGCAAACTTTCGGTCCTAACAGCCTCCCAGAGGTTATTGTCTAAATTAAAATAATTGACGTCAATTAATAAAACTTAATATTCAAAATTTTCTTTTCTTTTCTTTTAAAATAAACTATTCATTTCATAATAAATTCTTTATCTAAAATATATATATATTTATTGGCCAATATAACATTTAAGTAATTTATAAAATAAGTAATATTATGTAACCTTTTTTTTTTAAAACTTATCATTTCATAAATTAAAAAGGGGGGGGGAATAAATATCAGTATCTTTTCATCTTTTTTTATTTTGTAATTTTTACATTTAAGGGCTTATAATCTTCTTTTTTTTTTGGATTAATTATAATCCTGATAATTGTTAAGCTGTGCTCATTGTTTTTGTTAAATTTTGTAACGATAAAATATATAAACTAAAAAGGGGGGATAAATCTTCAGAATCTATTGACTAATTTTTTTATTTAAATTATAATATTTTGTATTAAGGGCATATAACTTTACTAATTATAAGATTGTTAATCATAAGCTGTTTATGATAATTTTGTCTCAGGATGTATTTCTCAGTTGTAAATGATAAAATCTGAAACGTCAAAATTTTTGTTTCAATAAACTTGAGCCTTGTTAATCACTAAATTTGTTTTTGTCTTTTTAATTTTTTTTAATTTCTAAACATTGTTACCATTTTGGTTCCGCCTTTCTTAAATTTAAGTCCCCTGGTAACATGTTTCTGGTAGCAGAGCGTGGTTAGTTCTAAATTATAGAGTTGTTAATTTAAATTTTGGAACCGTAGTCAATTTTCAAAATTTTGCATTGGAACCATCTAAATTTAAATTCAAAATTATCTTTGTTAAACAAGGCTCATTTTTATGTTTTGCAGCTTTTTCAAATACTGCACAACTGTTGCTGATGAAATTTTTTTTTATTTAGTTTAAATATTTAAATCTCTATAAATCTATAGTCTCTTTTTTATTATTTATTTATTTTTATAAACACTTACACAAAAACTTCTAAACCAATTTCGATAAAAATTTTTTTTTATTATTATTTTGTCTGCTTAAATATTTTTTATATATATATATTTACATACACTGCACACTAGTCATTCACTGAATTTGATCCAGACAGCGGGCTCATTCGGGAATCCAAAAAAAAATTTAAATAAATAATAAAATCCAAAAAATAGTTAAAAACACAAAAAAAAACAAAAAAAATATATTCAAAAATTTCCTTCAAAATTTTCTCGAGTTTTCTTTCGGTTGTCTGTATCAATTCATACTTACACACACACATATATACACAACAATTACACTACATATAATTCTTGAGTCATTCTCTGGCTCTTTCATTTTTTTGCATCATCTTAAAAGAAATTTTTTTTAAATTACTTGGTTTATTTTTTTTATCTATTATTATCAGCAACAGTTAAGATGGCAGTGGATTTGCTGCGATTAGTGGACTCGTTAAAGAATACCGAGCTTGCTTTTGAGGTAGTAGCTAGAGGTGGTGAAAAAGACATTGTAGCTAAAATGCGAACCTCTCTTAGGTCCCTTCTGCAGAACAGCGTCGAGCCCGAAATGGGAAACTTCACCGAAGACATCCTCTTGCAACAGATAGCGTTAGCCCGGAACTCCTTGTTTGTCTTGCAAGACGACCTGGAGAACCTCGATTCCGAAAGAGGAATCAAAATGATTCGTGTTCGTGCGCGCATAAACGTTTTCGGAAGACGGCTAGAGTTCCTAAATCGGGTGCATACTGAACAACTAAAAGTAGCAGACAACAATGTGCCACGGGACCTGGCCGAGCTACATAACAATTTCGCTACGCTCAAAGAAAAATTTAAAGCCTTTGAGCAAACCGTTGCTCCTCTAAAACTAAACGTAATCATCCCGCTAACGCCCTCTGGGGGAACCACTAAAGCTAGCTCTGCAGAGCCATCTCGGTCTAATGGGCCAAATCTCCTTGCGGACACGCCGCAGGCTGAGGCTCAGCAAACCACACCTAGCAGTTCGAAAGGCTGTCAATACTTTTCCTTATACGGAAAATTAAGTCATCCTGCCGAACAAATAATTAAGACAATTCCTCAGACAGATGGGTTCGACCTTGACAAATTATTAAATTTTTTTAAAATTTCTTTAAAAATAGTCAAAACCTACCCGGACGTAGCTTTAAACATTAATAATGTTCTGATGCCCTATGCTCAGGGCCCTTTAAATTCATGTCTGATTAGACATCAGACATTTAAGACTTTTCACAAAGAGGCCTTAAGTCTCTTCATACCTTCGAAAAGGTTGGCTTCTCTAGTGCAGGAGTTATTTTATAGGCCCCAGAAGACTAACGAGGCGGTGCACATTTTTGTTAATCAAATTAAAGAGGCTGCAGAAACCTTAAATTTAGATAAGTCCGAATTGGAGGTCACGGACGTCATTCTGGAGGGACTGTCTCCGGAAGTCCGCAACTGCCTAGTTTTTGTTGCCAAACCTAAAAACTTTGCAGACTTAGATCGGCTCTGCGCACATGTCAATAACGTCATGTATACTGACAGGCAAAGGGCTCCATTAGTGAGACCCGAAGGTAGAAGTACTGATTTTAGACCTACAAGACCAGTGGTCTGTTACAGTTGCGGACAGCCGGGACATAGAAGCCCAGAATGTCGGAACCGGCCTCCAACAAGGCAATATCCTCCAAAAAAACGGAGGCAGGTTTGGAGTCTAGTTGGTAGCTCCAGGCCAGCCTCCCGTTCAAAAACCAACCACATCGGATTTAAACATAACACGAAACCACATTTCTTTAATAAACCATCTTTTCAAAATTTAAATTCAATTTCCTATCTAAGAAGAAACAATTTCGGCAATAAAATTCAAAATTACGTTACTCCCATCTGTTACCATTGTGGCATACCCGGTCACTATATCTGGGGTTGTAAATTCTTCTCTCTACGGAATAGGTCCAGGCAAACCTATTCCAGCTCTAAGCTTTCCAACTACAAACTTCAAAAAAAAAAAATATTTCTCTTAAATCTAGGGGTCTGAACGATCAGTTTTTGCCTTTGGTGGAAGTAGCTTTTGGGCAAATTAAAGTTAAGGCTCTGCTGGACTCCGGTTCAGTAAGATGCGTCATTTCTAAAGCCCTTTTTAAAAAATTAAAGAACACCAAGGCTTTTAAATCCATAACCAGGGTGAAGGCTGATTGTGTCACGGCTTCTGGAAAAAGGTTGCCCATTTCCTACTCTTGTCGTCTTCATCTTAAAATGGAACATTGTAGTTGGAATGTGGATTTTCTGGTGGCGCATAAGTTGTCGTGTCCTCTGATCCTCGGATCAGATTTCATATCTAAAACGGGACTGGTACTTGATCTTTCAGCAAAAAACTTCTATTTCAAATTTTCAAGGTCTATTGTTTTTCCTCTATGTAATTTTAGTAATTCTGCGTATAAACCTATAGTGTCTACAACATCTGAATCTACTGCTCCTGATCCTTTAGGTCATCTTCAAAGGAACGATAAAAACACCATTCAAAAAATAATTAATGATTTTCCTCAGGTACTCACAAAAAGGTTAGGTCTAACACATCTAGTTGAATACGATATTCAACTGAAGGACAACACTCCGGTCAAGTGTTCTCCATACCAATTGGCACCTCCCAAAATGGAATACCTCCGCGAACACATCAACGAATTGTTAGATTCAGGAGTAGTAGAACCCAGCCGTTCGGCATATGCATCCCCTGTTTTTCTGGTTCAACATCCCGAAAAGAAAACAAGGATGGTGATTGATTATCGGAGGCTCAATCAAAACATCGTCGTCGAAGCGGTGCCGCTACCTAATTTACATCAAAGTTTTAACTGGTTTGTCGGTGCCAAATATTTCACAGTATTCGATCTAAATTCAGCTTATCATCAAATCCCTTTGTCTCAAAAGTCCAAACAAATTACCAGCTTTTGTACTCCTTGGATGCTTTATCAGTTTACTCGAGTCCCTTTTGGACTCTGTACTGGTGCCCAAGTGCTTACCAGACTCTTGGATCAGGTCTTCCATGACATCAAATTTAAATTCATTTTTAATTATCTGGATGACCTAGTCATCTACTCCAAAACTTGGGAAGAGCATCAAAAACATCTTCGCGAAGTCCTTACTCGTTTGCGGCGGGCTGGCTTGACTGTTAACCCAGATAAGGTCCGTTTCGCTGTGAATGAGATAAGCTTTTTAGGACACCTAGTTTCTTCTCGTGGCGTGCAAATCGACCCATCTAGAACAAAGGCAATTAGAAATTTTCCGCAACCCAAGAACCCTAAGGCCGTTTCCAGATTCATTGGAATGGTCAATTTCTTTGCTAAATTCATTCCAAATTTCGCGGAGCACGCTGCGCCTCTAAATCTGCTTCGGAGGAAGGGGCAAAAATTCTCTTGGCAAGCTGAACAAGAGAAAGCTTTTAAACATCTTCGAGAGGCAATAACACAGCCTCCGGTTCTCCGGATGGCCGATTTCGCCAAACCATTCATCCTGCAAACGGATGCGAGCTCGGTGGCCCTTGGAACAGTTCTACTCCAAGAAATTGACGGCTCACGACAGCCCATAGCGTACGCTTCACGTACTTTAACACCTGCAGAAAGAAAAGCCTCATCTGCATATGAAGCCGAATGCCTAGCAGTAGTTTTTGGAGTAGAGAAATTTAGGCAATATCTAGAACATCGGGAATTCCTATTAGAAACAGACAACCAAGCCCTTTCTTGGCTTTTAGCACGTCCTCGTCAACTTGGTAAATTAGGCCGATGGATTGCCAAGTTGACTTCATTGAAATTTAAGGTAGCGCACATAAGAGGAACTCAGAACATCATAGCAGACTCCCTCTCGCGCATGTTTGAACCGGAAAATTTCAACGAAGAAAATGTCACCTTTTCGTGTACCAGTCTCCTCACAAATTTTCCTCTAGCTTTTCATGACATCCAGACTCATCAGAAGGCCGACCCTATTTTGAAAAATATCATTGCCGACCTTGAACAGAACATCTCTTCGGAGAAGTACTGTTTAAGTAAAGGTGTTCTTTGCCTGAAAAATCATTTGGAAAAGCCCACCAGAATTTATTTACCTCAGTCCTTAGTCGACCTGGTGATTAATTATCATCACGACTCCGTTGTGGGTGGTCATCTTGGAATACTTAAAACTTTGTTTAAGGTAAAGGAGAATTTTTATTGGCCAACTTTAAAACAGGATGTCACTTCTAAAGTGCGAGCTTGTTCGGTGTGCGCTGTAAGCAAACCTGCTCACAACTCCAAATTAGGATACCTTGCCTCAACGGTTCCCAATCGTCCCATGGAAAAATTACATATTGACTACGTCGGACAGCTTCCTAGGACAAAACAGGGCTACAACATGATACTGGTCGCAGTTGACCAGTTCTCAAAATTCACCTGGCTCATGCCTGTCAGAGATGCAACTTCCCACAGTACAATTAAGGCCTTAAGCCAAAACATTTTTCAAAATTTCGGTTTTCCAAAGATAATAATCTCTGACAATGCACAATGTTTTGTATCACATGTCTTCCGCAACTTTTGTTTTTCTCGCGGTATTAAGCATGCAACTTTATCTCCTTATCACCCCCAACCTAATAATGCGGAAAGACTCAACAGAAACCTTAAGGCAGCCCTTATCGCCTATCACTCCAAAAATCAATCCTCTTGGGACGACTCCCTTTGCTGGCTTCAGCTGGCTTTCAATTTCGCACATCATGAGACTCTTAAAGCAACACCTTTTAGCATTCTTTTTAATTTTCTCCCCAATACACCACTGAGTCTCAGCTGGAACATACACGATCTCCTTCCAAAACCTAATACTAATCCATCACAAGTTTGGCGCCAGGCCAAAGACAATATAATGAAAGCGCACCAAAAGGCCGAAAAGACCTATAACAAATTTAGGAAGCCTCATCTGTATAAAATCAACGATCTTGTTTGGTGTAAAACACACCCTCTGAGCTCTGCCATAGACAAGCGAGCTGCTAAGTTGATGCCTCGATGGTCAGGTCCCTTCCGGATCATTGATTTTCTTACTCCAGTTACCGTTGCGCTTTCTTTCGCCAATTCACCTCGCTTCATTAAAAAAGCACACGTCGAGCAACTCAAACCTCATCATATAAATTAAATATTAACAAATTTCTAGAACCTTCTCCTTTACGATTTAATTTTCTTTCTGATCTTTCTTGGCCCGCACAAATTGTCATCTGGTAGTCTTCTTTCTGTGCACTGCAGAACATAATAAAATACGGAACCAAGCCGTATTTCCTCTAAGCCAAATGCACATCTGTATGTTTGGGCATCGGTGGGCTGAGCTCTCCTAGAGCCCCTCCGTGCCGTAATCAGTATAGATGGTTGCAGGCGAAGAGATATTGATTTTTCCTTGTCCAGTGATATATCTCACTGTTTCCCGGACTTGACGCTTTTCAACCCATAGTCTGATCAACTATGAGGTTCCACTTTACGGCAATGGCCGCTACATGTACCTGACATGTTTCCCTATCTAGACATATCTTAACATCGAGCACTCCGCGGGTGTAATCGATGCGACGAGAATAGAGAGCGTCATGAACTCTTCTGTTTCTTCGTCACCATTACGTCTTCGGACGAGGACATAGTGAGTCCATTTCCTTAATAGTTAAGTTTGGTGAATTTGTTCTTTGTTGTTTATCTTGGTGAAGGTATACTGACCGGTTCTGTCGAACTACATATAGATAATGTGGCACTCGCTATGCATGTTAGTCTTAAGTTTTTTTTTGTTTATCTCGAGGTCTAAAACACCTGTCTGAGAGGAAATTTTTTTTTACCCCTTCAAGCACACTCTCTCTCTCCTTTTTCTAAATTTTGCGGGAGGCCCTTCTGGCCCCTTTTCTTTTCTACACTAACTCCGTCTTTCGGGGGGGGGAGAGCTGTAGCATTTAAATTCAAAAAAAGGACTTCCGCAATATAACTTCATTAACTCATTTCCACATCCAATTTCCGTCGCTTGACAGATGCTGCCACCCGGCGAGATTATCCCAAACTAATGATCATATGATATCGGAGGTTAAAGTACAACCGCAAGACAGCCTATCTCCTCTAGACCCGTTATCTACTCTACCTGTAGTCACACAATGTCTGACATCCATATTTAGCTACGTTAGAGATAAATTTCTTTCTTGGACTTCAAAATTTCCACCTTTGTTTTTTGGCAATGTTAATCTACAAGTTTTGTGCGTTTTAGTTCTGTAATGTTTAGTAAATTTTCGTTTTCACGGCACAAGCTTACGTGAACTGCGACAGGATTTTTCCAGGTACAGATTTTATCATGTTTTAAATTTTTGTTAATGCTTTAAAATAATTTATTAATTATCATGTATTCTTTAAAATAGGTATTTCATGTTTTATTTAATATTCAATGTTCTTTTCAAACTCAATGATTATAAAAATTTTCTTTTGTTAAAACATACTTTACAAAACCTTGCAAAGGCACATTTTGAGTTTGGAACAATTATGTGAAATAAGTGCAAACTAATGTTGAACTTTAACGATCGAAAATATCTTATAGAACATGTCAAATATAAAACAATTGGAGAAATCTGTTCTAAATCAGAAAATTTCGTTTTACAGACTTGTGCAGATCCTTGCAAGTCTTATACAAGCTTTGTTTCAAACAAATTAAATATATATATATAGATTTATAATCATCTAAGAAGCTTTTAAGTTCAATCTTAACGAATTTCTGTCATACAATCAATTTTCTTTAATTTTGGCAAATAACCAGATATTTTCTTTAATAATGAACATTAATGCTAAAACATGTCTGATTTTGTACAGACACTAAAAAACATGTTTTTTGCTATAGCTAATATGCTGGTAGAAGAAACACAGCAAAAGATCTAAACATGTTTCGTCCTGCTAACAAAACACGTTTTATTCAACATAGCTTCAGAGTTTCACGTGCACAAAAGTGATGTTACAAAAAAACTGACTTTATAGAACTTTAATTAAACTCATATTGTATATGTGCCTAAATTTATTTCAGCGAATATGTTTTCTTAAAAAACTATATTTTAGATGTAGACTTGTGTAATTAATTATAATATATATAAAAAAATACTTGGGTGGAGCCTGCATGCAAACTTTCGGTCCTAACAGCCTCCCAGAGGTTATTGTCTAAATTAAAATAATTGACGTCAATTAATAAAACTTAATATTCAAAATTTTCTTTTCTTTTCTTTTAAAATAAACTATTCATTTCATAATAAATTCTTTATCTAAAATATATATATATATTTATTGGCCAATATAACATTTAAGTAATTTATAAAATAAGTAATATTATGTAACCTTTTTTTTTTAAAACTTATCATTTCATAAATTAAAAAGGGGGGGGGGAATAAATATCAGTATCTTTTCATCTTTTTTTATTTTGTAATTTTTACATTTAAGGGCTTATAATCTTTTTTTTTTGGATTAATTATAATCCTGATAATTGTTAAGCTGTGCTCATTGTTTTTGTTAAATTTTGTAACGATAAAATATATAAACTAAAAAGGGGGGATAAATCTTCAGAATCTATTGACTAATTTTTTTTATTTAAATTATAATATTTTGTATTAAGGGCATATAACTTTACTAATTATAAGATTGTTAATCATAAGCTGTTTATGATAATTTTGTCTCAGGATGTATTTCTCAGTTGTAAATGATAAAATCTGAAACGTCAAAATTTTTGTTTCAATAAACTTGAGCCTTGTTAATCACTAAATTTGTTTTTGTCTTTTTAATTTTTTTTAATTTCTAAACATTGTTACCATTTTGGTTCCGCCTTTCTTAAATTTAAGTCCCCTGGTAACAATAACTTGACCAAAATGAATCACTTCAGTGTTGAACATTAATTAATAAATTAGTAGGAAGGTCAAAGATCAGTTCTAGTACGAATTCCTTTTCCCTTTACAGTCTAAAAAAAATAATTAGAAAGTTTTCTGCATCAGAAAAGAAGGTGTGTTTAGATATATATGTGCATGTGTATGACGACATATTTGGAGTTTTTATGAAAGTGGTCAGGAATGAAGTTCTGTTCCTAATATAGTCTAAACTATTTAGCGACTAGTATGTCTGGTTTAATTATCATTAAAATGATAAAATTTCTTCCTTTTATTAAAACTAGAAAACGATTATAAATATTACGTTTGGAATTAACGTTTCACTCATTTAGGACTGTTTGTGATTTTTTTAAATATAAATTAAATAAATTATATGTTAAAACAAAAGATGTACAAAAATATAAACCGAGTGTTTTATGTTACAAAAGATATATTTATATCTTAAAAATAAACAATGAAGCTGCTGTTTTTTACAATAGTTACTTTAACTGCTTGGTTACATAAAATGTTTTTTTGAAGAACTCCCAAGAATAATTTATGTGTTGTTGGATATCATTTAGTACACATTTGTTGACCTGATCACAATAGCGAAACTCATTTTTTAAGAATGTGTGTTGTTACAAAGTTATAGCATTTGTTTTTAAAGCAAAACAATCCAAAGTGTGAAATTTATTGTTTCGTGCAAACAAGTTTTATTTTAATTTTTTTTTTAATTCGCGTCATGTATAGGTCAAAATATCTTATAAACCGATGTACTCATAAATTGTATTTTACTATTTAAATGATCTAATTATTTTTCAAATGTTCCAAAAAAATGTATTGTATCAGAAAAAAATTTTTATAGGTAATAGCTAAACCATGAATGAATTTCAACAAAATCTTTCAGATAACTAATACTGGTCTGGAAAACACAAACATAATTCAATTCTATAATGTAAACATTGTAACAATGAAAAATGTCAACTTTTTTTCTGAAAAAATTTACATTTAAAATGGTATACAACAAAACACACTTCTTTTTTTTGTGGTACAAAAGATTTATTTTTTTTAATGTCTTTTAAACGGCCGAATAGTTGGAATAAGTAGTGATATCCTTTATCTTCGTCTATGCTACAGTTTAAAGGATAACACATACCTTCCTTACTTTGAATATTCCAGGTATAGTAACATATCTCGTTAATACTTTAAAATATTTAATTTGAATTATTTTTATTTTTCCCCAAATGAAAATTCTCTGATCAATATCATACAAAAATATAATTGTATTTTTTCAATTTATAAGTAAATATAAAATGTTTCATAGATCTGAGTCAAGTTAAAAAAAAAAGAATTATATCAAAACCCCAATTATGTACAAGTACGTATAATAATTAGAACACAACGATGATGTCTAAATATCACGTACTTATGTTAAATACTTGGATATCTTGTATTACATTCATAAGAAGAACTATATTTTCACCATATTGGAAAATAAGTATAATGGAAATACACAATTGTATTGCATGATATTCAACGAATATGTACAGCAACATCCCAATTAAAATGTTTTTCTCCTTTCAATTCACAAATATATCTACTGCAAATAAACTTCAAGTTCAACCAAAGCCACTTTATAAATTGAGTTATCAATTCTGAGATAGTTATCATGATTAGTCAAAGCGGATCTACTTGTCGAACTTTACTCTATCAATCCGCCGTTCCTTCGCGGGTCGATCCCAACTCTAGCCAGAGGTGTCTGTAATTTGATTAGGAAAGGTATTATAGTCATCAAGTTTAGGTGTAGATGGAGTGACGTAATCACGGAGTTAATTAACTCCACGCAAATATTAGCGTCATATTAGTGTGAAATTAATTTAGATGAGATCACAGATATTTTTAATAAATTCAATGTAGAAAATTATAATTGTTATAAGATAATAGAAAATATAGGAAATTTAAATGTTTCTGTTATTTTTCTCTTTTCTAAAAACAAAGAAAACCTCTTGAACATCATCGTCTTACAAAAAAGAAGAAATACCATAAGACAGATCCCTAGCACTTGCATACTCTAATAGTCTCACTCTAGAAAAAGAACAAAGTTGGTGGAAAGCGACCTTATAAGAAAGATGAAAGAGAGAGAGAGAGAGAGAGAGAGAGAGAGAGAGAGAGAGAGAGAGAGAGAGAGAGAAGGGAGAGAGAGAGAGAGAGAGAGAGAGAGAGAGAGAGAGAGAGAGAGAGAAGAGAGAGAGAGAGGAGAGAGAGAGAGAGAGAGAGAAGAGAGAGAAGAGAGAGAGAGAGAGAGAGAGAGAGAGAGAGAGAGAGAGAGATGGAGAGAGAGAGAGAGAGAGAGGAGGAGGAGAGGAGAGAGAAGAGATCGAGAAG
>OY740773.1:9857694-10030194 GCA_963513935.1 Aphrophora alni
TCTCTCTCTCTCTCTCTCTCTCTCTCTCTCTCTCTCCTAAAACATATTCTCACAGCGTATGCTTCACATTTACGCTTGCATAAAAAAAATTTATTTTATTTTTTTAATCTTAATTATAAATTCTAATAAATTTAATAAGAATATTTAACTATATATATACATACAGTTAAATATTTAAAATTGAAATATTTTATTCAACAATTAGAAATAAAACTTCTCTCTTCATATATTTAAAGTCATTGAATTTGAAAATGATTCAACGAAGCAGAGTGTTGTGGTATTTTAGGTGATAGTTGAAGTCAGATCATCTCACACTATCAAGTCAAAGCAGTTAAATATATCTCTTAATTACTCAAACAGGAGTTGCTTTCATTTATTGAGTAAATATTTTCTTAAGTTACTATTAATAAATATTAGTGTAAACTTTGGTCTAGACTGGACCGAACAGTGGTGGGCATCCTTGTTCTCGTTTGAATAAAAAACCAACGGAGCCAACCATTTGTTTGTTTTATTTAACGTCTGCCTTCTTATAACAAAGCCAGTTTTATGATTTCTAATACTGCCGTAAATCCATATAGGGAATTCTCAGTTTATGGAGAAAGCGTCAAGGTCCTATATTGTCTGTAATTTCTTGCTACACAGGCTCATCAAAAAATGTAATTTATAACCGCCTTAGGTCTAACTGGTTGAATTCGTGGTGGTTTGTGAAAAGTGTTTACAACATTATTGCTGCAAAAAGTTCAAGAGATTTTTTTAATTAATCGTTTTAATTAACTTAACTTGACTTTTATCCCGCTTTTGGAATTATTATTCAGATAAAAGTAAATACCTTCAGGGGCTAACTGTAATTAGTACAAACGTGGCAATCCAAAGGTGTAGGTTAGGTAAAATATAAAGGTTGTTATTAAATAAAGGAATTTTTTCTTGTAATATTTTTGTAAAGTTAATGATTTTCAAGATGTTCATAATTTTAAATTTTTAACGGTCGGTCACCATTTTGAAATTTGATGAATTAAAAATATATTTGAGGAAGTTTCGGAGATCTAAGTACGTAAAATATTTGTCAAGTTTCTTAATAATACCTTGAAGTGTTTTTGAATTTTTTTCTTCTTAAAACAAACTGGCAGGTTACAGTTAAACTAAGCCGAAATCAACAAAAAGTTACGAAATATTTTTATTTATTTTATATAGAAACCGGTTCCTCATAGTCCGGTTTCTGATACACTCTGAATAGCTGTGAGGTCCGCTAAGGACGAGACACTATCACGAGCTAAGCAAATGCAGACTGTTTAATATTTCCATATTTACAAGACCAGTCAAGAAAATAGTGAAATACACAGATACGATGTTTCTATCTTGCTCTGTATTTGGACCTGGGTGAGTAATATAATAACTCCCATCAACTTGTAGAGGGCGGTAGGGACTGAAAGATTTTAAACTTCTAAACAATAAGGAAGAAAATACTAGTGGATTAAAAATCAAATTTTAAAAATAGAATATATAAAATTGCGTAGTCACTGAATCCTTTTTGAAGAAACCATTAATTTCTTGAATATTCTACTGAGTCTTTTCAGTTAAATATATATATATATATATATATATATATATATATATATATATATATATATATATATATATATATATATATTGTAACAAATGAATGTTTTAAATGGCTATTATTGCTACATATCTTGTGATAACAGAAGTAAACATGCTAATGAAATTGACATCTTCTTCTTTCAAGGCAGTTTTATTACAAATTATAAATAATAAAGCAAAAGCTTAGTTTCCAATATTATAATGGCACTAATAGACAGTTAGATTCTCTCCTTAAAACCATAAATTCTGTAAATAGCAACATTCAGTTCACTATGGAAGTGGGTATAAATAACAGCATTAAAATCTTGGATCTTAACATTAATATCAGGGATAGTTATCATAAATTAAAATTTTTAAAAAAAACCTACTTATACAGATACAGTTATACCTGCTGATTCTAACCATCCTATCAGCCATAAACATGCTGCTTTTCACAGCATGGTACATAGACTTATTAGTATACCTATTTCACCTAATGACTTTTATGATGAACTGAATGTCGTTAAACAAATTATTGCTGTTAATAATAAGTATGATGTTAGTTTAATAGATAATATTTTACGAAAAAAGTTAAAGCGAAGAGCTGAAAATTTAGTCTACTCTTCCCATAACGAGAGCATTGAAATAGTTAGATATTGTAAATTATCTTATATCAACAGAACTAGTTATAAAATCAGTAACCTTATTTCAACTAAATGTAATCGTAAAGTTGCCTTTTATTGTACACAAAATTTAGGGAAAATGTTGGTCAATAATAAAGAAAAAAAAGAAATGTTAGAAAATAGTGGAGTTTATAAAATATCTTGTCAAGATTGTGACTCTGAGTATATACAGTAGGTCAATCAGGTAGATCTGTAAAAGTTAGAATTAAAGATGTGAATAGCTGGAAACATGGCTATAGAAACTCTAACTTTGCTAACCACCTTTTGGACTCGGGTCATAGTTTTGATCCGAAATTGAATGTAAAACTCTTACATATAGAAAATAAAAGCAATAGATTAAATAATTTAGAATGTTTAGAAATAAATAGATCTATTTCACTTAGGCCTATTCTCAACTTAAATGACCAAATTGTATTAAATTCGTCACTTCTTCTAAAACCCATCCGTAACATAGTTCATTAACCTTTATCTACCTGCTAGGTCATCCCCCTACCTTTCCCAATTTCTCTATTGTATTTCAATTTCCTGTTACTTATGTTTAAATAGTTGTCTATACCTGTAAATTATCAGTTGCCCGATGACGCCGCAAGGCGAAACAATTGTAGCTCATTTATATTATTAAAATATTTGAAACTAAGCTTTTGCTTTATTTATCCTTGAATATGGAGTTTCAACAAGAAATATCTGCTATTATATAAATAATAGACAGCTGTCAACTTGTTTAAGTGATAGCTTGTGTAAATATAAAATTTATTTTAACTACAATATCTGTGGAAGTGGAAGTTACCTTGAGGTATACTAAATAAAAATGTCAACCAGTATAAACTGAGGTGTCAAGGAGCTTAAGTTTTTTCGCGAATTTTTTTTTCCAAAAAACTATTTTTAGCGGTGACAATTTTATTAACAAGTTACATTATAATTATTTCGAACATATTTTTATTTAATGTTGATCAAATGAATATATGACCTGAGATTCTTTAAAATTAAATAAAAAAATAGCAATAAATAATAAATTTATGTCTCAGAATAAACAAGAAAGTTTTAAAAAAACATATTGCAATCAACTGAAATAAAATAAGAATATAAAACAGATAAAAACAAATGTAGTATAATATATTTTATTTTACCATATCAATTTAACAATACCTCGAGGCGAATCAGATGGTTGCTAGGCAACGCATCAGTATACAGTCTCTCGCCGTTACCACGGCAACGAACACTACACTCTGTAACTTCATCACAAAGTTTGAACATGGATTTGTTGAGTTGGCTTGTTGAAAAACCCGTTGTGAAAATAATTTAATCAAGTTATGAATGTGATTCGCAATTTGCGTTTTGACGTTTGAACAGTAAACTAAAAAAAAAAAATATTGAGAGAAACTAAATTAATTATTTGATACACGTTTTATCACGGTTGAATCTACGAAATATGGATTCTCCATAGTTTTTACTTCTTTCTGAAGAATAAAAAATAATTTTAGCTGTCAATAATTTCTACTTACGCCATATATTTCATCCATAATTCAGACAAAAAAAATCGTGTTTTCTACTATTTTAACATGTGTTCAAATATTTGCTCTGGTTTAAAATTCTGAAAATTTAAAAACTTTTATTTTAGGCGTGGATTTTAGGCGTGGATTTTAGGCGTGGATAGAAAAGAAAGCTTGATCCAACAAACTGGGTAGTTAGAATTATTTGTTTACAATTCTCTTTTATAAAATTTACTGTCCTAACTCTGAAATAATATCTACATACACTACGATGTGAAGAATTATTTCCCCTTCCTCCTAAAATTTTGTCATTTAATCGGTCCAGTGTTTGGAGAAAAGCTGTTTCCAATTTGGAAATTTGGAGACTCAATAGCATTTAAATACAAAATTAACTTCGAAATATAATGGGAGACAACGGGTTTCATTAAAATTGTTAACATAACATCGGAAAATTAAATTTATGTAGCCCATTTTGAGATTTTAGCAAGTGTAAATTTTATTAAGATATAATTTTAATTCATACGTTACAGGTTATTTAAGAAAAAATTATAAAATCAGGAAAATATTGAACAATGATCGTTCAATACAAAAATAGTTAAAATCCTGAACTGACCTTAGTTATCATTTAAAGTTGATGGGGGCTAACATAGTATTTAACTGTTTACTGTTTAACAAAAAACTGTTTAAAATGGCAGTTAATTTTAATTCGATTTCATTTATAAAGAGTTTTATATGAGTACACTATCTTTTGTACTATTCATCAATTTTACAATTTTATTGATTTTATACTACTCTTTATAGTAGTAGCCTATAATTTTTGTAGCTTCTAACTTTGCCTGCAAGTTATGAACTTGCTCCTCAGATATTTCAATAAGTTGCGATAGATTTAGTAAATTTCACAACACTCCAGTTAAATTAGTCTTTTGGTGTTTTAAAATCGTCCACTGTATGGAAAAAAAAATACCTATTATTATAGTTAATTTTTGTATTGATTAAAGATATTGAAGCTGTAGACATGATAATTTATCACTTACAATCGTCTGTTAACTGAAATGAATTCAACGTTACCGAAATGGCACCTTTCGCTCAATTACAAATGAATAGATAGTTACACTATGAGTCTCTGTACCACATCTCATGTTTCTATGTACAATTAGAACGGACGGACGGAATGTTTAAAGATAGTTTTTCGGTTTTCTCGGGGAATGAAACGTAAAAATCAGTCAAAAAATAAAGTTCTAATTTGTAAAGGATTCTTATTTCATCCTATACTTTGTATCCGGCTTAAATAAAAGTACCTAAATATATATTTTAAATAAAAAATCACTTAAGTGTAAAAATAATTTAAAATACTAAACTAGACATTAATTATAATATAAAATCGAAAACAGTTTTTAGAATGGTACGTAAGCAAACATCTGATTACTTGTTTGGTTTTATTTAAACTAGAATAATTAGTTTCAAATTAAAATCAAAACATTATGCAGTATTTTTCCAACCAACTGCCATAAATGTTTGCTTTTCAAGCTTATATTAACACATGTTTGTAACATGACGAAAACCAATTGCGTTGAATTTATCAAAATAAATTCAATTTCATTAAAGAAAATGTGTTTACTGTGACAGGATACATGTAATTATAGTAATTGGCAAGAGAGTGTTGTTGTTGAAAGTGTTTGTTAAAACATCCAATCTGAAAGTCTGTATTCTGTTGTTTGATATATTCAAATTGTAAAGTCTGTTTATTAACTTGGCTAAGTATTGTTTAGTTACACTCTGATATAGGAGTGTAATTTAATTTATGTTTGTAACGAGTTTCATCGTAAATCATTCTGAATATTAGTTCTTTCTTTATTTTTAAAGGAGAAAACCTCTTGGTTTTCTCATCATCTTTACGAATGGAAAAAAAGAACATAAAATAAAGATCCTTAACACTCGAATAATATAGACTTAAGAGTAGAAAAGAACTTGAGTTTTTCAGGAGAGGCCGGGAAAGATGAAAGAGAGAGATCTAGCCTGTGCTGACCGTATTCATTACCAGGGTCTTCCCCTTACTATACTTAAAGGTACGATGAGTTGCCTATCTTTGGATGTAAGGTGCTCCGGTTACGGGTAAACGATAAGGCAATGTTTCCCCCAACTATTTGCCCTTCAAAATCAAGGACAACGGCTGTGCAAAGCACAGAATGGGTATATCGTTCAGAGTAATGAATTGTGTTTCATTCTTTGATCGGTTTTTATGGGAATTTGGGCTAACTCCGCCCAAATGAGTAGCTAGTCGGAAAGGCTCGGACGACCCTGTGGTTTTGGGCCTGGCACTCTTTAATAATTAAATTAATATGTGGTAGTGATAGCAAAATGACCAATTAAGCTTTTGGTCTAACCAGTTGTGCAATCCCAATTCGTCTTTCTCTATCCCCAGTAGGTCTAAATTATTAACATTAAATTAAGTTATTTAAATATAAACTAAGTTAATTTAAGATATATATTTAATAATATATATTATTGCCAAGCTGAACGGTTGAATAATGGGAATATTGTCGACCACGGACCACATAAACAACATAAAGTCAAATTAATTGAAGCCCTTAAGCAGCTAATTACAACAAAATTTTGTCTTTCGGTTAGACACCCAAGATAATTAAATTCAGAAATAATAATTGTAATTAACACCAACTTAAAAATTATCAAAAAAAAATTACAATACATAATGTTTTCCAAAGGCAATATAATTTTATTTTTATTTTTAAATAAACATGATTGTTAATATAAGTTTTGTTCTTTAACACATTTAACAGAACAGATAATTTTTTTAAAAATTATTATTTATACTACAACTAAGTAATAAAACTTATCTAGTAGCTTATATATAATATACAGTTCACTATTAGGCGGAAGTTAGCCCACTGATTAAATCCACCGGATATCCACAGTAGAACTGCAGGAAATAAGTATCATCACTGCACTAAATCTTCAGGCTTGGTTCTGGTTCTCTTAAGTCTCCTTATTACACTGTTGGTATTCAAGATCTGGAGCACAACTGGGCTTTCATGATTAGTGAGTTTCTTTGAATGCGGTTCTCTTAAGTCTCCTTATTACACTGTTGGTATTCAAGATCTGGAGCACAACTTGATTTTCATGATTAGTGAGTCTTTGAATGACTTATTGCCATGATTTTAATCTCCTCATTTACCGTGTTCATCTTTAAATCACTGTGGATGTCATCATTCCTAATATACCAAGGGGCGTTAACAATTCCTCGTAGCACCTTGTTTTGGAAGTTTTGAATAATTTTAATATTGGACTTCTTGGTGGAACCCCAAAGTTGCAAACCATACCTCCAGATTGGTTGCAAAATTTGTTTATACAACAGTAATTTGTTGTGCATGTTAAGTTGGGAACTTCGTCCAATCAGCCAATACATTTTCCTATACATGATAGCTAGCTCATCTTTTTCCTTCTTAACATGCGCTTTCCATTTCAATTTAGCGTCGAGTGTCATACCAAGATACTTAGCCTCATTTGCATATGGGATTTCTTGTTTGTTTAAGTAAACTGTTATCTTCTTCATTTCCCTGTTTGTAAAATTTACATGAGTTGATTTTGTTTCATTTAATTTAATGCGCCACTTTTTTGTCCAAGCATTAACTTTGCTGACCGCATTTTGTAGCTTACCAGTTGCTTCTTCTACCGTATTCCCTACAGCCAGAATAGCGGTATAGTCGGCAAAGGTGGCCGTTGTGGTGTCTTGATTTAGTGGTAAGAACAGATAATGAAGCTTCTGAATAGTTTTCAATTAAAATAGAAAATGTTTGTCTCCATTATATCGTCCAATATGTTATATAAATTGAAACCCTTATAGCAACCATAATTGCTTTTTGCTTTAGAAAATTACCCAAATCGATTTTGCAAATTAAAATCTGAAAATACGAGTTCACATAATATTTTTTATTACCATTACAGCCAATAAAAGTCAAGGATAAATCAATACAGTGACAGCAAAACACTGTCATTTCTATAGAAAAATCTGTTACATCTCTTTACAAAATATACCTTTAATCTACATAACCTGTCAACGCTTTGAACAAGTCTAAGTTTCTTGAAGTTTTGTTGTTATTAATAGCTTCTAACTTTGCCTGCAAGTTATGAACTTGCTCCTCAGGTATTTCAATAATTTGCGATAGATTTTGTAAATTTCACAAGACTCCAGTTAAGTTAGTCTTTTGGTGTTTGAAAATCGTATACTGTATGGAAAACAAATACCTATTAAAATAGTTAATTTTTGTATTGAATAAAGATATTGAAGCTGTAGACATGATAATTTATCACTTAGAATCGTCTGTTAACTGAAATGAATTCAACGTTACCGAAATGGCACCTTTCGCTCAATTACAAATGAAAGATGGTATCAAGGAAACAACATTAAGATCTAGACCTCAAACTTGTTGATAAAATCATCAAGCACTCTGCACTGCTGCATGAGAAGAGACTATACCAACACATCAACGTCGAAACTATACGATTTTTTGATGACGAATATCAGTAGACGCGTAAGGTGTAACCAAAGGACTTCTACTAGTAAATTGTATTGCGATGGTAATAATTGGGGCGTAGATAATAATCTGTCTCAACACATGTTGCACTTGTTAAGGTTCGATTAGATGTGTTACTCATTCAAACAATGTTGGTTTAAAAATTTTCTATGTGTGAATAACAACATCTAATTGAATCTAATTTTCTTTAAGTTATGTTTGTAACAATAATTTAAGTAATTCCTGAATATGATTTACAGACCTATTTTTATGCTGTACTTAATTGAATAATTAATTGGACTCTTATGTCTGAGTTGAGCGTAAAGGGAGAGAGGGGGATGTTCTTTCCTCCCATTCGACTTGTTTCTTCACAAAGTCAAACAGTGTCTTGGTTTTGTGTACACTTAGCGATGGAGCGGGTAACTCAAACACAAGATTTAACCTAGTTAATTACACCAGCGAAAGGCAAACTATAATTTAAATTCACAAATTTCTTACTTAACTTGATAATATATGTAGTCTTACAAAATATGTTTGATATTTTAAGATTTTAAGCAAAAAAAAAAATACCTCGACTGCCTTCACGAATTAATGTTTCCTTCATAAACATGCATTAAAGTTATGCATTACAACAATGATTTCATAATGTATGAGTCCCAACTTATAACAAATCAAGGCTTAATAAAAAAATGGTATAAAAGTTGTATTGTTTTGCAAAATACAAACTGCATTTTAAATAATTTAAAATCAGGTAACTGACAAAAAGAAATATATAAATAATATAATAGTATATATTATGTAATTTTGATGAGATAAGAGTCAAAATGGCGACAATTTAAAAATTTTATACTAAAATAACTCAAAAAGTAGCAAATAGATTTCAATAACGTGTGTTGAAATATTTCTCTAACCCCCCCCCCTTAAAAAAATGCAAAAATTTTCCCACTCACCCATCCCCAAAACCAAAAACATCATTTTGGTACTTGTCATTCAAAAAGTAAAATAAAGCTTGCAAGCCACAATTGAAAAAAAAAATATTAAAAACATAAACTTGTTTTACTTATCACATATACACCTCTCAATTAAATAATATTTGAATAAAATTGAGTTTATCATGACGATGGTCAAGTTCAATTTGGTTTTTCTCCAATTTTTAAGAACCAAAACATATTTTTACTTTAGATTTTGAAAACGTAATTGAGTTATTAACCTTTGCATTTCTTTATATGGTAAACTAAATAAGTAAAGGCAATTTTGAGAAATTAATTATTGTCACGACATGTTTCGGAACGGTGACTCCATCATCAGATCCTTACTAGTATGTCACTCTGAAGAGATCGTCGCAAATTAAAACAAAGGAGCACATAAGTATAACACAAAACATACGTAATCCAGAAGGTTAGGTTAGGTAAAACGCCCTTGAGGTGCGCACCTAACCTTCCGTATCGCGTGTTTTGTGGGACTTCTATGTGGTTTTGTTTTAATATGCGACGATCTCTTGAAAGTGACATATTATTAAAGATCTGATGATGCAATAACAGCTTCGAAACATGTCTTCCCATAAATACTACTAAGAAGTACGTTACGGAAATATACCCAGGCAATATTCAATTAATTAATAAATACCTGTACTTGGATACTACAAACATGCAAATGTTTTTTATAACAACTTCATGGCCGATTTAAAATAATCAATAACTCATAAAGCGTGAATTTTAGGAGAAAAGGTGACCAACATGTTTTGTTTGGGTCCTTAGAGATTAAACAAAATAATTTTTGCTGGTTTTCAGACATTGGTAATTTTTTTTTTTTTTTTTTTTTTTTTCATTTGGCGTTATCAAATAAATGAAAAAAAAGTCCAAAGTTAAGGTCAAAAATATACCCACTTTCCAAATGATTTGTAAGGAAACACAACAGACATGGTTCTAAAAACCATTTTTTGACTCAATGAACTTAAACAAAATCTATATTGTCCCACTACATAACTTTTCCTACGTTTAAGTAAATGTAAAAATTATGGTAAGATATTAAAGTTCTTTTAAATGTACGAGTTCTTTTTAAACTCGTAATCTATTCATTAAGTGATTTCTAAGATAACAATGGAGGCTATTTATTACTAAACATCCTGTATCTATGTATTCCATCTCTGTTTGACAGCCACAATCTCCACAATGTAAGCTTGGGGTTTATTTATCGTCGAGAATATAACCCTTTAAAGTGTAAAATATTCATTCCCCTCACGGAAATCACCCTTCTTATGTCTCGTAGTTTTTTTAACAGGCAGGAAATGATTGTAATTCTGGATGTGGTTATTGTTAACTCCGATTTTAACATTTACACACAGCCTATCTGAATATAAATATGTTAGTTATTATTATGGGTTCGTGAACAAGTGTGAACGTTTTATAAAAGAAGGATTGTGAAAACATCCACACATTTCACATTTGATAATATAAATATTGAAATATACCTACAGTACATACGAACGAACACCACAGAGAGGTAGAATATTTGTCAACATTTAGGAAGAGTATCTTCTAAAATTTTGTTTTCTAATTAAATCTAGCTTAAATATTAAAAGAGAGAAATTTCTAAGTCAAAATTAGTTTTATTCGAAATACTACTTTGAAAAAAAATTGTAAAATATATTTTAATTATCCTAACAACCAGAATCTACAACAACAAATTTGACAGCTATGTCTCTCCTAAGTACTTACCCTAACAGGTAACAAATTAAATTTGTTAGATTTTAAAAATTGAATGTTTTCCAAAAATTACAAATAAATAAATCAAAGTTAATAAATGACACAATTAATTACAACCCAAAGGCAGTTTTAGCAATACTTTTCATCACGTAAATGGTTTGAAATAAAACAAAATAATTACCTTTTCAAAGAAAAGTATTTGGTGTGTTATTAACCTGACGCCATTTCACTAATTGATATGTCGGTTTGATTTTTTAAAGTGATTTTATTACACGTCGACGCTTCAAGTCTGGTTTATATAATTGAATTTAATTTAGGGCTAATAATATCTTTTAATTTTTTAAGTTTTAATGTTTCCCTTTACAGTTCTATATAAGATATGTATATCACTAACGTTGTAAACCTACTGCGCATCGCACAGCTGCGCAAGGAATCGTAATCATATCGTATAACTCGTTTCCTTAGGGTTGTTCTAGGATTTAAACGACATTTTAATAAAAATAAGGAAAATTAAAGATACTGAAGGAAGTAAGTATCATCACTGCACTAAATCTTCAGGCTTGGTTCTCTTAAGTCTCGTTATTACACTGTTGGTATTCAAGTATGTCGAGCTTAATTAACCTTGCCCCTCAAAAATTGCATTAATGCATTCAATGATTCATTCTTCTCCTCCTCTACCTATCTCTATCTAGAGGTTAAGTGGAAGAGAGGACCAAATGGTCCTGATTTCGCACCAAATTAAAGTCACTTATTCATTTCTCTCGCTCTCTCTATGAGTTAAGCGAAAGAGGTGGAAGAGAGGATGTATCTAATGTCGCCCCAAATTAAAGTCAACCATTCGTTTTTATCTCTTATTTTCTTTTTAAACTGTAAGTGGAATAAAGGACCTGATGGTCCTAATTTTGCACCCCAAATTTAACTCAATCATTCTTTTGTGTTGGAGTTGGTTGAAAGAGAGACTAAGTACTCCAAACCGCTCCCCAAATGATAATAAAAAACATTATATCTTTCTCTTTAATTGTGTTTTTGTTTCTTTAAGTTGATCAGAGAGTTAAATTATGTTTTGAATTTATTATATTTAATATATATATATATATATATATATATATATATATATATATATATATATATATAGTTGTATTATTATTATTATTATTATTATCATGTTAATTATTGTAATATTTATTGTATTTCGTAGTATTGTTCTACATTGGAGTTAAGTTACAATAAACAAAATTTCATTAAATATTGCTTAATAACAGAAATATTTCCCTGTTTTTAACAGATATTTATTAAAATCAATTGTCTTTTGATAAAAATAACATTTTTTTATTAAGTAATGGAGATAAATAACAACGTATGGATAGTAAATCTTTCGCTTGTCAAATCATGAAACTTACTAAAAAGAAATGTGAAACAGAACTACTCAAGAACACCATTTTACAAACATTGAGTTGTATTTATAAAACGAACCTGTTGTGATGAAACGACATAGCTGTGTAAAATGTCATAATGTGCAACACCTGCTACAGTTATGCATAGAAA
Source organism: Aphrophora alni (assembly GCA_963513935.1). NCBI lineage: Eukaryota > Metazoa > Arthropoda > Insecta > Hemiptera > Aphrophoridae > Aphrophora > Aphrophora alni. The sequence continues at coordinate 9,870,228 of OY740773.1, forward strand.
ATATTTGAGCGAATTGAATACGTAATTGAATTTATCATATCCTTGTAACATTTTCATCAAACTGCACTCGTATTGCTGCTCCTCGGGTCACCAATGTAATATTCAGTGACGTCTTGTAACACGTATTCATACTTTGTACTTTGTGATCTTCCTATTATACTTACATTCTAATAATATTTATAAAAATATATATAGAGAGATTGTAAAGATAGAATATAAATATTAAATATAAATATATAAATATGAAACCAATGTTCTAGTCTAGATAATTGGCTCACTGATAACGTATACTCAATTTATTGTAATGATGGTTACAAGGTTGTATTAACGTAAAGTTAACTCAATCATCGATTGTTTTTAAACAAACCCAGAACATATAATCTGTTTCATAACAAATCCATATTTAAAAAAATCGCCTCCTTTTTCCAATATGGTAGCTAACTTTATTATTTTTATATAAATAAAATATTTAATTACCTTAGGTCCTTATGATTTTTAATAGTAACGTCACATTTTAATATTGTTGTTTAGATAGAAAATGTAATTTTAAGTTTTGTCATGTTCGGATATTTTTTTATAAACACAAAAGTTTATAATGTACGGGCTATGAAACATTCAAAATGTATCATTTATTTGATTTTTAGTGGAGGCTTTAAATTATTTTTTAAATTTTCAATTTAGAGTAAAAATATAATTTCCTACAGGATATATAGCAGACTATTTGTAGGCTATTTCAATGTGTGAAAGTGGATTTTACAAAATTAATTCATTTCTAAATCCTACCATAAAACAGTTTTATCTATTATCAGTTTTTAGCTGGTACTCATCAAGGCGGAAATTAACAGTAGTTTGAATAACAACAATACATTGTGTTTTAAAGTAGCCATTCTAATTTTATATCTGTCTAATATTCTGTAGACAATATTTATAACATAAATTGAAGACTAAAAAATATGTTAGAGCACCTACTAAAAATCGAGAAAATAATATTTAAATAATTTATAGGACATATATTCTACACGGTTGGTTTATTCAAAGAATATTCAGCAATAAACGAGCATCAAAATTATATAATCTAACCATAAACACCATAAAATATGGTGTTTCTACTTTTTAAAATTTCTTTAAATTATAAAATACATAATTTGATAACATATTTTTAATCACTAAAAACGTAGGGAATCCTCATTCTCGTAGTAAGAAATAAAGAAATTTTTAAATCATCATTAAAATATTTTTTGTATGTCTTATATTATATATCTCTCTCTATCTTGTCCCGAAGACCTTGTATATTAGAACATTTAATATCCTACGTGTTATTGTTAGCACGAGCATAGTTTTTCAAAACATTTGCAACAAAAAGTATTAAAATATGTAAACCAAATAATTATTAGATTTCCAACGATTATTTTAATCAAACAGTTAACCCGATGCTTATAACAACCACATTCAGAATTTCATTCATGTCCTGCCTGTTAAATGAAGAAAGAAAAGTAAGAAGGGTGTTTTATGTCGAAGGGATGAATATCTTACTATTTAAAGAGTTGTATCCTCCACTATAAAAAAATTGCACGATCCTGATTGTTGTCATCAAAGATAAAAGATACACAGTTTTTTAATATAAATCACTTAACATTCTTTGAAACCATTTAAAATTAATTCATAATGTTTATATAACTTATTTTTACATTAAATACTACATATGATGAAACCAAGAACGTATAAATATTTCTGTATTTCTCTACCGGAATTAATTAATTTAAACTATAGTTTGTTATAATATCTTTATAAACAAAGCATTAAGTCAAAAGCGAACTCATTATATTTCAAAATTAATTTTTAAAACGTCAATAAAGACTTGAAAAGATTACATATTTCATTTAAGTTAAATTGGTATTTATCAAATTTAAATTTTAGTTAGGCTTTTTCGGTGTAATTAATTTGGCTAACCCAGCGTTTGCTTTTGTGCTACCCGCTTCACGTGATGTGTGCAAAAAACTAAGACGCTGTTTGACTTTCTGCAGGAAGGAACAAGCATATCTTTCTCTCTTTCTCTAAGTTAATTTGTATTTTTTTTTTTTTTTTTTTTTTTTTTTTTGTATGGTTTATTTATTTTCTTTTTGTTCTAATTTTTATGTTATCTTTTATTTAGTTTAGATATTTTGGGTAACGTTTTCCTTCATTAATTCTCTCTCTTCTCTCTCTCTCTCTCTCTCTCTCTCTCTCTCTCTCTCTCTCTCTCTCTCTCTCTCTCTCTCTCACACACACACACACACTCACTCTCCATCCATATCTCTTTCTACCTCTTTCATACACACCCTCCCTAACGGTTTTTATCTCATTATCTCTCTGAAGAGTTTTTACTCTTATACCCTCTTTCTTAGTCTATCTCACTTTCAGTCTCTCACTTTCATAACCTCTCTTATCCTCACTGTCTCTTTTTCTCTATCACTCACTTTCTTACCATCTCTCCATAAACTCTCTCTCTCTCTCTCTCTCTCTCTCTCTCTCTCTCTCTCTCTCTCTCTCTCTCTCTCTCTCTCTCTCTCTCTCTCTCTGTCTATTTTTTCACTCTCTTTCCGTCCTTCTCACTTTCTCTTACCATCCTAATATTTTCTCTCTCACTCACTCACTCACACCCCCCCACACACTATAAAGTGAAATGGTCTCCTCCTAAATCGGATTCTAACACACGTTCTGTTTACGCTTTATTTTCTGTATAATGGACCGTCCTACAAGAGAGACGCTTTAGCTATGCGGTTGACGTATATTTAGCACTAACCGTTGGCGTTCGTTAGGCAATATTATTTCAGAGTGAGCGAAACATCAATTCAATTAAATATCCATTGTCATTTTATGACAAATAATAATCTGTGTAAGATATCGAACATCCAATGTACAAACAATTTCATATTAATAGGTACTTTTTTTTTTCACGTAACATAACTGTAAAGTGTCATGTTTGTAGAGTGTTCCACATGTTCGACGTATTAATTCAAAAATAGCGACCTCTTCGTGGAACACTGTATAAAATAGATATTTGGTTCGACTCTCTGTAAAACAAGTGTTATTATTAACTTAATAAATTTGAATTTGGTAAAAAGGAAGAAATTCAATAATAAATAAAACTTTAAAAAAAGGATTTAACAAAACTATATGGTATTTGTACGCCTTAAATAATAAAACTGATTTGTGCTGTATATATGAAAATTGAGTTAGCATTGATAAAAGGGATGCATTCCTTATTCCGTTTGAATAGGAAAGTGATGTTACGCCCTAACAATATCGGAGGTGGAAACACTTCACTCTTCTCAGAGTCTTCAATTAGGACAATAAAGTTTTTTACTTATTATCCCGACGGTAAACAGTTATGATCATTACGTTGTAAGCAATTTTTTTTTTAATTCTTAAATTTTAAACAAAAATAAATATGGATTTACTCTAGTTAATAACAGAATTGGAATATTTATTTGACAAATTCAAAATCAAATTAATTTCCAGAATCAAATCAACAAGACAATGTTTAAGACGACATTAGTATGACAAAATTTTAATTGAAAAAAAAAAGAAGTTTTTATACAGTTTTTGGATTAGTAAAATAATATAAAAGAATATAACATGAACGTTTGAGAATAAAATTTTGAAATTGTATTATATTTTTTAAACTACGTACTTCTTTAATCGCCATATTAAAGCAATAAGTTGTTATTTTAATTTATAATTTTCTAATGCTATAATTCTAACTATCGACATTTAAATGGTAAGTTTGCTTACATGAAGACGTAGTCAATAAAGTTTACTCCTTCAAAATTATGAGCCTGTACTTTTAGTTAGATAGTAACATGACTCACTATGCACGCTTTTTTTTATTTTTTACTTTTAAAAACGAATTTAATTATCTATATGTTAATAATTTAACATACAGCTACGAAAAATATAAAACCAACATTAATATCCCAAAGGCAGTTTTACGGAACATTTTCATCAGTAAACGAAACAAAATTACTATTTCAAAGAAAAATATTTGCTGTGTTGTGAAGTGACTATGTTCACTAATTGTCATGTCGGCTTCATTATTTAGAGTGATGCTGAAATACGTAACAATTCCTGCTAACACTTATTTAATTGGAGTTCTTTTGTACAATAAAGTATTTTAATTATATTTACTAGTTTTACTATTTCTCTTTATTGCTAATTTTATAAATTGCAAGTTCATCACATACAAAGAGAGAAAATTTGGAATGTTAAGATTAAACTGGACTTTGATGATTAAACATGGTTTTGAATTAAGTACTGATTTTTGTTTTACCAAATTTGGTGTTAATGTATTATAAATAATTGTATTTTTAAAAGACGAAATCTATTCTTATTTTTACGACGCTCAGTATTTAAGGGTAAAATTTATGTTGTTTTAAGGCAATGTTCGCTTTGAAGTTTACAAGAGCCCTACACACTGTAAACTACAAATTATCGCACGACAAGTTTGAGTCAGACAATTCAGCAAATATAAAGTTTGGTGAGACACCCGAGAGAAATGCTAAGAAACAAACCAAGAAGAAGACTACTTCAGAGTGTAAGAATTTGAGTGTGTTCCAGGTAACACCAAAACCTCAAAAACCTACAAAATGAATAAGTGAGACAAGAAAAAAAGACATAAAAACAGGATTTCCCTTCAAGCCAATCCAGGATAAGGAATATTATAATTCTATATTCCGTTCGAATTAACCATTTCATGTATCATGTTTCGACATTAACTAACTTTCATTAATTTTTACAAAATTTTTTATTGAGCTGAAACTTTGTACCACACTATTTTAATTCAAATAATAAAATAAATTTGTTACTTTGACAAAGTGCAGTTACAACTATGTCTGTTTCCCGAAAGCCATTTCCGTTTTGAACAAGGTTCTAACTGCATTTGACTATGCTAAAAAAGATAGAAATTAAATAATATTTTTTCATTAATAAATGTGGATTCTGGAAATTGTATTCTTCCAATATAATTGATAAAAAAAAAATTAAATTAAACCATAAATGAATTAGCTATAACTAGTCAAAATTTTAAACTCGTTTTTCTCGAAACTTACTTGGTTGCAGTTAGAACCTTGTCAAACCAAGGAGTGAGTTGTATTTTAAAAAATAATAAAATTCTTGTTGTTTAAAGGCAAAAAAACCTCTCGATCACAATTGTCTTATCAAAAAAAGAATGGAAAGAACATAAAATTAAGAGCCTATTAAAATACTTCAGTAGCCTCAGGATGTTGGTCAAGAAACCTGATAGGAAAGATAAAAGAGAGGGATCTAACCAAAGACTAGATAAAAAAAGTGTTGACCCAACTAGGTTCTTCAGGATTGTTAACCTCATGCTCACTTTAGTAACTCCCTAAGGTTTAATTTTGTATTTTATAACTTTAAAACGAATTATTTTCCACTTATGCCGAGTACGTGCGTGGTAATCCCAAGGTAAACTAACTGGATCTACACCTTTCGTAATCTAACTTTGCATTTACATCATTCGATTTCATCTTTCCTATCAGGTCTCTCTTAACCAACACTTGTTAACTTCCGATTCTGACGCAATTAGAGTATTAGCAAACTTTAGGGTCATTAATTTTGTACTTATTTTTAAGGCGATGATGTCGCATATAATTCGTTAAACTACAAAAAATCATTATTTTGTTTCCAAATATAAATTATTATTCATGCAATTCACCTACAATTGTTTCAACACAGTGGGGCATAATTTAAAGCTTTCGGTGCTACCATTTTATGTTTGACTTAAGTTGTAGAACTAATAATAATCGTTACAAAATTAATTACACCAAGTTGACCGGAGCTATTTATGACAGTTAAGGACACCCAGAGGCTTAAGAATAGCGATGTTGATACTCGGGTGAAATAAATACTCGCAATACTCGGCTTCGAATTATTTCAATACTCGTATTATTAATTCGACATCGAGTATCTGCGCAGAATGATTATGCGCATTATGTGTGGGTGTGTTATATTTCTGTTAGACTGATCCACCAAGTAGGCTATTTATTTTTTTTAAACAATATGTGATTGACACTTGTAATACGTAATTAAATGTTATCCTGCCTCGACACAAATTCAGTAATTAAACGTAAGTACAATTATTACCAACATTAATAATTTAGTTATTATTTAAAATAAGTTAATTTACTATATTTTTTATATAGATGGTAACCTATACATATTTATTTAAATATAAGTAATAACAATTAAATAATAATTTAATTTACTTTTTGTTAATGTGGAAATAAATTAATATTATTGTTATTTTAAATTGAACTTGTTACCGAATCTAAATCATTATAACTCAAAATCGTAATGTTTAATTATTAATGTGTAGTGAAAAATCAGCTTAGAAACAAATGTAACCAAAGCAGAAACACCGAGTATTTTGTTTGGAATTGACACAACACTAACGAATATCGTTGTCCGAGGATACTCGCACACCGAGGATACTCGCTATGACTCGCACATTACCTCCTCCTTGTTCCTAGTTACGAGGATTTTGACCGAGTATTTTAATTCGAAACCGAGGATTTTAATACTCGGACTCTTCCGAGGATTTTGATACTCGGAATCACCGAGTATTTTAATTCGAACTCGCACATCACTACTTAAGAAGACGGCACCAGCATGAAGTAATGTGAAAACAGTTCCGTGACTCCCGATAAATCATAGGTTTTTATGCGGATTTCATTATAAAAATAAAATATTCCAAAGGGTGTACCTCAACCTTTAAACCTAGGTAATATAGGGAGCTCATGGAGTTGGAACATATGTTTTTAACAAACATATTTTTGGTTCCAAGTTACAATATTTAATTACCTTAGGTCCGTCTTGTGACTTCGTTGTTGGTTGCTTCTTACATGTTTCGATGCCGTAACCCCATCATCAGAAAATTACTTTGTTCACTTTAAAGAACCCGTCATTGATTATATTAAAAAACACATTTAACACAAAAACATACACTGACACAAAAATAAAAACAATAAAAACACATCGTATGAGCTTGTCTGACATTGTTGTGATGTCAGTAATTTTCTGAAGATGGGGTTACGGCCTCGAAACATGTAAGAAGCAACCAACAACGAAGTCACAAGACGGACCTAAGGTAATTAAATATTTTATTTATATGTTTTTAGTTGTACCTAAAATCAAGGAGTATAAATTTTTGTTAAAAAACCTAACCATACTTTCAAAACTTTCGTATGCAATTACAACTTTAAAATCAATAATTTTAATTTTAAAAACCGACAATGTTCAGCTACTCTAGAACTAAATGTTTATGGTGCCATTCTATCTTATGAGAACCATCATATATACAATAAAGACGTTTAAAATCTATTACAGAACTTTCATTACTGCAGAATTAGGGTCTATCAGTGATATATTCTTTATTCCCACGACAAAAAGCTTAGATATCATTCTTCCAACCAGAGTTATAATTTTTGTATATTGTATCAATAATTTAACACAAAGTCTACAAGTGTAGGAAGGATTTTTTCATCATGCGGAATTAGTAAAACTAAATAAAAATTAGGTTCTTTCTAAAGGAAGTTTTATTTATGAATAGTAAAAATAAGATAAAAAACATAATGATGTTATTAGAGCTGTTATTATTGATAAAAATATGCAAAACAACAACACCATTGCGTAGAGGTTTAATAATAACCACTGTTTACAATGACCACAACGTATGTTTCAACATTTCCTGAGGGGATGTAAAAGGGATCATACGTCGGAAGAGGGTTGAATATTTTATACTTGCATGGTTCATCTCCTTTATAGCAAACACATCCTGTATTTGAGGAGTGGTTATACCATTCATATGGACTTAAAATGTTGATAGCATCCCAACCTTTAAATATTGATGCATGACTTTGTGGAACTCAAAAATAAGTGTTGATAATTTATTCTTAAAAACACTGTTGAGAAATGTATTAGTTAAAACTAAATGTCCTTCTTGAAAGATATTTTTCCAATTTACTCTTGTACAGATTAACGCAAATTATCTGATGGATCCTGACATTAAATCACACCAACCAATTAAGGTCTGGATTAAAAAGTTGAAATCAAACACGTAGAATCGAGTTGTTAAAACCGCTTTTAAAACAATTAATTGTAACGTGAATTTTACACATTTATTTTCACGTCCCTACTTCTTGCCAGGAATAGAACTAGTAACTCTTAATACACTCAGGGGCACATGGGTGTCACAAAAATGCTTAGCGTGCCATGTAGAACCAGATTCTACATACAAAAATAAGTCAAAAATGTCTAGTAACATTTTTTCGATTTCGGCTTAGTTAAGCCGTAATCCGCCATTTTGTATTTTTTGAAAATAGTTAATAATCCATCAACCCTTGGAGATATTTTTATGAAACTTAGTATAAACTTTAAGTCTTTTAACATTAACATTTTTTTTAAATATTTTTTATCAAACTTATCAAATTTCAAAATGGCGGCCATTTAAAAATTTCAAAGTCAAATTTCATGAAAACTAGCAGGTAAAAACATATTTACATAACTTCAAATTTAAAGCACTTTGTAATCCAAATCCAATACACTAAGATTGTAAAAATCGGTTAATAAATAAAAAGGTTTTGGTAATTGTTAATCATAAATTTTAAAATGGCGGCCATTTAACAATTTCAAAGTCAAATTTCATGAAAACTAGTAAACAAAAATTCCAAGATATGTTATTTTAAGTATTGTTTAATACAAATCTAAAGACACCTTAACAGTTAATATCGATTGACAAACAAAAAAGTTATGTACATTTTTTTTACCTGCTAGTTTTCATGAAATTTGACTTTGAAATTTTTTAATGGCCGCCATTTTGAAATTTGATAAGTTTATAAATTTTTTTTTTTTAAAAGTTAATGTTAAAAGACTTAAAGTTTATACCAAGATTCATAAAAATATCTATAAGGGTTGATGGATTAATAACTACTTTCAAAAAAATACAAAATGGCGGATTAAGGCTAAACTAAGCTGAAATCGAAAAAATGTTACTAGACATTTTTGACTTATTTTTGTATGTAGAATCAGGTTCTGCATGGCAGGCTAAGCATTTTTGTGACACCCTGTATAGTGAGTAAGGTTATAGCAAGCCTGAAAGACCTAGCTGGATCTACACTTTTTTTCAGGTAGTTTTGCGATAGATCTCTCCATTCAACTTGCGTTGACTAACACCTTGTTCATTCCGTCCCTGAATCTTTCACAGTATTTAAGGGCTAGGGCGACTTTATTTTATTTCTTTTCTTCTTCCATTTTTTAAATAAGGCGATGATAACTAAGAGGTTTTTCTCAATTAAACCTCAAGAGAAAAGCTCCAATTTCACTATATCCTTTCAAAGAACAACATTTCTTCTGCAAGAGCCATACAGATAGAAAACTACTAATTTAGGAAATTCAGACATATTTAATTATTTATTTTCATTAAAATGTTGTCCAGATATTTTTTAGGTTACGTTGAATTTATATTTTGAAAACAGTTCTACTTCCATATTTTTATATTTGTAGGTAAAACGCCTCCACCACAACAACATGTTACGATCATAGCTGTTCATAAAAAGTATTATTTTGAGTACGTTGAATTGATTTTTTGTACTGTATTATTTTTTAAGTGTTGGTAAAAACTTAAAATTGGTCTTAGCAATAATAAATCCAAAACATAACATTAGACACTAAAATGTTATTTGAATTCTTAAAATGTAAAACATCGGTTAATATTGTGGAGTAATTATGTCCTTACGAACATCCAATGAGCCTTGTGTTTAATACAATATGAAAGAAGTAATCCACAAAACACAAATAAAATACTAACTTTAACATTGCAAGGTTTTTTGGTTTATATCAATCTAAGGATGGTAGCTATGTTACCGAAATATACAAAAGTGTTTATTAAATTTTCTAACGTTAATGGTGTTATTGCTTTATTTTTTGGTTTGGGATTACTTCCTTCATATTATGTTCTTAGTGTAAGTTCTCATTCCACTTGTATGTTCCACATAAGATTGACTACATTTTCAGTATTTTTTAGAATGTTATATCTTTCCTAATAATTAATGAAATAAATTACTTATCTTGATTTTCTAACAATTAACAGTTCTCATTAATTGATGTTTGAATATCCAAATAACGAATATCATTCAAAACTAAAAACATATGCACAAATAATGAAATTATAATAATAATTGTTCATAAAATTGAATGTAATGATATTCAGTAAATGTAAAATCTATAATTGACATTAATTAATTAATTGCAATGTGTCAATGTACACGAACTGTCAGTCGCTGCGGCTTTTACAAATGATTTATTGTATTCAATAAACTCTTTTGAAAAATTCTCCGAATAAGATAAAATCATTTGAGTCTTTAAATAACATCTTCAACAATTTTTTTTTATTGTAATCGATAGAAAATTTTTGTCTCTAAAAATTCCAATGTTTAACTCATTTTAAGAATCTATCGAACGTTCCACTTCATTTCCTATATAATGTTAAGTAATTAATTTTGTTAAGTACGAAGATGATCATATGTTTAGCTACTTTTGTAAACTACATTTTGAAGAATTTGTTTACCTGGACCTTCGTTTATATATTTATAATCTAAAATGATCATGTAAGGGTTACAATGCAACTAAACTAATAGCAAGGGTATTAAATATTGATATTAAAGTCACATATGGGAAGTCATTAACAACGTTCCTTTCCGATGTAAAGTGAATAATAAATATATATATATATATATATATATATATATATATATATTAACTTAGGGTTTAAATGACATGTATATTTTTTAAATATATTATTATAATAAAAATACAGATGTATTTACTCAGCCAAAATTTCATTTAAACAAGACGTTCTTCATAGGCGACTTAATTTGTAATAACAAATTTTCTGTGTTTAAATAATTTGTTTTGATTTATAGGAAATGTCTCTTTTGTATATTAGCTGTAACGAAATTTTTCCAACTAAAATTTTAAATGGATTTAATCTGTCGCAAGAAGTAACTCGTTATAAATTGTTATTTTACTCAAAAGCCTAAAATGTCCCACAAAGATAAACAGTTAAAGTGTCACCTTTTCTCAGAGCAGTAAACACTCTACAGTTCAGCATGCAAATCTTTAATAGTGTTTTTAGTGCGAACAGATGCAAACTTAGCATGATGAATACGTGCTACTCTGTGACACACGATGTCAGGAATATTACATTGGGGCCCGAGGTGACGCAAGACGTGTGCAGTTTTATCAAAATGTTGCAAGGAATGATAAATTCAGTTATTCAAATTGTTTTTATATTATTTTCCGTTTTAGTTTCTATCTGTTAAGTGAATAGTTTTATTATGCTATACAGTTTATCACAGCATAATAGTTTTTGAATTTCAAAAGTACTCATTGATTGTACAATGGTGTTTTTGACCTCTTCTAGGTTTTACATTCCTGTTTCATCCTTATAGCATCGTTTTCGTACGTGGCTAGCCTGAAGACTTACTAAATGTGAAACAGAATCTTTGTATTTTCTTGGACTTCGCTAAAGTCACTTTACTGTGGCTCTTAAAAAGAAGGAACCATTAAGTGTCTATGACTTTTCTATAATTGTATGCATAATAAATATATACAAATGAATAATAAATTTCTGTTTATCAGGACACATGGTATTTTATTTTAATAAGTAGCGATTTTAAAGGAAGTCAGTATTATTTTTTTAACAAAAAAACAAATTAACTTAAAATTGTTGTTAATTCTGAATTTATTTACAATAATTAATGGAGAGTTTTCTTTCAATTGTTTTGTAACTTCTGCTGAATGGAAAGATTTTTATATCTTAGTGAATATTGCTCTGTTTCATCTACTGTCTCATTTAATCTTTTTTTATTTTATATTATTATTATTAATAATTTCCATTAAGTCCTAAGAGGTCTAGATAATGACAAATTTATAATTCACTGTGCATCTGCACGATACATAATAGAACTTCGTTGTAATTGGTGCAAACATAAGAAGTAAAACTAACTGCAAAGTTAAACATTAATACATGAAAACGCAATTAAAAACCTTTTAATCATACAGTTGATTCGGTTAAATAATCCAAACTCGAAGATTTGACACAGTAATCACTCCTAAAAAACGAAAGCCGCATATCAATTAGTGATATGGCGACACATACTTAACACGGTATATATTTATTCTTTGAAAAAAGTAATATTGTTTTATGTCAAAAAATGTACTTATGAAAACGTTCTGAGAATTGTCTTTGGGTTACAATTGTTTTATTTATTAATGTTGAATATTTTATTGTAAGTTTCAGTGACTATTAAAATATTATTTTGATAATTAAATTTTTTATAAAGCAAAAATATACAAAACAAGGGCCATGCTCTCTAGACATCATACTCTCAAAATTTATGTACTCATTAGTAATCTATAGTTCTTAACGTAGCTACTTCGTCAGCCATTGTTAACGTGCGTCTTTAAATTTTGTATATAAATACAATCAGAATAGTTTGGCAACGAGATATACTCTCGGCAACACTCACCTTGTGCTGCAACGGATTCTTGTCAATGTTTTCGAAATTGCTGTATAATTTATAAGTCATGGTAGGTTTGTGCTTACGTGGATGATCTGGTATTCTTTGCTAGAAATGAATATGTCATACAAGAAATGTTTTCTTAATTTGTCTGAAGGAGGAAAAACAAGGAGTAGACAAAATATATGAATATATCAGGCGAACTTCCGACTATTTTACTTTTGGCACCACCATTTTCAATTTTACAACATTTTAAATATATGAACTTTATTGTAAATCAATATAACAAGATCAATGAAGAAATTCAAATAAGACAAATAATTTAAATAAAAGCGCCTCCTACGCCAATTAAAGCTCATTAATACAAACCGATTTCAAGAACTACCAACTTTGACAACTATTAAAAGACCTAGTCATGTATGATTGGGAAATATATATCTGTCAGTGATGCAAATCAATTAAGTAACTATGAAAAAAAATAATGAAGAATTTATAGGGCAACAAATGAAAACGTTAACTGGATAATCAGATCTAAATTACAACATGGTATACGTAAACATGAAGATATCGTAGTGTAAATCCTAGTGAGTCTGATGGGTTGTAGACTAGTCTGATAGTAAGGCTATGTACATTACTCAATTTGGAGGAAAGTCAGAAAGGACACGTAATAGATGTAGGAATAAGGTCGGAAAATGCTGCGATGGTTTGAAGGATATCAAGGAACTTCAAGCTGTACTAAGAAGAAGATATACATTCAAGCATTCAATCAGACAAGTATATAATAAGTGATCCATTATTAAACCATTAGTAGCGGATATTAAAAATTATCTACAGTTTAATGTTTGTAAATTAAATTGAAGTTAATTTTTCTTAATTTCTATCGCTATAAATTGAATATGAATCATTGACCTCTTCTCATGGGACACTAAAATGAACAATTTATTAGAGGTTGATCTTAGGTTTGAGTTGGGTCTCGAGGGAGAGAGAGAGAGAGAGAGAGAGAGAGAGAGAGAGAGAGAGAGAGAGAGAGAGAGAGAGAGAGAGAGAGAGAGGGAGAGAGAGAGAGAGAGAGAGAGAGAGAGAGAGAGTTTATGGAGAGATGGTAAGAAAGTGAGTGATAGAAGAAAAGAACAGTAAGGAAGAGAGGATATGAAAGTGAGAGACTGAAAGTGAGATAGATTAAAAGAAAGAGGGTATAAGAGTAACAACTCTTCAGAGAGATAAAGAGATAAAATCCGTTAGGGTGGGTGGGTAAGGAAGAGGTAGAAAGAGATATGGAGGGAGAGGGTGTGTGTGTGTGTGTGAGAGAGAGAGAGAGAGAGAGAGAGAGAGAGAGAGAGAGAGAGAGAGAGAGAGAGAGAGAGAGAGAGAGAGAGAGAGAGAGAGAGAGAGAGAGAGAGAGAGAGAGAGAGAGAGAGAGAGAAATCTAACTAAAGACTATTTAAGAAAAGGCGTAGATCCACCTCATAAAGTGTCTGAGAAAAATAGTAAAAACAGGACCGAATTTTTTAAGTTATTTAAAACAGACACCAGTGAGTAAGAAAGATGAAGGATTCATACATGTTTCACGAATTAGATGAATATTGGTAGCAGTAAAAAATCATGGAAGTCAGGTCGCAGCGTGTCGGAGGATGACATTGAACAAGCTGCGGGGTCTAGCCTAGTATAGATACAAGTTTAAGAAATGGATCCAGCTAAACAAGAAAAGGAAGAAGAAGAAGAAGAAGAAGAAGAAGAAGAAGAAGAAGAAGAAGAAGAAGAAGAAGAAGAGAGAGAGAGAGAGAGAGAGAGAGAGAGAGAGAGAGAGAGAGAGAGAGAGAGAGAGAGAGAGAGAGAGTTCGTACATTCCTCGTCTCCTACTCATTCCATCACAAAGTAAACTTAGTTTTGTATAAACTTAGAAGTGAAGTTTAACACAGTATACGCTTAGCCTAGTTAATGACACCATCAAACTCAAATTTAATTTAACAAATGGTCTACTCAACTTAGATAAAATGTATAGATTTTTCAAATATTTACTGACGTTATTAAAGTTGTATTTTGAGTAAAAAATACACATCATGACTGATTTTTTAATATCGTTTAATAAGACGTTTATGTATGTAGACAAATAAGGGTCAGATAATCATTAATTTAATTGGGAAATGGCAAAAATAATACACCGAGACAAAAACTTATACCAACGATAACGAATATATGAAGCTATCGGTCAATCCTATCAGTCAAACGGGTTAACAAATAAAGTTATTGTGGGTTCCGTTTGTAAAAACTTAAATAGAAATCGCAGAGTTCTGCTATTTTAAATAAGACTGAACATTTCCCGCGTCATCCACAAATTATAATAATGACGCGAACAAGGACTATACTCTTAAAAGAGTGGGCAAAAGGTTATTTACCCCGATAAACAATTTGACAACTTCCTCTTTGCTCCACCACTTTAACAACCGGTTGCTTGCCGTTCTTTATGTAGTGTAGGGCTGTGTGTGGTGGTTTTATCTGATCACGTTTATATTTAGTCTTAGCTTTGACTGCTCAGACATAGTTTTAGGCTATTGTTCTTTTCTTAGGTAATAGATTTAGTCTGTTCAAAACATAACCTAAGGCTACTAGAATGTATTGCTCTATCTTTTACACTTGATAAAGTGAGTTGATTTATACCCTTAAAACGTCGTGATATATACACAAATGGTGGCAAATGTCCGATTAAACTATGTTTACGTAATAATCATACGTAATAATAATATGAACAATCTATCATTATCAAATAATTTTAAAATCAGAATGACTAACTTCCTGAGTTAATGTTTGATTTATAAAAATACATTTATGTAACATATTCAAAGTGTTTCTTGACATGTGACTACTCAGGTAATAAACACGTTTTACTAAAATTTGTGTTAAATTTTAAAATATTTTCAAATAAATGTCTTTTTAGGTTGAACAAAATATGGTATCTATGGTTTAAAAAATAAATAATCCGTTCCTCTTTAAGTAGTTATTTAGTATTAATTATGTTCCAAAGAGGTAAATTTATGATCCTTGCAATCTCACATACATTTCTTCAGTTAACGAGGAAAAAATAAGGAGACAATTAATTTTAATTAGGAAGTGCGTTGTAGGGAGAGAAATTGTGAATTATGATGTCTATTCTTTACCCATCCTTATATTTTTAAACTGTTTTTATTCATTTTTAAAATGTGTAGATATTTACGTACCGGTACTTGATTTTTTAAAGATTTTTTTAAAGAGTGTAGTGCATTGCACAGCTGTTGCGAAACGCTGTAGGTCTACAATATGAGTGTGTATATATACTAGCTGATGGCCCTAGTTTCACCTAGGGATAGTTGAGATAGTTTCATAATGAAATAATTTTTTTAGCACAACCCTAATGGTGGTGCTATGGAAATACATTATGAACAAATACAGCAACACACCAATTTTGATCAAAATCGACACAAAAATAACAAATATACGATACTTGTTTTAGGGGTAAAAAACACCGTTGGAGTGGAACATTTTAATGTTAGAATTGGAACACAAACTAAAGCAACTTACTAGTAATAATCTCATAGTAGTTAAGTCAAACATAAACTAACCTTATTTGGAAACTAATAAAATGGTGCACGATTTCAAACAATCAATCATCACATGAGTTGCTTTACGTAACAAATTTCAACTTCACAAAGAGACGTCAAAGTAAATAAGTAATTACTTTACAATTGAGAGATTCAAACGATCAAAGTAATCCCAGATTGAGTACGATTAACATGACTACTTGAAACTAATAGATTAAATAATTATGACAAAGTATGACTGTTAATGCGTTAAATCATATAAATTAACAAATAGTTTGCTCGTTCTCAAGTATTGATAAGTTATTGTTTACAATATCTTTAATTGTCATTCAAGTCATTACAACATATTCATTACAATAAAATGATAATTCACTATTAAATAAAGAAAATAATTCACGTAAACACTTGAAGCTAAAACCTTAAATAATTAATGAGTAGGTCGGATTCTTATTGGATTATAAATGTAGTTTGAAAAATAGTTTTCTCCTTTTCACAGTAAGTTTCAATTAAATTATTGTTAGTTCTGTTTACAAAAAAATGAATTACAATTTTAGTGAGCTCAAATAAATTCCTACAATTTATAAATATCAGTTAACTTAAGAGAAACAAAAATTATTCGAATATGCGATAAATTAACTTTTTTTAATACGTAAGTATTTGAACCTTTAAATTATAGACTTCATATTGTAATCAACATTTTTTAATATCGTTAGCGAAACAAATTGTATTTTCAATTTTTGTATGTTTTCTAACTTGTGTAACTATTTAAAAAAAGAAAAACCTACACAAATTAGCTATAAAGAGTCACCAATTTTCATTTCATCAACCTAATGATCTCGCATCTACAAGTTCGGAAATGTGTACACCAAATATCAAAATCGGACTGCTTGGAAAAGCATCCTAATAAATACGTACCTAAATACTAAATACAAGGTCCTGGATTTAAGACCATGTCTTTAATTAGCAAAAAGCTGTTTCATTATACAATTATTTGAAAAGTTGACTCGTACAGTTTGAATTCACAATTAAAGACGCAAATAAAGCACTTGATTGTTAATTAACCGAAAGTTCTAAAATCGGTTGTAACTAATTCGATCCAACACTACGTTCAGAATCAAGCATAGTACTTTAAAACTGTGTTGATTACATTAAATTAAGTTGTGTTAAAACTTTAAGTCAAGCACACACAATGGCCCGTATTCATAAAGCTTAACGGTGGTTTAATAGTGTCCACTCTGATCTGCGCGTGACAAGGCAATGTTTAAGAGAATTGGTGGACAAGTTTAGACCCACTGCTCTGTCTGCATTGAAACAAATAACGCGATGAAAACAAGAAAGTGGATTTCTTGTGTAAAATTGTAGAAAATCCGGAGCAGTCGACCAGAGCAACTAAATATAGAACGTCTAAGTTTTATCGAAAACATCCTTAAAAAATACACATTTCCCTGATACAAGATACAGACAATCTAAAAGTTGAATGATGACGATTAATATTGGCGACTTCAGATTTGTGCATTTTTTTTATAATCTTTTGTTGTGACAAATATCATTTCTTTTAGTGATGACTTCTCATTTTTTCTTAATCAATTTGTGAATAAACATAATTGTCACCATTGAGACACATTAAACCTCCACGCGTTCCGAGAGACTCAATATCATGAGAATGTGAATGTGTGGACAGGAATACTATGCAATCAAAACATTGGATTAGTGCGTATAGACGGAAATCTGACAAGAGCATTTATTTACAAACTTCTCGGATGAATTTCAAGAAGATAATATCAGAAGATAATATTGCTCTCCGCAGTATTAACCAGGTAATTTTTAGTCAGGAAGTTTCTTAATTAGAGATGTCGACGAAATCATTTGAAATGGTATACGAAATCCCCAAACTTGAAGCCTCTAGATGTGTTTTCTATTTGGACACCTAAACTCGCAACTGAAATTCAAGGAATTGAAGATCTTTGGACAAGAATTGTAGAAGAACGTTTCAAAATAACTGCAAACGTCTTTGTGAAGTGAGAAATTAATTTTTAAACCACAAGTAATACTGCCAAGATATGAGAGAATCATATTTTGATTAACTACTGAAATATGTCAGTATAATTGTACAACTTTATAATTCACTCAAATCCAATGAGGGTGATTAAAGTTAGCGGTCGAACATTAAAAAAATCACAAATCGTAGTATACATAAACTTCGTTTATTCTGAAATCGATATGAAGAAAACTATGGAAAAAATTAAGGGGGGGGGGGACCTTATGGTCACTCAGTATGTTTTATCAATATGCCTGCCATGAATAATTTAAATATAAGTTTGTCTTTTGCTGGTGTAATTAACTAGGATAACAAAGTGTTTGTGTTTGTGTTACCAGGTTCACCGCTAACTAAGTGTACACAAACCTAAGACATTGTTTGACTTTGTGAAGAAAGGGGTAAAGAGGGAATGAACAGCTATCCTCTCTTTCTATGTCTCTCATTCTACAATGATTTTAGGGGTCAAAAATACGCATTATTTCAAAACGTAGAGTTATGTGTAATAAATATTTTAACGTAACCGCGTGTTACTCGTGGCAAATTTCGTAAAATCTTCTAAAGACGTGCCAAATTGAAAAAGAAAGAAAAAAAAATCAGGAATATTAATTACATGAATCAAACAGGTGTGGAAAGAAAGAGTTCGGAGCGTCGTGAAATGAATGAATGAATGAACTTGTAAATATGATAATAAAATTGAAAATGAAATTAACACTTTTTTGTATTTTATTTAATAACTAATGGAATTTTGTTTTAAGTTTATTTTGTTGTAATTGTTATGAAAATTGGAACGATTACGAAATAAAATTCCATTTTGAACAAACATCCATTTTTTTATTGCTGCTATAGCCTCCGTATGGTTTTGTGAGTATTTATATTTAATTATTTATGTTATCAATTTAGGCTGAAGAAATTTGTGCGATCATTGTTTTCGTACCATACTACACATATTTTCATAAATTTCACACATTTTTTAAATCCTATGTGAACTGATTATTTGTGTTTATTTTCAACTAAACTTTTATAGTAATACCACCATATGGAATATTAATCATTTCCTGTCTGTTGGAAACGCAAAGAGAAATAATAGGGGTGATTTCAGCAAAGGGGATGAATATTTTACACTTTAAAGGTTATCTCCTCCGTGATAAATAAACCGCCAGCTTCCACTGTGGCGATTGTGGCCGTCAGACAAAGATAGAGAATATAGATGCAAATCTTTTTGAGACAAATGGCTACCATTTCTGTTTGAAACCTTTTGATAGATAAATTGCATTAAAACAAAATAATTTATACATTTTTCATTGGTAAATTAAATGTAACAATTTAACAGTTTAAAAAAATCTAAAATATTGTTTGTGTTTGTAAACAAAACAAATGAACTGTGTTTAAATTTTACACAAACCTTCTAACTCAAACACCTCCAAAACTAAAATAGAAAAATGTAATTTTGGTTCTTGACAAATAAATGTGAAGATGAGCATTGTCCTTCTTTTTGAAAAAAAAATATACACATATTTTGACATGATCTAAAGTATGTCCCATATCTTAGTCCTAAGTCGAAATCTTATTTGATTAAAACTAAGTTTAAGGTGATCGAGGTTTTTTTTTTTTTTTTTTTTTTTTTTTACCAAATATATCTGAACGTTAATACTTTAAATTGAAAGTTAGGATACTAGTTTGGGTCATTAATCTTCCCTTTAAAAAAAATTACCAAATCGGTATAGCCGATTTTGAGAAATAACGTTTTGATAAAATCATAATTTTGTATTTTTCCATCATGATTATTCTAATCCTTTCCCAAAATATCAAGTTATAAAAAAATGGATAAAAAGTCACGATATACGGTTAAAATATGCCCTTCTACCAAATTTCAATACAATTTGTCCACACATTAGCATTATAAAAAAATGTAGGTACATGTGACACATAGACGACAAAAATACATCAATACTCAAAACTATTTTTGGCCTCAAGCGATCTCAAAAGGGACACATCCCCAAAAGACCTTTATTGATTTTTTTACCCATAAGATAACTTTTTCTATTCGCGGACTCTTTTATTCCCTCTCTATCCTCTATCTTTTCTTTTTCTATCTCTTTTCCTTTCTGTATTCTTCTATTTTCCAATATCTATCCATCTATCTCCGGCCCCCTCTCTCTTTCTCTCTTAATTCATTTATGATCCCACTTTCTAGCGCTCTCTCTCTCTCTCTCTCTCTCTCTCTCTCTCTCTCTCTCTCTCTCTCTCTCTCTCTCTCTCTCTCTCTCTCTCTCTCTCTCTCTCTCTCTCTCTCTCTCTCTCTCTCTCTCTCTCTCTCTCTCTCTCTCTCTCTCTCTCTCTCTCTCTCTCTCTCTCTCTCTCTCTCTCTCTCTCATTTATCCTACCAGGTCTCTCTTAACCAACTCTTCTGACACCCAATGCTATTAAAGTATTCAAGTACTAGAATACATTATTTTATGTTCATTCCTTCATTTTTTTATAAGACAATTACCGAGAGGTTTTCTGCCTTTAAACAACAAGAAAAAACAAATGGTTTTATATTAAGCTACATTTAACATTTACGTATAGCAATGTCAGAGAAAGACATTAGAGTTATATAATTTCTATTTACGAGTATCTATCTCCCTCCCTTCCCTTCTCTCTCTCTGCCTAGCTTTCTCACTCTCTTTATCTATCTATCTATCTATCTATCTATCTACATTTTGTAGAAATATTTTTTAGAATCGTATATATAGAAGACATTTTTCGTTTCTTTCAAAAGGAGTAGATCAAAATAAAACTAACAATAAAACTAAATATTCATAAATTTTAAAATTAAAACACGAACAAAATATTTTACAATTAGAAGTGTAGTTTCTACCTCTAAGAGCTGCCAGTTTATTCCACCTTGGAGTCTACAATCGATCTCAGATCATGCATGTATATATATATATATATATATATATATATATATAACATGTATAATATAACACACCAATAGAAACACTCTGAGCATGGCGGGACTAATTTGCATTTAAAAAACACAAACCAAACGTTACTTTCAGTTTGATAGTTACGCTACGTCTAAGTGCAAAACATTGTTTTTTTTTTTTTATTGTTTTGCTTTTAAATAATAAATTACAAATTTATTTTAAAAGTGTTAATAATTGAAAAGACTTCACAAAAATGCTGTCAACATTAATAAATGAAACAATTTGTGGAACCATCAGATAGATGGTTTGAAATAAAATATATTTTTTCATACAGTGAATATTTCCAGTATTGTGTAGGCGGCGTCATTTTACTAATTGACATGTCGGACATGTCGCCTTCATTTTTTTTTTTTACACTGATTATGATACACATCGACCCTACGAGTCTGGGTTATTTAATTGTATTTATTTACTGAAAAAATATTTTATTACATTTATATATATAATTAACTATTTGGAGATACAGTAAAACAATTAAATGTAATAAAATTTTATATATATCGCAAAAAAACTACCACGCACAAGTATGTTAGGATTTTTATTTTTTTGTTTTTAAAAAACCTATACCTATCAGTTGTTTATTGGGGACGTGTTGGAATAGATAAATTGTCTTGACAGATCATGAGTTCTATTTTGCAGGGTAAGTTCGTTTAAAACAGTTGTTACACAATTGTCGTGATCCTCATAATTGTGTATCAAACTAATTTCTTGATCTCGACTTAGCATGAACTGACGTCATAGAATATTAAAAAGTCTTAACTTTCTCGCTCGTATCAGTGCCTTGACACTGGTGGGTATATATTTCTACGAGAGATAGATAAAGAGAAGGAGAAAGCTAGGCAGAGAGAGAGAGAGAGAGAGAGAGAGAGAGAGAGAGAGAGAGAGAGAGAGAGAGAGAGAGAGAGAGAGAGAGAGAGAGAGAGAGAGAGAGAGAGAGAGAGAGAGAGAGAGAGAGAGAGAGAGAGAGAGAGAGAGAGAGAGAGAGAGAGAGAGAGAGAGAGAGAGAGAGAGAGAGAGAGAGAGAGAGAGAGAGAGAGAGATAGAGAGACTGATATATTTATTATTAAACATTTTGCTCAAAACAAATAAATTTATAATCACATGGTCTTAACCTCAATTAACCAAACTTGTATTAGAAAGAATTAGAATATTAAAAATGTAATATAGGTTGGAAGTTAGAAAGGGGAATTAAACAAACTATATGGTGAAAGAGAGAAAAACAATTTGATGAAGATTCGTATATTCTCTTTGATCATCCTTATTTTTATTAATTATCCATGCTAAAATGTTAAATGTACTAGATATCTTCATGTATTCACTGATAGCAACAAATGAGTTAAATAATAAAACTATAGATCCTTGGAGTTTGTTGCGCAATTCATTTTAATTGATAACTCCACCGTTTACAATCACCACATGAAGAAATTAAATCATTTCCTGTTTGTTAAAAGTTACAGGGGTGAGTTCCGTGAAAGCAATGAATATTTCACACTTTAAAAGGTTATCTCCTGCGCGATAAATAAACACCAACCTCCAACGTGGCGATTGTGGCAGTCAACGAAGATAGAGGATCGAGATACAGGTTGTAGAAGACAAATGGCAACCATTTATGTCTTCGAAACCATTTAATCGATAAAGTAGACTGAATAGAAAACTTTTTTAATTCCTTTTTTAAATTTTATCGTTTGGGACGTTAGATAAAAATAATGAGTCGGAATTATATTAAAATTGTTTGCGTATGTGGCATATACTAGATTTAATCTAGTTTGTGTTCATATGTTCAAATCGAAAATTCCCTGAGGGGCTTGCTTTAGTGAGGACATTGTTTGGGAATCCCGAGAACAACTAACTGCATCTTCATTTTTATCGGGTAGTCTTGGATTAAATCCCTCTCTTTTATCTTCACATTAAGGTCTCGCTTGGTCAACTCTTGTTCATTTCCAACCCTGTCGTTATTAGTCAATTTTAGAGCTAGGGGACTTCATTAACTTTTCTTCCTTTTTTCATAAGACAATGATGACCGAAAGGTTTTTTACCTTCAACAACAAGAAAAAAACATTAAACCAAACACAACAATTGGTATCAAAAATGTTGATTAGGTTTGTGTTACGTTCTCCGAAAATGTTTGTATTAATGCTTCGCTTACGTGAAATTGTATACAGGGTTCCTTAACTTACTTCTGTTCTATCTCCGCCTTAAGCTCAAAATACCACTTTAAAAACATCATTAGTCTTGAAAAGACTGCATATTTCATCTAAGTAGACCATTTGTTAATTTATTTTAGTTTTTCTTTACTCGTGTAAGTAACTAGGCTAAACCTTGTATTTTTGTTTTTATTAACCACTTTATTTCTAAGTGTACACAAAACGAAGACGCTAACTTTTTGTTGAAAGAAATAGGGAAGAAGGAAAGAGTATGGATTTTTTGTCCTTTAAAAAATAAGGTAAAAAATAACATTAAATAAAGACCCATAGCACTCAAATACTTTTTAGCATCAGGGTCGGACAAGAACAAGAAAAGATCAAGCCAAACTTGATAGAAAATATGAAATAGAGGGATCTAGTGTATGATAACGCGAAAAAAGTGTAGATCCAGTTGGGAGCTCTCGGTATTGCGAATCACGTACTCAATATAGGTGAACTCCTGATGGGACACTCAACTCCAATTAACTGATCAGTTAAGTGTCCCATACGAAGGGGTTGCTAAATAAAATTTAGAAATCACATAATTAGTTACATGTGTAATTTACAGAAAATAAATTTAATAAATAAAGAGAAGCATAAAGTGTACTAGTGGATAAAACTTCTTTCCCTGGGTTTAAATAGCAGTCTATAACAGCACCAGTAATAATTTCGCAGAGTCACTGGATAAAACAAATTCGGAGACTGAGTGATGACTCTATTTTGATATATCACACATCTTTGTGTTACCAACAAAAAATGTAACGAGGATGAAACGAAGATGCGAAACATGGAAGAATCCATTGTGCAACATAGAGTATGGTTTATGACCACTCTAAGAAAACGTTTGTGCTGTGAAGAAACGATATAGTAGCGTCCAATTTGTATCTTATAAACGCCAAAACTAAAAATCTATCCTGAAAACAATATTAGATCAAATTGAATACGTAACTAAAAGTATCATATTCTTGCAACAGTTTCAACAAACTGGACAGGTTTTGCTGCTCCTGGAGTACCCAATGCAATACAAACATCGTGTGTCACAGTGTATGCACTATAACACCTTCTCTTTTAAAGGTTTACTGTACTTTGCAGTGTTTACTGCTATGAAGCAAGGTTACGCTTTTTCTGTTACTCAATGTGTGATATTTTTTAATTTTCACTAAAATATTAACGTAAAAGTATTATTTCAAAGTAACAATTTAGGAATTAATTGGTGGTTAATCCACTTTCTAAAATATTCTTTTTACAGAAAATAAATTCATAAACGTTAATTAAAATGTAACGTTTAAACGAGTACGTTTTCTATAAAAAACATTCAATAGATGTTAGTAGAATGTAAATACCGATGTACTTGATAAAAATTCTCATTCAATAAAAAACGTTTTGAATGAAATTGCATACTTGTATTGCACTTTTCTATCTCTGTACGCGATGTATTTATAATATATCAAATTAGCAATAAATAAAAACAGTAAAACATAATTAAAATATAAAATAAATGCAATTAAAAATGAAACACAGAATCGAAGTGTTACGTATTTCAGGAACACTCTAATAATGAAGCCGACGTTACAATTAGTGAATTGTGGAAGCACTTCCACACATGACAAATATTATTTTCTTACAAAAGGAATTTTGTTATGTTTCCTGATGAAAATGTTCCGTAAAACTGCCTTTGGGCTATAATTGTATCATTTATTAATGTTGGTTTCATATATATGTGCTTTTGAAGTACATTAAATTATTAACATATAGATATTTAAAAAAATAAAATAAAATAAATAAAATTAAAAAATTTAAAAAATCAGGAGTGGCGTTACTATCCAACTGAGAGTACATCCTAGTAGTTTTGAAGGATTAAACTTGCTCCACTTTATGGACTAGGTCTCCATGTGTTTAATCCCCTAGGTAAACCCACGATTTAAATGTTGAAAGTTGTATATTAGACTTATAAATAAAAGGGTATACATAAATCGTGATTTAAAGAAGTACTAAGATTAAAAAATTGAATCTAGTTTTAAATTTTCTTTTTCAAAAATTCATTTTACTTTTTTTATAATATTTAATTAATCCAAAAACTACGCTTTACAACTAAACAAAACATATATATTTTCTATTAAAAATTTATCACAATAATATCGTCCTAGATTATCTTGTTAAAATGAAGAATTGATTGTGGAATTAAATTTGTATTTTTAATTTGTCGATTTAATTTTCCAATGATTTTATACATTTATGTATCACATAAAACTAGAAATTATTCTAATTACAAATGTGTATGTTTATTTGACGAAAAAAATTAAATATTGGCGCTAGGTCGTTTAAGAGATTTAAAATTTATATAAATAAATAAACCTATACGCCTGGATTAAGTTGTGTGGTTTCAGCAGACGGTTGATCCTTTTATTTTTCATTGTTGTTTAAAGGAGAAAAACTTTCCTACCGCCTTATAAATCGGAAGTAAAGGACAAAAAAAAGCCCTCGAATACTCTAATAGCGTCAGGATCGGAAAACAAGAAAAATTGTTCAATACATATCTGATAGGAAAGATAAAAGAGAGCTATTTAACCCAAGACTACATGAAAAAAAGGTATATATCCACTGCGACTCAGATTTCCAACCTTGTACTCACTATAGTGAGGCCCTTGAGAGTTCCTGATGAACTAACAGGCAATTTCATGTTTCCATGTTGTCTACACCCCCGTGAGCCTTCTAATTGACTATTTGGCGATCAAGAAAAAATACCAAAAATAAGTAAACATGAATATAAAACAATTTGATTTAATAATTACTAAAATATTCCATAGAAGTAATTTTTACATTAGATTGATGTCGAAGAGGGGTGATATAACTAGCTAACAGAATAGGTTGAAACGAATTCTCAAATGGTTCTGTAGAAATTGTTTAAAGGTTAAATTGATTTCTACTTAATCCCAGAGTTTTGGAAATGAGTTTATAGGTTGTAATAAATCATTCGAAAACCCTGCAGCGACTGACAGATCGTGTACTGTACGTTGACACAATGTCATCAATTAATTAATATCAATTATAGATTTTCCATTTCCAATGCAGGACATCATTAATTACATTCTATTTTGTTACAATATAATTGTTCATTTCTATATTTCTCACTGTCGTTATAGTTCCATTATATTTATTCACACACTATATTGAATGATGTATGTTTTGCATTTAAATATTCACCCATGAAATTATGAAAACTAGTAATCATTCGAAAACCAAAAGATGAGTAATTTATTTTCAGTAAATTAAAATTTTAAAACAGACTGTGATAATACGTCAGATTGTACGATGAACGTAAATATGGCGTGAAATCAATTAAAAATGGCGAATTATTGATTTGACAGTAGTCGTTTTTTTACATTTTAACATTAGAAAATATGTGAAAGAAAAAGTTTTAAGCTTCAAAGGTTTACAACTAACGCTTCTTTTACATTAAAAAAAAATAAAAATTAAGGAAAAACTTACGAAAAACAACTAAGCCTAATTATATCAACTTTATTGTAGTGTTTTCTTTTTTTGCGGTAGGTGTGAATATTGTAACCAAAAAATAAATTATGTTATTAAAAGATGTAAACACATTGCACAAACTTTCTCTCATACATCCCAAAACATGAACGAAATCTAATCGTCACCAAAACCTAAATTCAGTAATTTTCAATCAGAAATTGGAACATAAACATGGAAGTCGTTTTTGAAATGTTTTGAAATGTCGTTTATATTTAATTAACGGCTTAATCGGATTTGCTTGTCCCATAAAAAGCGTAGATGAATTGGAATAAAATCAAGCTTCTAATAATGACTGTCAAAGTTCATGTTTATTGTTGATAATTTATTCCTGAATCGCATTCTTTTTTATTTGATATTTTTCACACTCATTTGAGTAATTTATTTTCACATTTTACTAATATTTGAACAGTACCAATGAAGACGATTGAGCACGTCTTTATAACAGCTACTTGTAAATACATAGCGAGCGAAATATTTTGTTTGCTTCCCTATAGTCTAGAAGTAAGTAATATAAATTTGGTAAAACTCGATGAAATCAATTCTAAGAATTTCGTACTTTTGTGTATTTTATCTTATAAAAACTACCCTCATATTTGGTGTTGTCAAAAAGTGAAAATAGTTCCGAATTATCAGAACAAAAAATCTCACACACCAAATTTGATTAAAATCGGTCCACGTGTTTAGTCTGTGGAGCACTGGATATTGACAGACAACAAACGTGACGTACATTTTTCGACCTCAACAAATCTATCTTATACAAACTAAACATCGATTATGACCTCTCAGACACCATTTCTATACTTGAATAGAATAGTAAAAGTCTTTACCAAAGGGCGACGTCAGGACCATCAGGTCCTCTTTCTATTTAACCCTACGATACATAAATAATAAATTGCTTATTTTAGACTAAACATAATGCAAAATAAAATAAATCTGAAGACAAATTAAAGGAAACATAAAGTATAAAATAAAATCAATTAAATAAAATTCGAAATAAAAAGTCAAACATTAAAAAAAACCTAAAAATACAAAATAGAATAAATCTTAATATGAACTATTTAAATTAATAAACTTTCGTCGTTAAGAATAAATTTATAAATATTATGGATAATTAAAAAATTATAAGATCTTAATTTGAAGTTATAAAGAAATATTTGTTTACAATAATCTTAATCAATAATTTTGAGCGCATTGTAATGTATTAACCATTCTAATAGTCCTATCTTTTACAACAGTCTCACAGTGACTAAGGTATGGCATTAACAAAGAGTTCACAAGGAGTAACCTAATGTCATTATTTGTTTTACATTTTTTTTTAAATCTCCAGAATGGTTTGACAGATTGAATTGAATTAGCATGGTACCTAATAAGACAAAGAACTATTTTGTACCAATATAATCAATAACCCTTTTCAAAATGGCGGCTGCTTAAATATTTTAAATATAAATAATTCAAAAACGAGAAATTTTATGAAATATTTAAGCAGCCACCATTTTGAAACAATTTATTTATTAGCTTAGTTATTTTTTTTTTCAAAATAGTTCTCTGCTATATTAAGTACCATGCCAAGATACTCTTCAATCTGTCAAACCCTTCTGAGAAAGACGTAAAAAGATGCAACAAAACAATTTCTCCCAGTTAAATAGGTTACATCTTGTGTGCTTGAATTAAGCCTTTGTAGGAAATAACATTCTAATGAAGCTTAACTGAAGGATGTAGAAATATTGAAGTGGATGAAATTTAGAGGTAGGTATGAAATTCGTATATGTAAAGGGAATGAAAAACAAGTCGGTACTTAGCCATGTAATACAAGCAGATCCTCTAAATGTAATTCACAAAAGTTTTCTCTTAGGTTTTGTAGGAAATATTAAATTCCACTGGTAGATTGAAGGGTCTTACTCTAGGGTAAGTAGGTTACACAGGTTACCTTGTAATATTGCTACGTCAACTAGAATCCTAACGGGTTCTCAGCTCTAGCCGTTGTCTAGGATCTACAATCCATAAGTTGTAGCCTACACTTTTATAACGCGTGTTAAGGGAAGTTGCAAGCGGGAGGAGAAGTGATATCAAAATTACTACTACTGAAAAAGACATTGACTCAGTTCCATTCAGCTGACATACTATTAAATTGCAAACATGTAATAATTTAATTTTCCAATTTTTTTTTTCCCAGAATTACCGAAATTCCAAAAGCAAATTATTTCTTGGTAACTATATAAAATTGTAATCACTAATAATCTTTAATTTTTAACATTTTAGTGCTATACATATCCTCTAGTCTATGTACCTCTTCCAATTGTCGACAATTGCTCTAAAACTTTTTTAAAAGTTTATCTCAGAAAGTTTGAAAGGCAACGCCTATTTTTGAAGAATTATGTAACCCAACTTACACAAATAAAGTGATTAATATCCAAGTTGTATTTTGTTGTTTATTTTAGGTAGCATTAGCAAATTAGTGATAGCCAAAAACTACTATTATTTACCCGTTATACGATTATTTAGGGGAAGTTTGGTAATCGTAAAAAATTTCGATAGCTCTTCAGTATAAATCGCCTCAGAAAACATAAATAGTTATTTTTGTATTAAAAGTGCAAAGTGCCACTTTGTTGCTCCAGATAAAAAGTTCCTCCGCTGATCGTCACGCGGAAATATAAAGATAGTGTATTATTTTTACCTGTTCATAAATAAATTTGATTTTCAAACCAAATATATTAAACTATTTTTGATTTAGCAGTTTTTTTTGTCGTGTTTGATTTAAAACTTAGCTTTTAATGCCGGCGATAAAGCTTCGTTTTTGATGTTTGTTAATTATTCTTGTTCCGTAATTTTTTCTTGTTAGTTTGAACACGAGATTGAGTCATCTTCACATTTCACAAAAATATATCAAAATCGGTACAGCCGATTGTCTAACAGCAGCATTTGACTTATTTTCTTCTTTTTTTTTTACGAAGTTAATTTTTGGAAAAATAACGGCTAACAAGTTTTGTTTGGATCTTATGTAC
Source organism: Aphrophora alni (assembly GCA_963513935.1). Classification (NCBI taxonomy): domain Eukaryota; kingdom Metazoa; phylum Arthropoda; class Insecta; order Hemiptera; family Aphrophoridae; genus Aphrophora; species Aphrophora alni. Next base: position 9,900,104 of record OY740773.1, read on the forward strand.
TAAAATTTAAAAAAAATCGTTATTTTAATTTTTATTTTCTTATGGCAACTATATTTCACATTTCAAAAAATTAAAAATAGTTTATAGATAAGGCCACAATACGTTCTCATAGTAAATTTCATTAAAATCGGTCCACGCGTTTGAATTGAACACTTACAATAAATAGACAGACAGACGACAGACGACCTTTCCAAAACCACTCTTATCGACTCAGGATACCTGATATTGTATATTTCATCACTGGACTTTAAATGGTCTTTACCGGTACGTCGTCGTGTTTTCCGTGCGAGGCGATAGCAAAGCGCGGATATTTGATCAAGGACCAGAATAACACTTTAGGCACGAGTTATAAACGATACTCTTCATCACACTGTAAATAATAATAATAATAAAAACAATAAGTATAGTTTATCAACATAATGTCAAAAACATAACCCCAAAAAAACTATAACTTTTTAACCAAACGTAAAAAATTATATTTTTTACAACTTAAACCTCATTTATTTATTGACAATTTACTTATTAATGAAAATGTATATGAATATTGCAGTTTCTATTGGTTACATATTTATGGTAACATATTGCTTCCGCTACTTTACTTAATAGGCTACGATAATTGCAATGGATCATTTAAATGTCAGACATTTTATCAGGATTGCTGATAACAAACAAATATTTCAACAGCTGTTTTAAATACACAACTACTACTGAAAACAGCTGATTTCAAATACACAACTACTACTGATAGAAACAATATACTACCACTAGAGCAACTGGTATTACAATGCATAATTGCATAGTACGGGAAAAATCTCCGGATGTCTTTCCCGGAATAGACAGGGAAAATATCACTTTCAATATTAATTTCGATACGGTGTGATGAAAACAAATATAACAGAAAAATCTGGGGATATTTTTTTACCCATAACATTCCTATATGGAAACAGTTTATATGTGGAAAAGAAAACATGTTATGGGAAACGTGTAAGAAACTATCTTGTTACACTTATAACTGACCATAACGTATAATAATTAATAAAAATAAAATAAAATTGACGGCCTAAAAGTGGCGTATAATCTTTTCCATTTTTTTGAGGAGAAAAATAAAGAACAAAACAAAACGTTTAGTGGGTTTTAGAAAGGCTTACCACTTAAAGTACGTGTAAAGTAAACGCTTGTTCAAATTTGTTTATTCCAAGTAAACTTGTTGTTAACACATGTAGACAGAACTTCACGTCGATAATGCAATATTCTTGACAGCCAGTCTGACGCCAGTATTTGTCATGTGTTCTTAGCGACAATATTGCTGTCAATACAAAGTGTTGCCTCGGACAGACACAGTGAATACAGATTTGAAAAGGGTTTACTTACAACGAAAATATCTTTTACTCAAAATGTTCTCCCTCCAACCCCTCCCCCCCATAATTTTATTAGAATAGTGGTACAATTTATACGTCTGTATGTTGTCAAGTCTAGGTATTAAATTATTTATAAACACTTGAAAAATTGTTCAAGAGTACGTGAAAACAGCTCAACGACCTAGTTGGACCTACATGTTTTTTTTCATGCAGTCATGGCTAAAACGCTTAGGTACCCTTCATCTTTCCTATTTGGGCTCTCTTCACCAACTCTTGTTCTCATCCAACCCTAACACTATTAGAATATTTAAAAGTACGGATATGCGAGAAATTTTTCGCTTTTAAACAACAAGAAAAAGATGAAAGAAAAACAACAGGGGATCTAAGCCAAGACTTCATGAAAGAAAGTGTAGGATCTAGTTGGATCTACACTTTTATTTACATCTAGTGTTGGGATAAACCTCTATCTTTAATCTTTCCTATTCTGTGTCTCTTGACCAACTTTAGTTGTTTTTCGACCCTGACGCAATTCGAGTATTCATGCCCTAGTGTATTTATTTCACCTTGTTTTCTTCTTTTTTATATAAGTCGATTATGAAGAGAGGTATTCGCCTTTAAAGATTCTAGTAAAGTATTTTCTAAATAGAATATAAACTCCAATTTAGGTTTCATGAGTTTAGAAATCCAAAACTTAAAGATTTTAACTTACATATTTTGTTTTAGAGCAATTTATAGCCAGATATCAGTACTTGTTTTACATTTTTAACAACCCAAAATTTGGGTTAGCTGTTATAAGAAACATTAAAATCTGTCTTAACGATTAAAATATATTAAAAAATATTGCTCAAATCTAACCTTTAAGGACTCTTAACATAACGTATCTCTCCAAAAATGTTCAGTGAGTGATCGGTAAAAAAACCCTATAGATATTATAAACTGGGTGTTCAAAAGTATGTGACCCGTGGGTATTTTTTTACGAGGGTTGAAAGTTAAAATTTTTAAAAGCAGGTAATATTTATTTATATTTCATATTATAAAGGCGATGAGAAAGATGAATATTGATATCTGAATAGTGAATAAAACTGAAAATGGAAAGTCTTAAAACAAGCTCTTTTAAAGAGAGAGAGAGAGAGAGAGAGAGAGAGAGAGAGAGAGAGAGAGAGAGAGAGAGAGAGAGAGAGAGAGAGAGAGAGAGAGAGAGAGAGAGAGAGAGAGAGAGAGAGAGAGAGAGAGAGAGAGAGAGAGAGAGAGAGAGAGAGAGAGAGAGAGAGAGAGAGAGAGTAAATATATAAAAAAAATGTATTTTGGATCTAGCCCAATCTTGTGTGTTGTTAACAACTACTACCAAGAAATTATTAGTTTCCCGTTTTGTTTTTTTTTTATTTTATTTATTTATTTATTTATTTTTTTTTATTTTTTTTATTTTTTTTTTTTTGTGCTTTAACTCGGTTATCCTTTGACCTATATAAAAAAATACAAAAACTGTTTTGTTTATCAGTAAAAAAATGATCTTTTTTGTCTATTGTGATTTTTTTTTTTTTTTAATTCAATGTTTTTCGAGATATTTCAAATACTTTAAACAGTCGCCATTTTGAAAATATACAAAATAAAGTGTTACACTTACACAACGTAACATACAAAATGCATATACGAAACCTAACTTAATATCTTTTATTTTTCCACAAATATTTTTTCTAGAAACACAAAATGGTTAATATCTGGAAAACTAAGCGTTCGGAATTTTTTTTATTCTTATTTTTTCTTTATCCTGAACTACAGAATCACATAAGTTTGGCAGCTAACTTACGGCACACCCTGTATACTTATTTTTTAAAATCAAAAATAGCGACAGTGATTCATTTTCAACTTTGGTAGACAATTACCGAATTGATATTAGGAGACGGAAAACTTAATGTGAAAGTTTCTGCAATGTTTTTATTATACTACTGCCAAACGTTTTATAAACGCACAGAAAGTTTCAGAATGTAGTATGGTCAAACATCAGTTAGTTTAGTCTACACTGTGAACAAAGCGCAATTATTCATGTAATTAAAGCTATAAATTCTGTAATATAAACTTACGGACGTGCTTAATTACCCCTGGACTATATCTCAGTTAAGGCAATAAATTGAGTAGAGAACGCAGTAGGCCTTTAACTGTTGGGTAGTTAATGACAGGGCTAGAGGCACCCTAGTATTTGTAGGCGTGATATTGGTACTAAATTGTTCAAAGGTATTATTAAGGTGCTTTGATTTGTCATCCGTGTTAGACTATTCAAATCTTTTATTTCCTTATTGTTTGTATCAATCAGTCTGTATATTTCATTAGAGTAAATAAAGGCCTAAGTAGAGTTGGAAAAATTCAAAATATCTTACTTTAAAAATACGTACATAAATGATTCAGTAAAAAGATACGTTAAACTATCAAATCAAATAAATTGAAGACCGTAATCATGGTACTTACCCAGCTATATCATATAAATTAATACCATGCAGAGCAGTTTTTTGGGCTATGTAAAAAATGTTAAATGGGTTGATAGATCAAAAGGTCTTACCCAGTCGGGTAACTTTGTTTAAAGCAGTTATTACAAAGTTTTCTGAACCTCGTAATTGTGTATCAATTACAATTAACATCAGGCCTTAACGAATCTCGTAAATGTGCAAATATTAATTTAGTGTCAACTCGCTTCGCTCGTGCTAGTGACTTGACCCTGAGGGCCTCGTAGCTGTACATATGTGAAAGATCCACTCGCTAAATCTGGTTTTACTTTCTTTGTTGTCAATGATTCGACCCTCCCAGAGACAACACTAATATAAAATTTGTTTGGGAAGTTAGTGATCGAAATAAAATTTTTGAAAATAACTTCCCTATTTTTCATCGTAGAGAGAACCATTATTTTTGTATTTTTTTCAAGTTTAATTAAACAATTTATCAGAGTATATGATTAAACAAAACCATTATTTTTTATGTCAATAATAGTGGACTAGTCATACATCTTGTTACCCATGAACAAAGTAAGTGAACTTGTTTTTACAACAACAAAAATCGCAAAAGTATAAATTTTGTAAATATTTCAAGGAGTTCCCACTCCGCCCCTATTTTTTGTAATACTCATATTAATTTTCTAATAATACAGAGGCTACACAATTTCCACCTTTATAAAATCGGTTTTTAAGATTTTATATCGTACCTGTGGGTTGAGAAAAAACATTTTGGGCATTATATTTCACAAAATTTTCGGTTCGGATATTGTCAGTCATTGGTGAAAATTAACCTTAAATGATCAAATATCTCGAATCGTATGAAGAGATTAGGAATAAACACTTGCTTGAATCGATGTGATAAATCAAAATTTAAAATAATACCATTCGTAGAATAATGCCATAATGAACAGGGACATCCATATTTAATTTTTTTTTTTTTAATTACCAACGATTTATAATTTATTTTAAACTTTGAACTTTTCATTGTGACTGAAAAGTGACTGAAAGTCACTGTATCAGTGTACTTTCTGATACAGCCTAAGGGTTATTTTTTGATTTTTGCCCCTTTCTTCTACTGCTACTCTTTCATTATTGCTCTGTGTGATGATCTCTCTCAGATATATGAAGCTTTAGACTTTTCTGATTCCCCATCAATTACTTTAATTAAGTATATTTGTGTTTATATTTAATTAAACAAACATATTTAATTAAGAAAAATATTTTTCACTATACGTGGTGTCACTGAACTCTCTGATAACATTTTTAGGAAATTTTCTTGAGCCAAAGACAAATCAAAATATCATATTTAATCTCTGAAACTCTTTCGTTATCCTTACAGCCACAATTTTGGTTATTTCACTTAAACATTTTTATTTTTATAATGGGTTATTGTATTGAATTGAAATTTGGAATGGAACTTTATAATTTAAAGACATAATTCGTATTTTCAAAATGGCGGCAATTAAATTTTTTAACAATAAATAACCTTAAAACGTCAAATCGTAAAAAAGTTACTACAAATACCTTACTTGTAGGTCATTTAATTACAAACACAACAGCGTATTTTTTTTTAATCAATTAAATAATAACGGAGAAAAATCAATTAATATGAACAATTTACTAAAAAATATTTCCAGTTACACAGCGTCACCACTGATAGTCAGCCACAACAATCAGATGTTTTAATTTTTGGTTGCACTAATCGGCTGACTACACTTTACATTGTTGGCTGCATTTTTGGAATTAGGTTTTTAAATAACTCCATAAAAAATTTAAATTCAATGCAACACGTTGTAAAAATAAAAATGTTTCAGTGAAATAACAAAATGGCGGCTATAAGGTTAACGAAGATCATTTTAAATATGATATTGAGCTCATAAATAATACTTAATACAAGCTATAGGTACAGCTTGCAAGCCCACTAGGGCTTAGACACTGCCACGAGTGAAACTAGTCCAAATATATATATATATATATATATATATATATATTTAAGAGCGAAACTCTTTAATATATATATATATATATATATTTATATATATATTTAAGAGCGAAATATATTTTTAAGAGCGAAACTCTTTAATATATATCTACGAATATGTGGCAGGTTAGGGTCTATCTGACGTCACGAATGTAGTAATATACACGTTTACAAAATTCAAGAAGCTTTGTAACAACTGTTGCACAAACCATCCTTACTAGATAAGACCCCAATACAATTGCAAATTTTCTACAAGTCCCAAGAAACCAACGTGTAACCAATGTCACTTCATCAATATTTACTAGAGAGAACCATAAGTATAGAAGATAATTTAAATTATGGGTGTTTCATGTCAGAATTTTAATTTCACTGGTCCGAGTTATTAAAATATATCATAATTTAGTAACATTGGTCATAGATAAATCTTGATAATATTAGATTCAAGTCCTTAGAGCAGAATGAATACCTCATACCTTGCTACTGTGATTCAATGGTATGTTAACAACCCGGTGATTTGTGTTTCTGGATATCAGATTTATTTAACTTAAATTAACAAACCAAACCACAGTTGTTCAGGTTATGTAAATACACACTTACGCTGTTAACATCCATGAATTAACGTTCTCACAGTGATTTAAGAATCTCACACCAGAATGCTCTTGTGTTGTTTATGGTTTTACTACACCTGATTATTAACAATAGTAACAGAAGTGGAATTAATAAACTCCTGCTGAGATTGTAATTAATAAAAAATTGATTCCAAAATTTGTATTCGATGTCTAAAAAAACATTGAAATATCCATGCGTATATTTTATGTCCGTCTTTCCCATTCTTCATTGTGTCTCTCACTACAGTTGTTTCGCCGATCAAAGTGACATCATTAGGTGAAAATTACAGAATACATTACATACACGTATTCAAACACTGGACACATAAATTGGCTTCCGCCAGTCCACTTAAATTAATAACTTTAATAACTTGACGTGCAACCAAATTTAAGTGTCCAATATTTGTGTAACTGTACCTATATATTGTATAGTGTTCTGTAATTTTCACCTGATGATGCCGCATTTAATGGAGAAACAAGTGTATAGAGAAACAAGAATTAAAAAGTCTTAAAAAAAATTAAAAACTCTCTCTCTCCCTCCCCCCCACTCTCTCTCTCTCTCTCTCTCTCTCTCTCTCTCTCTCTCTCTCTCTCTCTCTCTCTCTCTCTCTCTCTCTCTCTCTCTCTCTCTCTCTCTCTCTCTCTCTCTCTCTCTCTCTCTCTCTCTCTCTCTCTCCCTCATTTCATTGTTGGTAATATGCAGTCTCAAAACGAGAAAGCCCTTAGAAGTCAAATTATTTCATTCCGTTTAAAAAGTTTATTCTTTTTTTCTTTGAACAAATTTTGTATATTCTATTTATATATGCATATGTGTTAAAAGTTCATTTTATTTTGTTATTCTTAATTTTAAGTAGATATAAAAAAAAAAAAAAAATCTAGTCATATAATATTAATGTTTTCCGTATACACAAATTTCTAATCAAAATAGGGTTCAATTTTTGACGCAAAATCATAAATTATTTTTTTCTAAAATATCTAATAAGGAAATAATCAATTTAAAACTAATTAAATATGAAATTAATTTCTCTCCCTGGAAGTGCCGATTGTGCGGGGAAAATTGTACACTGGGGACATGGGCAAGCAATGACAATCGCGTAGAGGCGAGAGGGGAGGTAGCTTGCAATCAAAACATTATTGTTTGGAGTTCATGTCTCCCTTATGGCATTGATACTCAAACTTTGTTTCGAAGTCATGATCATGTCCTTGCTGAACCCGCTATTTGGAGAAACAACTGTAGTCGTTAAATTCCATGGGGAAACGTTGAGCAATTAATAGTAACAAGCACGAAATTAGTTGAATCAAAGAAGCACATAATTAGTTGATCAAATTACGTAGTTTCAACTACATAAACTTAAGAATTGTTTTGAACATTTCAAGAAAGAAAACAATAGTTTTAGATGTTATAAGTAGTAGAAAACATTATCAGTTAATAAAACTAACATTGAAATAATTAAAATATAAATTGTTAGCTTTAATTATAGTTTTACTTGTTGCCAAAATATACTAATATACATTTTACACGTTCACGATCTTCAAATTGTAATTAGAGCTAAAAAATGTAACGACGAAAAATAATGAATCCAAATAGTGTTTTATGTAGAACTTCTAATCTTATTTTTTCCCCAAATTTCATGAATTTATTTTGTTGCAACTGGTAATTATATACGCATCTATAAGTACAGTTATATGTTATTTTATCTATTTCGCAATGAAAATAATTAGAAACTAAATAAATTTAAATTATAATTTTAACTACTCAACAACTCTTTATAGTTTTTAACAACTTTAATATATTTCTATTGATATAATAAACAAAAATATTATTAAAACACGTTATAACGCATTACAACTAAATATCCATTAAAACACTTTTACTATAAATAATAATATGAAAATCTGTGTATTTAAGATACATTAAAAGCTAACTAAACATTTCACCTCTCATCGATAACTCCTTAACAATCAAGGAACCGGCATGGCTTTTGAAAACTTTCGGAAACTACCGCGATTTTTAAAAAAAATTTAAACAAATACATATTTATTTATATGTAAATATATTTAAATAACTAAACCTTCAAAATAGTTCTTGTATTCGTAACCCTCAAAAAATCCTATATATATATAATATAATAAAAATATATCTAAACCAAGTGAGCTAATCCCGTAAATTTATTTAGTTAACAATCCCCATAAAAAACTGAAATTGATCTAAATAAATCTAATTCATCATCCTAAGTAATATAAATAAATAATAATACACAATAACAAAATTATACTAAAATGATAATAAAATATTATGAGCTAATATATTAATACTCGCAAACTAATGTTTATAAATAGCAGCCTTAAACTATAAGTAGAAAAAATAACCTACGATAAGAAGCCTACTTTGAGCAAAAAATGTACTTAATCATAACATTAAAATTTAATACTTTTTCCTTGTTGTTTAAAAGGAGAAACTTCAAGGTCTGCATTGCCTTAAAACAGCGGGAAAACAACAAAACAATAAGTCACCAGGGCCTTGAATACTCTAAATCTAACGTCGGGATCGGAAAAGAACAAGAGTTGGTCAATATAGACCTACCAGGAAAGTTGCAAGAAAGGAATAGAACTCAAAACTACATGAACAATGTCTAGATCCAGCTGTCACTCGGGATTACCCACAATTGTGAGTCCCTATAGGTTACTAAATTATTTGCAAAATAACATTTACAAACGTAACAATAATAACAATTTACGAAAGAAAACAGTTAAATAAAATGCCTTACAGAAAACAAAATGAATTAGTATAAAGTAAGACTATTTATGTTGTACAGAGAATTGATATTAAACCATGTATTCAATCCCCGTGGAGGCTATGCAATACCATTGACTCTTTTAGAGTGTGACAAAAAGTTCAATACTATTTTGAACTAGCTGCAACACCCTTTTAATTATATCTCGGATTTTTTTTTATAAATCAAGATATACAATATTAAATTCGTGCTTCTAAATGCCTTTTTGTTTTTATTTTAATATAATTTGAATTATATGTAACATTATCTCTTCAGTTTTTTCAAGGTGGATGACTAATAGTTGATTTCTTTTAATTTATTTTAATTACATTCTTGGAACCAGTGTAAATTGTGAAGGGTAAAATTTAGTTATCATTAGACAGACTCAAAATCTCTGATTCTCAAAGTAAGCTTATTCAATAAAATTAATTAGATTCCTTTTATAACAAATTTTAATAGTTGTTAAAAAATGTGAACATTCTAGAAATAAATTTTGAAAGCATAAAAATTTAACATGAATAACTTCAAATAGCATTCTGATGAGACAAGATATAATATTCAAAATTAAATAGATCTGGACAGATTTTGACAAAGTAGTTTTAGTTAAAATTAGTTACAATTATACAATTTATAATCTCAAATTTGGTCATAGCTACTATATAATTTGATTTTCGACTGGTTTTGTAGAAACAGTCGATTAACTAAGGGACAGAATGTGTTAAATACCATGAAGTCATTCGCGAAATTTTTCTTTAACTCTCTTTAAGAATGAAAGATTGAAATTTAGAGACATTTTAAATTATTTGACTCACACTCGCTTTATCAATACTCACTTCAGGTCATTTACAGTTAAATTTTACATTTTTAGAAAACACTCGCGTTTTTATTTTGATCTCACGTGTGGTTTAGCTTTGAACAGCTGATCGATACTAAAACTCAATGGGATGTTAGATTTCAGAAAGACTACCACAGAGTTATAAGAGTGAGAGACACAGAGACAGGTTGACCTTGAACTTAACAGAACACTAATAAAGAAACAGTTTTACAGTTCGCTTTACTAACAAAGAATATTTTTACGTTTGCTATGTTTATATTTGAACTCAACAAAATTACTGTATGTAAAATACCTTATTATTATATTTGCAATTATTCTTTTTAAATATACACTACAGCGCGGTTTCGCCAAACGCTGTCGGCTTTAGGTGTAGCGATCAACACTGCTTTGGTAAATACTCGACAAGTGTTGTTTGAGTGCTACACCTGAGGAAGACGACAGTGTTCGGCGAAACATCCCTGCAGTGTATATTTATAAAGTACGACAGTAGTAAGGTTACTAGATTTAGTGTTGATTCCAAGAATAATATTCTTTACGTTTTTTTTATCATTTTATGACTTTTATGTATTTTGTGTGTAATTTAGCAATATTGTATAAATAGAAATACATTCATTCAGTTTAATTTTAGTATCAGAATATAATATTCGCAAAAGGAATAACGACCTCTCAAATCAACGTGATATGACTAAGTAAGCGACACTTTACAAAATTAATAAATGTATTTATAGCAATCACTATTATTGTACGAGTATAATTGTAGAAAATAATATGTTCATACAATGTTAGGTAGTGTGTAGTACCTACACACTTCCTGCAGTAACACATTATGTAACCAAACGATTTAAAGCTATAATCCATTCATGATACAATGCTCACTATTATTCAATCCACGCTTTGTAACATCCACTAAGCAATAAAGCCGAAGGTCACCCACTCAACAGTCTTCTCAGCGCCTTGCTGTCTGCTCCAACTAGACGGAAATACAGTCGTGACTCAACCAGCCTACAGAATGACACGTAGTCTGTCTCAATCCCGACCCTACTTTATTGCGCCAATCAAAAAGTAGGCCTATTTACGCATTTTCAAGAATCAGAGAGCAAAGAAAATAATAACAAAACTTTGTACAGCCGCCTAGTGTTTATAGGTATGATTCTTAACTTCTTTTAAGATATCTCAATTTATTTAACGTATTTAATATATCTCAATAAATGTCTGGATAATTATGCTCAACTTACATCACTAGGAATTATTCTCTGTTTGAAGTAATTGTTAATGATGGAAGTTCAACTTTATTATTATACATTTTTCGGACGTTTGCCATCATTTGTGTGTTAAAAATCAGCCAATCAAGTATAGAAGTAAGGCCATTATGGCTTCCATTATTAAAAAAAGAACTAAAATTTGATTATAATACCCCTACAACTAAAAAACAAGCTGAAATGTTACCTGTTAAATCGCCACAAGGGGTTGTAACCCGCTCTTGGGCTAGGAACCTTAATACAACTAACAATAGGCCACTCCCTTAAATTTGTCACGCCTTCTGGACCACGTCACTTGTTGCTGTATCTTTGATACAACAACACGTATTTGACGTTAGTTGTGTGTTACCGTGATTGTGTTTTTTGACTTCTCAGTTTTTAGCTCTGAGATACATGCTTAGATATTAAGGTTGGTGGTATTCTTATTTAGTTTTACTTCTTACATAGGCGTAGTTTCTAGTTTCATGTTTCTTTAGTATTTAGTCACTTGATAACGGGAATTGATTCTTATTCCCGAAACGTCGTGTTTTTATTTTTAACACACAAATGATGGCAAATGTCCGAAAAATGTATAATAATAAAACTAGGAATTAGATATAAATTTACAGATTTCAATTCTGCATATAATGGTAACAATCAACATCTCTACAATTAGCGAATTTGGTATAACCTAACCTAACCTAGACTATCCTAAGCGAACATAACCTAACCTAAATTAACATGACCTAATATAGTCTAACTAAACTTAGCCTAACCCAAACTATTTACGCTAAGGACAGTAGGTAATTGGTGGTATTTCATTTTTAATATAAAACACTTTTTTTTTATAAATCTAACCTTTTAAAGAAAATATGTTTTCGTATAGTTACGAGATTCAGCAGAGCGTAGCGAGTGGAGGCTCCTTCATATACGTAATGCTTCCTGACCTGCTATGGCTGAGATACTTACAGAAGCGAAGCGAGTATAGACTTTTAGCATCTATGAAGTCCGTTAGGGCCTAACCACCGACGAAAAAGTAACTAGTATTATACACAAAATAAGCTCAAAAACCTGTGTAACAATAGTTTTACACAAACTTAAATTACTGGATAAGATCCCTTAATCTACAGTTTAACATTTCGTACAAGCCACAAACAAACAAATTTTGGACAATACATTTAGTGGATCTGGTTAAGCTATATTAAATGTATGATAAGGTTGGGTAAATACCTGGATGGCGCCCATTTACTGTTTACTATTCTACGCCCTATTAATAAACTTTAGTCTATTTTAAATCTGTGCAAAAACAATCCCACATCATGAAACTATAAAAATAAATAACTGAACATAAGTAAATGCCAGACCAGTACGTGACCGAGGCTAGTATAACGAACCTCGCTACGTGACCTCAATAACTTTCACCAGACTAAAATAAAAATCTAAAAATTTATCTCGACAGTAATTTGTTCATGTAAAATATAAGGAGGTGACATTACAACCTCTTACTTGGCAGCTATTTACCGACATGTTCAAGATATCACCCCTCTCCGTAATTTAGCTGTTTGGCATTGTGCCTTGAGGACATTAATTAGTTCTGTGAGTGTCTGGTATGACGAGCAAGGAAGCAATACACTTGACAATGTTTGGACCGATGTCAAATTGTCTAGTCTGATTTGGTCATCACAAAATGAAAGATATGTAAAGGTTTTATATCTAGTAAATGTGTTTACTGTTTGTTACTGGATTTCTATTACGAAACATAGAAACTTTTCCCGCCATAATTAATAGTGGATACTTTATACCTAAAGTCTCACTTTAATCAGCACTGGTTGGCAATCCCTAGGGAATCTAGCTGGTCCAATACTTTTTTTTTTCAATTGGTCTTGGGTTAGATTTCTCTCTTCTATCTGGTCTCAATTGTCCAACTTTTGTCCTTTTCCAACCGTGACTCTGTTAGAGTATTTGAGGGTCTTTGTGTGTGTGATATTCTTTCATAGTTTTTCTTACAAGGCGATGATAAACGAGACAGTTTTCTCCTTTACACTACAAGGGAATGTCTGGTAATAACGAGGGAAAAATATAGTATTTACTGTCGTTCTATCTTGGAACGTTGCAGCGTTCCGCGTCCACCACACCCATTCTCGAATCCTTAATTAAGTGGTGCAATTATTAAAACTTCAGTAGTTTATCAGTTTGGCTGCTGAAGATATCCTTCGTCCGAATGTTTGGTAATTAAAACAATAACAAAATAAAGACTAACCGGAGATGGATATGATCTGTTAGAGTATTTGAGAGCTAGGGGTCTTTGTGTGTGTGATATTTTTTCATAGTTTTTTATTACAAGGCGATGATAAACGAGAGATTTTTCTCCTTAACACTACAAGGAAATGTCTGGTAATAACGAGTAAGAATTATAGTATTTACTGGTGTTCTATCTTGGAACGTTGCAGCGTTCCGCATCTACCACACCCATTCTCGAATCCTTAATTAAGTGGTGCAATTATTAAAACTACAGTAGTTTATCAGTTATGCTACTGAAGATATCCTTCGTCCGAATGTTTCCTCAAAATATTTGAAATTTCTAACCTAACGGTTGTCTTAACGCGAGACGTGCCGATTTGGAAATACACATTAAGGAACTGTAGCTAGATATATACCATTCAGCATAAAGTCTTGTGTAGATCTCTCTCTCTCTCTCTCTCTCTCTCTCTCTCTCTCTCTCTCTCTCTCTCTCTCTCTCTCTCTCTCTCTCTCTCTCTCTCTCTCTCTCTCTCTCTCTCTCTCTCTCTCTCTCTCTCTCTCTCTCTCTCTCTCTCTCTCTCTCTCTCTCTCTCTCTCTCTCTCTCTTTCATCTTTGTTATCAAGTCTTTTTGACCAACTTTTGTTCTTTTACGATTCTGAGGATATTAGAATATTCGAGTTCTAGCAGCCTTCAGTTTATCTTCTCTCTTTTAAAAGGCCCCAGTTTCACCTGGGGATAGTTGAGATAGTTTTATAAAGAAATAATATTTTTAGCACAACAATAATGGTGTTGCTATGGAAATAAATTATGCCCAAATACAACAACGCACCAATTTTGATCAAAATCGACCCGTAAATAACAAAGATACGATACTTGTTGTAGGGGTAAAAACATCCTGGTGGAACATTTTCAAAATCCTTCTTAGTACGCGTCTACAGACCAACCCCCAAAAAAAATTCAGAGCACTAGGCTTCTTGGATCAAGAGATATGCTTTAGGTTTAAAAAACACGCTTGGAGTGGAATTTTTTCAAAACCCTTTCTTAGTACGCGTCTACACACATACCCCAAACCATGTTAAAAAATTCATATCTCTAGGCTTCTTGGTTCCAGAGGATCAGTCAGTGCGTTTTGACTTTTATATAGAGATGATGACTGAAACGGTTTTCGCCTTTAAACAAAATGGCGGTAAAATAGGAACTTTTTTAAACCATAAAGCTGCTATAAAAAAATAATTTCTGAAAATCAGCTTTATACATTTCGATCACGTATACGTTCGATTGATCATTCACAAGTAAATAAAAATAACACTTCATTTACGAAGTGAATGAGAAAAATCAATTGAATTACTGATAACTGGATGTTATATAAAGCACATGGATGTATTCAAGCTTAGAGTGTTTATAAGTAAATAAGAATGTTTCTGATTCACTTATAACGAAAAGAAATATCTGAAATGTGTTTTTCAAAAGCTACGTGAATGAAAAGATGATTGGAAAACAATATCTTTGAATTAAGGCGATTTGATGCACGTTATAAAAGTGTGTAAACTGTCTAAAGAGTTTACAAAATATTATTTTGAAACATAAGGATACCCAAGATCGAATGTAGTAAGCATATTGTTTTATACACAAAGAGGTGATTTCTTGTTTGTGTTTTATATTATCAAAACAGGCTTTTTTGCCAAATTTATCCAAAATCATGTTATTATCGTAGTTACTAAAGATTATAACAAATTTGCCCTAAAAACATATGACGTGTGATTACAAAGTTCCTCCCCATATTTATTAAAAAAGTTTATATCAGATTGTTTATTAACTAATACCATAATACCCATAATAAATACTAATACCCATAATAAATGTAAAAATAACTAACATTTTATGTGATAGGGAATTTTAGGGGACCAATAAGTCCAAGATATAGAAGTTAACTTCAAAGTTCTTAATGTGAAAGTAGGCACACTACATATCGTTTAGCATCGTCTTTTTTTTATTAAAAAGAGTGGTTGGCTCAAAACTGAAAAAGGTTTTCAGAGATATCCTAACCTAACATAAACCTTTTGATAACTCGAAAACGGTAAAACATTTTTGAGTTTTGATTCAAACAGTTTTTTTTAGGTAAATAAAGTACGGTATTAAACAATACATGGCATAATCACCTTCTCGTTACAACTTTCAAGTCGACTACTAAATCTTAAATCTACTGGTATCTCTAAAACTGTAAAACTTTCTTCAGTTTTGATTAGACCAATTTTTTTTAGAAAAAAACAAGACAGTGTTAAGCTACATGTCGCATGACCACTTTCACATTAAATTTTTTGAAGTTTACTGTTACATGTTGCATTTAATATTCTCCTAATATTCCCAAACACTCTTCTGTTTTGATTCAACCACTGTTTGTAGAACAAACACAATTTTATAACTACTTTCGTGTTAAGATTTTTGAAGTGGTTCCTACATCTAACAAGTAGCGTGATCTCCTAGCATTCTCAAACACATAAAACTTTTAACATTTTTATAATTGGTTAGAAAACAATCTGATATAAGAAATGAAACAAATAGGGGAAAGGGACTTTAATAATTATCCTATATATTTATTAAACCCTAAACGTTTTACGCTTGTGTTATAAACGCGTCCTCAGCGTAAATAGTATCAAATTTGATTCAAATCGTCCGCGCGTTTGCGCTCCCAGATAGACGCAAGACATGATTCCAAAAATCACTCTTTTGGCCTCAGATTTCATCAAAAATGATATAGCCAAAAAAAACTTCACCTCATTTTTTATATCATCACAAAAACCAAAGAAATTCCCTGTCTATCTCTTCATTCTAACCAGGTGCGTTTAGAATATTTTATTAAAGTACATGAGAGGATCTTCGATAGCTGTGTTCCTTAAAATAAAGTTTTAAGTTTATAAATCACTTTAGATGACGTTTAGACATTAGCTGTGTTTGTTAAACGTAAACATACATGCATGGGCTAAGCTTAGAGTTATCTACAACACACAGGACTATACAAACACATCTGGTGCAGTGGGACCAACATGATAAACTTAAGGAATTTTATTTACGTCATTACAATCTAAGCATATTAAGTGTACGATGAACATTGTATATTGCACATGTAATCGATATTAGTATGTATGTCTGTCCTATTGTCAAACGTACCGATTTTCATGTAATATTGCTGATACAATTTTTTTATCTAGACAAAGAAAATTATTGAAATAAAGTAATAGAGTATTGCACAAACTTTTTCACTACGTATTCCGCCAAAACTAAAGTTTTCTGAACCATGTCAGTTTGGCAGAAATAAAAAGTGAAAATGAAATATGGACGCCAGCTTTGGAAAGCATATACAGGATGTTCAGAAAATGTCGTGGCAAACTTTAAGTGGTGGTTTATGTCGATAAAAATAAAGAAAAAAAATTCTTCTAAAATATGTCCGGACATGCTTTGTAATAAATCTTTCAATTAATATATCCATAAACGACTAAAATAATATTATCATAATTTTACAATATTGGTATAATTCTATAATACGTACCTATGTTCTAATTTGTTCCTGTCTTTTTTCGTTTTTAATATGTCCGGACATGCTTTGTTTTCCATCTGTCTGTCGTTTGTGTGTGTGTTTAAAAAAAATAATTATAACTTTTGATATTGTTAAGATTTCGATTCGAAATTTGGTATACAAGTTTGTTACCAGTATACCAAGAACCTAAACTTTATCTTATAAATTGTTGAAATAGTGGTTATTTGAAATTTTTGATTTTGAAATCTCTAAAACCTTTAATTATACACAAAATGTAAACGGCAGCCATTTTGAAAAAAACTATATATTAAAGTTTTGATTCTTGCTATACTGCTAAACCGTTCCATGAAAAATGCCTAAAAATACCAGTAATCGAAATATTAATCATTTCAAATCTATATATATATATATATATATATATATGTTTTACACAAAATGGTCGACAGATGGAAATTGAAGCGTTTCCGGATATATATTATGTATGGGGACTTTTTCTTTAGTTTTACCCATGTAAATAAACATCACATAACATTTGGCACGTTATTTTTTGAACATACTGTATATTTAAATATTTCTTTACATGTATACGTCGTCAACATATAAAGTATTTGATTAAAATCGAACTTTTAAAGTCGGTGGACAAGGTACATTTTTTTGTTTTTACCAATTATTATTTTTGAACCGTAACAATTTTTACTTGCGATTTTGCATTTGGGTTTGTGTTAATAATTTTCTCATTTCACCAAAATTTGAACGAATTTGGTGATTTTGAGAAATTTCATCTTTATAACAGCCCTATGGCTGATTTTTGGTTTTTAATAATAACTCACAAACCGAAATTTTAGTTGAAAGTACGTTTTGTTTACGTTCGTAGAGGCTACACTGGAGAAAAATTTGATCAAAATCGTTATAGCCGATTTTAAGAAAATCGTTGTTTTCTTCGTTTTCTTTAGAGCAACCACCCCCAAATTTTTATTTATAGAATATATATATATTGTTTTAATTTATCCCAAGAATTGACCAAAATGTGCTCAAATATCAAATTATGGTAGTCAGAATTTAAACTTTTTTTTAAAATACTTTTGTACACCCCTATATACAGGTTAATCATTTTATCTTTGCCACCATTAGTATATCTTAAACTATTGATCTGTCCAAAAACTGTAAAAGGGGAACCTTCGTTACTTTTCATGGTATTTAAATATCTGTTGCAAACTTTAAAAAAAAGGCCGCTATAGTGGTTATTATGGAGAACGATTTTAAAATTTCTTATAAAAAATTCAACATTTTATGGTATTTTCCAATTCTATTTTAAGACTTTTTTTAATCTTTGTGATTATAAGATAAACCCACTTGTTTAGGAAATATAGTTAATTAAAATTTTGAAAAATTTACGTGGATGCATTTTCGCTAAGCATTTTTTTTTTTTTTACTATTGTTGAATTAAGTTAAAAATGAATTGTTGTAAATTGACATAAAGTACATGTTTGTTTAACTCTTGTATTGATTACTGTTAACTATTAACTGACTTAATCAATTCCAAAATGTTTGAATTCACTTGTTAACTTGTTTAAGTCAGTGTAAACTCCCCAATTTTTATTGTTGAATTATTTACAACTCTATTATTCAATTTATTATTTTTTCTGTGTCTATTTAATTCCTGATTTAGCTAGATTATATCTGTTCCACAAATTATTTATTTCACTAAAGGAAAGGATTAACCCCGAAACCACACAAAAAACATTAACAACAAAAAACTGTATAGTTATGTTTATTCCAATTTATGTGCATTTCAGTAACATAGTTACCATCCTCAGAGGTTGAGTATTAAACAAACACTAAATCTATAAATTTTATAAAAAGATGAGATTTCAACCCCACTCCTTCCTGCATTTAGTTCAACCAATGACAACTTTTTATAAAATTTATAGACTTAGTGATTGTTTAATACTCAACCTCTGAGGATGGTAACTATGTTACTGAAATTTACATAACGTAGAATAAACATAACTATATAATTTTGTGTTGTTAGTGTTTTTTATTTTATTTTTGGGCTTAATCCTTTCCTTTATTGTATATTCACCACAGTGCTATAGTTATTCTAATATTTATTTCACGTTTAGTCTTGTGTTGGTGTTTACACTTCATATACTATACCTAAATATTTTTTTTATTTGATTCAAAAATGAGAAGTACAAACAATTTATGATCAAAAATGTATCACACGAAATTTTTTCAAAATTTGTAAGCGCCTGTAATTCCTAACGAATGAATTTATGTACAAAATCGCAAAGAATAAAAAAGTCTTTTAATTTTGTGTATAATCAGAATATTTCCCAAAATATAGGGGTTTGATGAGAAATTTTAAAGTTGGCCTCTATATTTGTTAACGACGGCCATTTTTTAAAGTTCGAAAGACTGATTTTTAAATACCAACGTTCCTTATTTTTCGACAGATAATTAGTTTACGATATGCCGATGTTGGAAAAGATACAATGATGTACCTCTACATAAATATATAGAATACTCTAAAAACAGGTTAAGTAATTTATTACATTGTACGATATATTAAGACTAATTCATAGCATGTAATAAGTTTAGAGTTGATCACTAAGGAAAACGGATAGCCTACAACATTATAATACAAGATTTCATACTTGGAGAACAGACATATACAGCGTCCATTGTTGTTATAAGTTACACCCCTGTGGGAATCGAGTGACATTGCATACCGGCATTCCGTAAGTTGTTATACATAATAAACCATAGCTCAAGTGACGTCATGAGATGTGACGACATATTATATTACAACAGTATTTCATTTTATACGAACAAGACATAATGTTTCATCCAGTCCATATAGTTTAATAAATATGTACACACGTTTTGAATATAATTATATTAATTATTTCTATCTTAGATATAAATTATTATATCTATTTTAGTACACAGTACTTAAATGTTTTTTGTTTGTTTCTCTTTTTCACCGATATATGCCAAATTTTAAAGTTACAAGAATTATTATGGCCGCAATTATTATTTTCATAACCCGCAAGAAAAATCGAATTGTCCAATTATCGGTTTTCAATCAAATTTTCGCCAGTAAAATTTGTAGAGAAAAACAATCTTTAAAATGGGATTTTTCGTTCCCACATATTCCTAATATAGTAAAAGTTGTGATTGGTCAAAAATTGTCTGAACTGTATGTCATCTGTTCACTGTTCCATAGACTAAACCAGCAGACCGATTTTGATCAATCTTTTTGGTGTAAAACATCTAATATGGTGGTATGGGAGTAGATATTTATCTATATCTCTAACGGTTTAGGAATTACAGGCTGTTAAATGTTTCAAAAAATCGCATTTACCAGAAACGACTTTCTTCTTTTTCAAAGTCAAAATGAAGCAGCAATTTTATTTAGAGCTCGGGGAAAGGAATAACAACACTACAGTTATTTTTTTTCTTCAGTAGGCTGCAAATAACAGAGTTATCGATAGGAAAAAAACCATATATTCTGGTAATTGTATAAAACACCAAAACTTAAAATAGTTTTTAATTTTTACTGGTTATATTCCACCTTATGAATAATAAATTATAAGCGAAACAAATGTATTAACAGTACCAATTAACACAATTTGTCCTTAAAAGTATCACATTTATATAAATTTAGTAGTAATAAAGATCTGATGTAAGCCGGTAGGTATTTTAGATAAGTATCAGATAATTATGATTTTTGTTTTCATTCTTAACTCTGTTTTGCATCAACCTACAGGACCTTATAAAATAAAATGTGATATTATACGTTTTCCTTAGGGCCAGTTAAAATTTCACCTGAATTTAACTTTGACAAATAATAAAAATCTTGGAAAATGCTTGAATTTGGGATTTTTTTTAAATATTGAAGTGACAGTAGCTCCTAAACGGTTTGAGATGTAGAATCATAACCAAGAATAAAAGTCTTAAAATAATGTATTATACCTAAAATCGCCATAAAAAAAGGCGGCTCATATTATAAAATTACGAACTGCCGACTATATTACAAATAGTGTGGATGATGTAAACAAATTCTTAATACCTCTAGTCCTAACTTTAAAAATCCTTGGGATTAACTTTTAAAATTTCTTTTTACGTTTTGTATTTATCGAATGAAACAGCGGCCACGCCTGTTTCAATCAATCATCCTGTTTAGTATTAGAATTATTTTTGATGAAATGGCAATGATTACAATTTTAGGTTAGTGCTGTGTTTTTTAGACTGGTGTATGAGAGAATTTTCTGTAGAGTATTATTAAAAGTTTCTGCCAAGTAAACAAATATCTTATAAACATTGTGAAGTCGTTTAAGTATGTTTTCGGATAAAAATAAGGTTTCCAACTGGTCCCATCCTCGAATAAATATATTTTATGATTATATAGAAAAAGTTGTCAAAATCAGTCTATTTACTATTTCTCCACCTCAGAGTACTGATACGCCAAATGATGATCTTGTAAAATCCACTTTTCACCTTTCAAATAACTTAAAATATATTTCAACAAAAAATATTGAAATACTTATTTTCTTCAAAATAATATACATTCATATATTTTAATTTACTTTAAAAAAAACAGCAACAATTAAAATCAATTGTTAACATTATTGTTAAAATTGTCATGGATACAACACATCACAAAAATTATTTCAAAATTTAGTCACGTTTTAAAACACTTTAAAATTCTAGTAAATTAAACAAAGTCGTACACATACAAAAGATAAATTTTTACATTGTAAACTTCTTTTAACAAATACACAATGCTTGTAAGTTATCTAATTAAATTCTGTACAGTTACAGATAATCAGTTAAATATTTCACATCATTAAATTTAATTATTAACTTATATACACAATTAGGATAGATAAGTAGCCACTAGAACCTAAAATAAAATAAAAATATATACTCAGTTTTATAAAAGTACTATTTGGAATAGTCATATGGTGCATTAGCATAAATTTGGCAAACATTTTAAGACTAATCATATAGTAATATGGTGAAACGAAAAATAAGGTTAGGCCAATCTCAAAAATATTATAACGACAATTTATATGTTATATTTGTGCTTTAAAATTCAGATTTAATTTGAAACAATACTGGAGTATTAAAACAAAATATTTGTTTTAATACTACTTATTGGCTTTAATTATTTAAAGTTTACAAATTGTTTATATTTTTTTGTTCTGTATATTAAAACTTTGTACATGCCTACGAAATTTTAAGTTTCCATTTTAAATAGTTTGACAATTATTTTGATTAAACACTGAGATACGCATGTACACAAACAGGCGCTGTATTGTAAAAAAATATAAGAAGAATTTTATCAAAAATGATGATGTGAGTGTTAAGGGAAAGCCTAGTTTACAATTTATGCTTTAGAAAAATTGAAACAAACTAAGATAATTAACTGAGAATTAAATAGTTTACAACAAATTGCTTTTTATTCTATAACTTTCCATTTATATTCTTGACATTATTGTTTACAAAAGGCAGTTACTAGTAGTTGTCCTAATAGATATTTCTCTTATATTCTCTATGTCTGATGTAGCCTATAGTGTTTCTCCTAAATATATTTGATAAAACATAGTTATCGTCACCGGTTATAAACTGCAGTTTTTCTTTTATTAAAATTATTCTGTATAAATACATTTTTTTGTAAACAATACAATGAAAATAATCATGTTAACCATATTTCAAAACTTTTCTGATGCACCAAGTAAAGTATATTTAAGATTGATAGAAAAATTGAACTAAAATTTAATGCTTGATGTAATTTTCGTGTTCCAGTTTATTCCTAGAATTGGCAACGTTGCAAAGGCAATAATCCAAAAATCAACTTCTGAACGTGTTGTCGCAAGGTTTGCAAGCAGTAAAAAGAAGAGAAGGGATGATTGTCTGGATGATAAACACCAAACGCAAAAAGAAGATAAGAAAGAGGTTAAATCCGAAGAAGCTTGTGTGGATTTGAACTTTAAAAAGAAACAGATAAACATCTACGACTACGACGACTGTTTACCACCAAGACCGCCATTCCATAAAGACTGTTCGACTTTCAAACCAAAGAAAGCAGCATGCAATGCAAAGAAACGTAACATACCGACTGGTTGTCGGAAATACTCGATTTATACCGATGTTCAAAGAAACTGGAGTCAAGGCAACAGGTTCAGAGCTGCTTTGGATAAAATTCAAATCGTTGATTTTTTCCCACAGGAAATGTGTATGCAAGGAGTTTCTAAGAATACGGAACAGATGCGTGAATATTCAGTACCTAACGCAGAGTCCATGGAAAAGAAGAAGAAAGTTAACATACAAATCGTTGACTATTTCCCACAGGAAATGAAAGGATGTTCCAAGTGTATTGATCCGCTTCGTGAACTTCCCAATGTGCAGACGGAGTCTCAAAAGAAGAGGAAGAAGTTGGAAAAAATGACCGGTAACAGTCAACCTACAGATTTCAACAGAAAGTCTTAAATATCGACCAAGACATACTAATGTGTAAACAAATTGCAACGATGCCTTTCTTGATGTTTTATATTGTTGTATTATGAAGTTAAAGAATATAATAGCTAATAAATTTTATTTATTTATTAGACTATAAGATGTACTGTTTTATTGTGAGAATGGAGGATGCGGTTGTTAGATGTTACTTGAAACACAATATGCTCATTCTTCTCAAACCACTGTTAGTATTCAAAGAGGTATGACCATACAGATTGGTAGTTTGTAGCATATACTCTCTCGAGTGTCATACGGAACTCAAAAAGATGAAACCAAATCAAAATGTTCAATGTACCCAGAGATGTTCCAAAACTTAAATCAGCCCCTGATGATATAGACACACAGATTCTCTAAATGTAATCAAAAGTTTTTTGGGGTATTGTAGGAAATAGTAAATTGTTTGGTTGTTCTGGAGATCATATACAGTAGGGTAAATTTTTGAAAACAGTTCTGTTGTTACACAGAGTTTTTGAGTTTTGTAAATTGTGTATCACTAATATTTTGACGTCGTAGATATATATAGCTTTTTACACCGTAGGAAAGTTTCTGGAAGCCAATATAGATTTATGAGTGTTGTTTTTAAATAAAATATATGTATATATGTTTAATTTGTTTCGTTGTTTCGTATTTTATGTCCCTGTATTAATAAATTTGTATTGTATTCTAATCTTCAAACAATCACTTATTTTCAGCTACGTCTGGTTGCAGTTTCGACATCGAAAAAAAACTTCTTCTCTTCGACAATGACAGTGTGATGTAAAAATTGCAGTATTTTAACAATCCAGGAAGTAGGAACCAATAAAAACATGATCTATATTAATGTATTATCTCGTGCTTAGTGTTTTTGTTTCATGAATATTTAATTGTAATTCTAACTTGTTTGACTGTTAATATTCTCTTTTGACTTGTTTCTAAACAATATAAAATTGTCAAATGCAAATAAATATATTACAAATTCTCCACTCGCTTCGCTCGTGTCACTGACTCGAATCTAGCACGCGTCGAATTGGAACATATCTGTAGAAGACTCCATCCTGTCGAAGCTCTCTTAGCTATACAAATAACAAATGTCAATGGAAGGTTCAAATTTCATTGACCTATTTTATTTATCGCGGCCGCTATCGAACTTAGAGGACAACGACGACGGACGCCATGTCAAAAACTTTTTCTTTCCTTAGGCCACGAAACGTTAAGTTTATTCAAAAAACAAAACTCAAGATTTTTACAACTACCAAATTACGCCTATACGTTGTATTAAAACTCATTAACAGACATTGAAATATTTACAAGTTCCCATATTAAAGAAAAATACATTTCACGTGTAGCTTTATTTTTTTGTTTCTCCAATTAAAATGTATCTTGACGGACACAAGAATAAAGAACTACAAGATTTGAATAGTACGCCTAAGAAATATTAAAACAGGGATGACAAATCAAATGACCTTAATAATGCCTTTGAACAATTTAGCACCAATCTCACGCCTACAAATACTAGGGTGCCTCTAGCCCCTTCATTAACTACCCAACAGTTATAGGCCTACTGCGTTCTCTACTCAATTTATTGCCTTAACTGAGATATAGTCCGGGGGTAATTAAGCACGTCCGTAAGTTTATATTACAGAATTTATAGCTTTAATTACATGAATAATTGCGCTTTGTTCACAGTGTAGACTAAACTAACTGATGTTTGAGAAAAATACTTTCTGAAACTTTCTGTGCGTTTATAAAACGTTTGGCAGTAGAATTATAAACTGTGGGAAAACATTTGGAAACCTCCATTCGTCAACAATATTGTCACTTATGTTGTTATCAGTAGAAAGTCAAAATGAGCAATGGAGAAATATTTATATATTGAAATAGGACATAAAGTGTTTTCGCTTTTATCAAAAACCCGTCATGTGTGTACAACGTTTTTGATTACCAACGTTTTCCAGTTAAAATTAATTGTTTTGTTCATTATCCCTGTAGAGTAATATATTTTTGCTAGCTATTTTACACAAACGCCATTAATCTCCATATTACTCTAAAATTTCAACGAAATCGGTAGGTTGTATTTTGAGATATTACGTATTTTGTAATAGCCACATGACAGATGTTTTTTTACCAATAACTCACGAACCAGTATTTTTGAAGAGGTTGAAACCAGTAATTTCCGTTTAGGTCCTTAGATGATACATTTCAAGGTCCTTGAACAAAATTTAATGCAATCGTTAAAACCAGTTTTAAGAAAATCGTAATTTGGCTGTTTTTGTTACGCCAACTAACCCCAAAATTGATTTTCCTAAAAAATGAAAACACCTTCCAAGATATCACTACAATATACACACATACTAAATATATGACTAACATTGGTCTACCCGTTTAGGTTCTAAGGCACGATAGATAGACTTCATTTCAAAAATCATCTTTTGGACTAAGGAGACCTGAAAGCTGATATATATTCAAAAAACTAGACATCCGATTTTCATCATCACGTAACTTTCCGTGTAATATTATTGCATATTATTATAGACAAATTAAAAACACTATTACCAATGTAACAATATAGTAGGTGACTGTGTCCTTAAACAGGATATTATTATAATACTAATTGTCAATACAAACGTTCAAGAAGAGAACTGCCACTCAAACAGTGGCACCCAGAAGGTTTCCTACCTAACCAACTTTATACATAATATATAAATACATACTTTATTGTTCTGTAGCCCAATATAAATTGATGTCCTTCCAGATGATGTTAAACAGATCTTCATCCTTCTTCCTACGGCGTTACATAACTAGGAATCTATTAAATTTCTACTGGTTCCATATTATTTCTGTTCCTGGTAAAATACACGCCAATAAGGTCACAGCTGTTGGGTCATGATCTGTCTGTGTTTACGAGTGGCGGTCCTCTTCTTGAACCCCAAACGTGCTTGTTCCCTCAGGGAGGACGGAAGTGATTATCCCTAAGGATCCTAGATGTATCTAAACGTGTTCCATGCAATCTTGAGCTAGATCTCTTTCTTTCGTTTTACCTATCCTGTGTCTCTTTACCAAATTTTGTCTTCTTGCGACACTAACGCTGTTAGAATTTTTGAGAGATATTTATTTTAGATTCTTTCATTGTAAAACGATTTCCGTCTTTAAAGCTACGTACTGGGTTTAGGAAATGAAGATTAATTATAGTAACAAACAGTTTGACTCTTTTTGTTATATATATATATATATATATATATATATATATATTACATTTTATACGTAAAAAAAAATTAAAAATACATGTTTAAAATTGTATCGGAATTTTTTTCTCGTATATAAATCGAAATCTAATGAAAAAAATATTTTTCAATTTTTTGTAGAGAAATGCCATATTATATCTATATTTTATTTTCGGATTCAAATTCTGTTAGTAAACTCCAACACTTTACCATACAGTTAAACAAATATCAGACTCTAAACCACCAAATATTACACGATTAAGTCTTATTTCTCGATCAGTTCCCAGTCGTTCAGAAGTAACGTGACAAAGCTGTTTAATACGAAATTACATGTTTCTAGAAACATATTTAGATGACAATGGTGACTAAATATCGTAGTAAACTTAGCGACATGTTTTTTCATTGCTAGATCTTTGTCATTTAATAAAACTACGTAAAATGTGTCACTGAAAAATAAATTTTAAAAACTCACCTTGTGGTAAACCAAGTATTCCTCCGCTTGCAACAAGGACTGTCTTCCATACAAGCACAACACTTAACAAAAATACACTTCTGAAAACAAACAAAACAAAATTAATTAGTATTTAAACTTATGACTTGAAAATCAATAGTGACAGAAAAGGTATAGTTCAGATAATGTTCAACTTAATATTGATTGAAAGAAAATTCCCCAAAAGCACAATAAAACACTAACAACACAAAGACTCTATAGTTATGTTTATTCTACCTTATGTACATTTCAACAGCACTGTTATCATCTTCAGAGATACAACTAACACTAAACTTAATAACTACAATTACTACCGCAGGGAGGCGTCCCCCCACCCCTCACCTGATCCCCTCGGCCAATCACAGCTAATATCAATGGGTGTGGAAACGCCTGCTGTCTTGTGACGATAAGACGATGATGACCGAAAGGTGACGATTTGGCGATGATGACCCAGAAGTGACAAATAATACGATGATGACCGATAGGTGATGATAAAACGATGATGACCGAAAGGTGAAGATTTGGCGACGATGACCCAGAAGTGAAAAATAATACGATGATGACCGATAGGTGATGATAAAACGATGATGACCGAAAGGTGAAGATTTGGCGATGATGACCCAGAAGTGACAAATAATACGATGATGACCGATAGGTGATGATAAAACGATGATGACCGAAAGGTGAAGATTTGGCGATGATGACCCAGAAGTGACAAATAATACGATGATGAATGATAGGTGATGATAAAACGATGATGACCGAAAGGTGAAGATTTGGCGATGATGACCCAGAAGTGACAAATAATACGATGATGACCGATAGGTGATGATAAAACGATGATGACCGAAAGACGACGATAAGGCGATGACGAATGAGAAGCGAGGATAAGGCGATGATGACTGAGAGGCCTTTAAAAAACAACAAATAATATTATACACCATAATTTTATTTATATATTTATTACGCAAACAGGTATCTAAAAAATTAATTTTACAAATATTCTTAAAAACAAACAAAAATATTCGTACCTCAAGGAAAACAAAAAAAAAAATTGCAACATACCGTACATCCGTCGTTGTTGTCGTCTATACCTAAAGACGAAAGCGGGCACACAAATTAAGACAGGAATATTTATATTTGGCTTGAGGGACTATAGTGAACCCCTATAAAAAACTATTGAAATTTTTTAATTAAAAATGTCAAAATAACAGCCATTTTCTACGGTTTCTTATATCTTTTGTATTATTCTACTACACTAGATAAAATTTGGCAGATTTGCATTCTGCAATATAATGGTACCGACCTCATCTCTGTACGACGATAAATAGAGAAGTTATAAATCCGTAAGTTACAAGAGCTGATAGGGTTGAATCTCTGACACGAGTGTAACGAGTGGAGGTTCCACCACATATGTTTAGTTTCGAGGCCCAATTGGGCAGAGACACTGACACGAGCAAAGCGAGTGGAGACTTTTTAATATATACCTACAGTACACACATCTACAAAGTCCATTAGAGCATTTATCCAAAAGTGAAGAAAGTGCTGATAAACAAAATTACAAGGTTTAGGTTAGGTTAGGTTAGGTGTAAAATATATACTCAACCACGAGGTCCATTAGAGCTTCAAACCGAAGTCTAGAAAGTAGTGATTAGCAAATTATGAGGTTTAGATTAGGTGTAAAATATATACACATCTACGAGGTCTATTGTGGAAGATGTACACAATTAAAAGTGAAACAACTATTTTAAACAAACGTACCGATTAATACCCCTTGATCTACCAATATCATTTAACATTTCCTAAGGTTTAAGAAACAAAATTTTGAACATTAAATTTAAAAGATCTGCATCCGTGTAATTTTATGATGTGGCTGTATCATAGGTAAGTATCATAGGAAAGCCGATAAATTAGTTATTTTTAAGAAAGAAAATTGCTGTCATCAGTTTCATTGTGAATCTCACAATAATCTCACTTAACGAGAAAATATTAGTCTCACTATTTTTTTATTTAAACTTAGTACATTTGTCTCTCAAATGATGTAAAATTAACAAAACCGTAAACTAAGTAGTGTCAAGATAAACCTGTAATTTTGTATCAGTGTCCCATCCCAAGGACAATCGTAGACAGCGAGCTAATAACTAAAACATATAAAATTTGTTCTTACAGAGTGTTGTAGGTTAGCTTTATTATTTTTAAAACTGTATTCAAGGTGTATACTACAAAAACAATTATGTAGAATTGTTCAGAATGTAGACATTAAAGTAGGTGAAGTTTATTACCTGAGGAAGCAGCCAAGAAGTTGCAACTATCCCTGAAACGTTGACAAGACAAACGACAATCCACCGGCACAATGCCAGTACGCTGACAAATCTACTAATTTCTTTTACAATTCTTACACTGTCCGTGCGATAAATTTACAAAAGAGAACACATAAATACTGTTTAAAACTTGTGTAAGATAGAGGGTGCTACAGTGACTTTCTTTAATGATATTTATCGAAACCGTTTGAATGATGTGACTGATAAATGGGAGATTTATCGGGTTGCGCTTTTTTGGTAGAAAATGGAAAAGGGGGGGATTTAAATGATCTAAGCCATGCAATTTACGACTTTCGTTGAAACCAATTTCTTCTAAACTGTTGATAATGAACAAAATTAGTTTATTTCGTTCAATTCAGGTTGGAAAATGAAAGTAAAAATCATTTTTGTATAGAAATTTGAATTGCATTGGTGAAAAGCGGAAATTTATCAGTACAGAGTTAAACTGATATTATATATTTATAATGATCACATTATATATATATATATATATATATATATATATATATATATATATATATATTTAAATCACTGTTTGATAATAATAAATTAACATTTCTTAAAAAGATTTTTCCATTATTGTTTCTTAATATGTACAGTTTCATCTAGTAGGACCTAATGTTGAATATGTTTCGTCTAGTAAATAACTATGTAAAAAACATTGCAAAAACTTTCTCACTTATAAATACGTTTTTGAGGCCATCATGGTACTTACCCAGTCCTATCATATAATGTAATACAGTACAAGTAAATCCTTTGACTGTATAGTACAAAAATTGTATTTATTTAGCCTTGTAAGAAATATTAAATTGAATTGGTTGATCATGTAGTCTTTGTTTAAAACAGTTGTAACACAGACTTTCTGAATACTTTATTATCTTAGAAGTGTTTATATTAAGAAGTTTCCACTCGCTTCGCTCTTGTTAATGTAGCATCTTGCTCACAAATCGGTGACTCAGAAGTTATTAATCTATTAATGTATGTAAGATTAAAAATGTATCTCAATGTAAAAAATTGTCATCAATATCAATTGGTGTATTAAAGGTCTCACAATTATCTTACTTAAAAGTGAATCAAGTTTTCATGGTACTTAACCAGCTCATCGATGTAATGAAACAGATACTCTAAATAATTAATCGCTAAATATAAGTTCCATCGGCATTTTAGGTGTCGGTAACTCGGCCCTCAATCTCGTAACTAAACGAATATCATATTTTCTTGTGGAGTCGAGGTTCGAATTTGCATTTTTGATAATAACTTCTTTATTTGTCTGTGGGTTTGTACCAATTACATGCAGAATCGAAAACTGAATAAAATGTATTTAGTAAAGTTGAAAAACACACGATATATGACCAAAAAACTGTTTAAAATGATCACCACTTTGACTTTTACAGTATAATTTCAATACAGTTTTACATGAGCATTCCTTATACCAAAATGTTTGTTCTTATCTTAATTTTTGTGGCTGCTAAGATGCTTACGTACAGACGACATACGGACGGCATGTCTAAAATCATATTTTCTCTTTCTTCAAGTCATAAAACGTGAGGGTCAGTAAAAAAACAGAGGTCAACATTTTTGACGATTTACAAACCTACGTTTAACGTGCACTGGATAAGTTAAAAACCCATATTTATATTCGAATATACTTATAGCAATGACTTCATAAATACTATAAGACACGACATGGCCATGTTAAATATTCTACGCTTATTCTTGAGTTGTCCAATACCCGCTAGGTCGCTCTGCTAGAGAATCTGTAGTTGATGTGACTGGCGCTAGGTGGCTCTACGGTCAAACAATGTTTCAGGCGGGTAAGAGAAAACGCACTGATGCCACATATGGGACCAGAGATGCGAGGGAAGGTCGAGAATCGCTTATCTCAGCGCACGAACTGACAACACTGACTATGCTGACGGAAATAAGTGAGAAGGTTTGTGAGAGAGAGGTCAACAGTTGTACAGTCTCAACCAAGTGGGATGCGTACAGTCAAGCACCTGCTGCTAGCGCTTTCTGATAGCTGTGTGTCAAACTTGTGACGAACAGCACCCGTAAAGCGTAGACTATATCCCTATCCTATGTCGTGTCTTATAGTATTTATGTAGTCATTGCTTATAGTTAAGAAGAAAAAAGTTTTTTTTTTATACCACGTATTTTTTTATATATAATTAGAAGGCGTCCATGAAAATATTCAAACATTTAAATAGACCATACAGTTGGTTCACTTATCATAAACCCGTGCAAACGTATTTGATTGAAATCAAATTTCTAACAACAGGGATCAAAGTTATTTTTTGACAATAATTATTAAATTTCCATTACTCTTGAGACCGAAGGTTCTTGGTGGAATTCCATGTTTAAAGATAATAAAACACAATTTTAATTTTGTAACATCCACTTTTTATTAGTCTAGCCGACCAATGGTTTCGCCTGCTAAGGCATTGACGAGGCTGTATTACAGACTGCTCGTCAATGCCTTAACAGGCGAAACCATTGGTCGACTAGACTAATAAAAAGTGGATGTTACAAAATAAAAAAAATTGTTTTACTATCTTATAATTATTAAATCTTAATTACCTGTTTTTGTGATTTAACACTCGTTAAGAACACTTTCGGTATCACATTTGTTTAATGATGATGGATATTATTTTTGGATATATTCTGATGGAAAAAGTAAAAGTTCAAGACAATATTTTGATTTTTTTAAGCTGATCTACGAATCTCTATATTGTAAAAATTAGCTTGAGACACATGTGTGGCAGTAAGATTTCTTGTCAGTAACTGCTAAGACAGATGTGTTAAAATGAGTTTTAAAGTTTACAAATAGTATCTATAAAAGTCATCCATTGTAGCCCAACGATCCCAGTGGGACTAAAGAATACCAGTGAGATGTTTTACCCGGTTATAAACAACTACAGATAAGTTTACACCTACTTTTATAACACAACTTAAAACTACTTCATAATCTATATAAAACCTTCGAATATCAATTTCAACAACCATTTCGTCACCTAACTTAAATAAAAACCAACAAGCTCTAGTTACCACAGGAACAGCTGGTTGAATATGTCTCTTTTGAAAATAGATGAAATATTATATACTTATTTATTGTCAATCTAACAAATATAGACCAACTAGTTTCCCTCAGGAGAATGATAATAACAAAAACGCTGGAATTTTGTAGACGTAAGGATTTTTTTTTAAATTGGAACACAGTGTTACGTTAGGACTGAAAGGCTTAAGTCTATACATTCTGCCAAAATTTGGTATAATCAATTTCTTATAAAATAGACTTTTTAAACAGCTACATAAATAATTTATACATATATGGTGATTGAAACATGTCTCTTCTGATTTATTCGATAAGTAAAAAAGTTACATAAAAAGAACTTTAAAAACTAACACCTAGAATTTTTTGAGTTAAAACTATAAATATTACCTAATTTTTTATATCACCCGGAATTTTTCAATATGGCAGTCAGTTTCTTAACAATATTTTGTATGACGATTTTGGACATAAAAAAGTTATAAATAGAAAATACATATCATTATGGAAAATCAAAACATTATAGGTTACCCTATTTTTATTTATTAATTTACGATAAAGAATTGTGGATAGGTTTTCATTCTTGATGGGTAAACTATGGCAATACTATTATCTGAACATAATTATTCATTTAAATTGAATAATTTCAGACAATAAAATTTACATTTCTAGGTATAATCAAAGATCAATATAAAATCACTTATTTAAAACAGGTTTGAATTTTATAAAATATGACAAATGTAGTCTTAAAAATGAAGTTACGTCTAGATTGTCAGATTAAACGTTTACGTTATGGATTTCTTGTCAACGAAGGAAGAAACAAAACTAGCTTTACGTCAAGCGTGACGTGACGAACCTACGTAAAACAGCATAGAATAAACTTCGGAGACCTCTCAGTAATTTCTACATTTCTTCCGCTGCTGTTTAATGGCGAAAAATCTTTCTGTCATCATCGCTTTAAGAAAAAAAAGAAGAAAAAAACATAAAATAAAAACTCCCAGTCATTGAATAATCTAATACTGTCAGATTCGCAAGATAAAAACAGTTGGTCAAAAGAAACCTGATAGGAAAGATGAAAGATAAGGATCTAACTCAAGACAAGGCAAAAAAGTTGTAGATCAAACTAGATTATGGATCATTTACATTTAAGTAAAACATAACTATTATCATTAAGGCCGTTACAATTTTATGTTTAGATCCAACGGCAAGTTGACATAACCTGAATTTTAAAGACCGTTTTGAAATTGTTATATTTTCATCCCGCCTACGTACCGAGTGTAACACAAATCGGTTCATTACCTTGCAAAAACCAATTTATCGACTTCAAGTTATGTTGCTAAAATTACTAATATTCTTATAATTGAATGTAATTTTTTTATTGTGATTATTTGAAAACGATAAAACATGATTTATGATTATCTATTGATAAAGGAAGTCTTTAAATTCATCTCCATTCGTTTAAAAATAATTAAAACCTATCGCAACGTATAGTCTAACAGCAATCACGATGAGGAGTAACAAAATTATTCAAAGTTTTATCGCGTGAAGACGATTTATATAGGTTTCATCATCAAGGCTTCATCGTTTTAAAATAAGAAACAAATAAAATAGGGACTCCTAGCCCAC
Source organism: Aphrophora alni (assembly GCA_963513935.1). NCBI lineage: Eukaryota > Metazoa > Arthropoda > Insecta > Hemiptera > Aphrophoridae > Aphrophora > Aphrophora alni. The sequence goes on from OY740773.1 coordinate 9,934,366, forward strand.
GAATACTCTGATACCCCCAAGGTTGGAAAGAAAACAACTGCTCAAACGAGACATGATAGGAAAAATCAATGATAGATCTAACGAAAAACTAGATGAGAAAACGTGTACACCCAGCTAGTATACATTGGGATTGACACATTCGTATGCACTATGATCACGTAAAGGTTAGTTTAAATTAAAATATAAATGATAAGATACAAAGCATGTTGTAAATAAAAACAATTTTAGCTATTTAGATGTCAATCTGCAACTTTTGTTATGTGCACAAGATATGTCCAAATTTCAGATCACGATGGTACATTATTGGTCGACTTGTCTTTGGAGAAAACCCAGGCAGCGGCTTTCGTTGAAAGTAAAACTACCAAAGCCTTCAAGATATACACAATTATGTGGCAGGGTTACTTTCTTTCTACGTTAGTTTTCAATCTGACTCTTCATATAGTGAAGAAGGAACTGAAACTGAAAGGAACAAACTTGGAAGTCTAAGCAGGGTTGTACCTCCATGTGACACTGTGACCAGTAAATACCGATAACACTGTCACAAAAATATTCAAGATTATGAAGGGAACTTTAAAATAATTGATTTCAAAGAAAGAAAAACCAAAAGAATGAAATTGGGATTGGAATACAGGAGATGGAATCAAAACTCAACACAACTTTGACAGTAAAAGCTGTTTTGTTACTTTGTTGCTATCCTAAACACTGAGAACGTAATGACAGTAAATATTAAGAATCGGAATGTACCCGGAAACGTATCTTATGTTGCTAATATCAAGCTCCTGATTTCTTTCCTTTGTTGTTAAAAGGCAAGAAACTTCACAGTGATAATTGCCTCATAAACAAGTTGATGAACGCCATATGGTACGCATGAGCACACTAGAGTCTCCTATACCAAAATTCATCTTCATATCTTTATTATTGTGGCCGCTACAGACACAACGACGCCAAAAACGAGGACGGATGGCATGTCGAAATTCACTTTTTCGGTTTCCCAAGAACATGGAACAAGAAGAATAGCTATAAAACTGATACATAGACCATACATATGGAACCATCGATGAAAGCTGACAATTTTATATCGTAACATTAAGGTACAAAAATTGCATGTACAAGAGGAATTTGAAATATATAAACAATTCAAGACTAACCCTATTAAATGAGAAACCGAACTTTGCCTCTAATATTACTTATGACTTCATCCTAAGACTACAGACAAGTGAGAACATAACCGACTAGCCAAGATAACTAACCAAGGCATAACTACAAGGACAGCAGTCTGTACAATTTATTTGAGTGAAGCATGTTTAAGTGGAACTATAACTTATAATATTTCATGTTTATTGTTTAATGTTTTCAGTTTTTAATATTTTTAACATTTTAATATTTTTTGACGTTTTAATGTTTATGTTGGTCATAATAATTTTAATAGTTAAAGTTTGGTGCTAAATTGTTAGCTGTTATGCAATTTGATTAAATTGACAAGCACCTGATGATGGGATTTATCTTGAAAAAGCTTTACTGCAAATTATAAAAAAATAACCACTATTGACTACAGAAAATAAGATTATTCAACTATAAAACTAGGTCAACATTTTTGACGTTTACTAAACTTAGGTTATACTTTCAATATTGTGTAACTAAATAAGGGAGTAGATGACATATTAGAGGGAATACTCTAATAGCGTCAGGGTTGGAAGAGTCCATGATTTTGTTAAGAGAGATGTGATAGAAAGGCGAAAGAGAGGGATTTACATCAAGATTGCATGACGAAGCTGTAGATCCAGTTAGTGTCCCTCGGGATTGCCACACCAGAACTAATTATAGTGAATCTCTGAAAAAAATAAGTTTTCCGACTATTTTTTTTAAACCCTTGTGGCTAGTGTTAATTTCCCTTTAACCCGACTAAAGGCCAATGATTAAATATGGATAGAAGACATAGATCAGATATAGACGTCGGTTGTTAATAGAAATCATTTCCGTGACTATGAACAGAACGAATTAAGGAGAATCTCTGAACGAAGGAGGGAAGGTGAAATATCAAATAAAAAAATTAAATGGATCACCAGAAGAAAATTCATTACTTTACAAGATGCATAAAGAACCTGCGAATGACCTCATTGGTCACGTAGAACTGATGGGTGATACAATAATTCGATAGAAGCTGTTTGCACGGGAGGTTTTGGAGGAAAGAAGTAATATACAGGACTAAATAAGAGGTCAATGCAGGACCTGGAAGAAGATTCGTGAGGATCGGATGGTAGCGTGAGATGATGCATGGTAGGGCCTATAGACTAGTGGAGAAGAGGATGAAAGAGAAGACTTCCTACCCTGGATTGTAGCATCTACGAAGTAAATAAAAAATGGTAACATTTATTTAAAATCAAGTAATAAACGTTAGAACATAAAATTTTAGTTCACGTAAAAATAGATTTATACACAATTATCGATAATATATAAAAATTACGTCAGATTATTTAGTTAAAATAGTCAAACAGATAAAGATCTTTGAGAACGATTTCAACATTTTTTATTTCCACGGAAACAGAAGTCTTTAAATTCCTTTAAATATCAAAATAAATATTTAATCAATACAATTCCACGACAAAATCCTAATCACTGATTAAAAACAGAAACTATCGATATTTTGTACATATATTCGTCTACGAAAGATAAAGCTAATAGTAAATTACAACGTTGTTCTATAAAAATCTCGCTTCATGTTTATTTCAACGCGAATATTGTAAATTATTATTCTGCGCACATAAAGTCTTCTTTATCAGCTGTGAGACTAATACATTTAAATGACCTAACCTAAAACTCTTATATACTTTATACTTTGATTATTTATTGATATGAACATTGTTGGCTGCAGACCATAAAGATTACTGTCTGTTTCTCAGAGCAAATTTATTTTTAAACTCGTGTCTAGTCTTCTTTAATTATTAACCATTGTTTAAACTGCCTAACGTGCTAATCTAAAACAGCGCTAACAAGCCAATAAACTTTGACGTATTTTAAACAAATTCATCCTGGGTTATTTCGTTGAAAATAACTATTTTCACTCGGGAAGTTATTGTTTGGCCGAGTGGGTTTTTTTAAACGAAAAGGAAAAAATGTTTTGAATACAGGTTAAACAGTGACCCTCCCCCCCCCCCCCCCGAAGTTCTATTTGGTCTGACATCCTCCCTCACTGCACCATAGACCCTGCTTAATTCGTTCCGCTTATAAACTTGGAGATCTTTCTTGTTATCAGCAGAAATGGTCCAAGTCCTCCATCCATATGTCTAGATTGGCTTGATAGGGGTTTAGAGAGTTTGATGTGAATGATTCTAGGCAGGAAGGTCGATTTCAGGAGCTTGATGTCCTCACAGGCTCACTATAGTGAGTACCGAATGGCAATCCCGAGTGGGTCTAGCTGGATTTACCACTTTTTCACGTAGTCTCAAAATGTGAAACTTCATCTTTCCTATCAGGTTTCTTGACCAACTCTTGTTCAATTGCGACACTGACGCTATTAGAACATTCGAGGGTTAGAAGTATTATTTTACTTTTTTTTATAAAAGGTATGATGGAGAGGTTTTTTGTCTTTAAAAAACAAGGAAAATATTAAGTAGTGTTTGTAAGTGAGGGATAATATTGTATTGATAGAAGTTTCTCAATTTCGTCACTGTGTTTCAATTTTTCATTTTCCTGTTTTTCATCATATCTTCTCAAATTTTCTTTTTCGTTCTCTTCCTGGCTTTCAAAAATTATAGTTTGATTTGAGTTCACCTTTATCTCTATTCTTGTAGCATACCTTAGTGTTTTTATACTAATTTCCAATTTCTTTTTCCTAGAAATGTATATTAGCTTTGATTATTTTTGGCATTTCACTTGCAATTGTTCTTAATTCTTTCTAATCTTCAACCTTCACCCTACTAATTTTATAAGTCCTTGTAATTTTCCTTAAGTATTGCAAATAGTCTTTCAATCTTGGTGTTACATGGACAACATTTTCTTTGTTTTTTCGTTAGTTAGGGTTTTCTTTAAATTCCTGTTGCTCATTATGTGTCAGTTTACTTACTATTACCAACGGATTTTTTCTAATATTTATGTATATCATTCCATTTATTTTTTTCACAACTTCTTTTACTATAGCCTTTCTTTTTTATTTGTGTATAGTCTCTGAAAAAAAAAGTCCAAAATTTCTCTAAAAGTGATATTTCAAGAGAACAGGAATACGTAAATATTTCTTTCCTTTCTTCGTGTAAAGGAAAAACAACCGTGAGAGAGAGGGAGAGAGAGAGAGAGAGAGAGAGAGAGAGAGAGAGAGAGAGAGAGAGAGAGAGAGAGAGAGAGAGAGAGAGAGAGAGAGAGAGAGAGAGAGAGAGAGAGAGAGAGAGAGAGAGAGCAGAAGTTACATTCCTAGTTCTCTTACACTTAACCACTTAACTACATTGTGTCCTTTTCCCACTTAATCCGTTTAAAAAGGAGAGAACGTAAGAGTCTGTAATGAAAGAGGAAGAGACTGCATTGAAGTGTCATAATATCTTTAATTTTCCTTATTTTTATTAAAATGTCGTTTAAATCCTAGAACAACCCTAAGGAAACGAGTTATACGAAATGATTACGATTCCTTGCGCAGTTTGCGATGCGCAGTAGGTCTACAGCATTAGTGATGTACTTATCTTATATAGAACTGTAAAGGGAAACATTAAAACTTGAAAATTTAAAAGATATTATTAGCCCTAAAGTAAATTCAATTATATAAACCAGACTTGAAGCGTCGACGTGTAATAGAATCACTTTAAAAAAACAAATCGACATATTAATTAGTGAAATGGTGTCAGTTTAATAACACACCAAATAATTTTCTTTGAGAAAGTAATTTTGTTTTATTTCAAACCATTTACCTGATGAAAAGTATTGCTAAAACTGCCTTTGGGTTGTAATTAATTGTGTCATTTATTAACTTTGATGTATGTATTTGTAATTTTTGGAAAACATTCAATTTTTAAAATCTAAAAACTTTAATTCCTTACCTTTTAGGGTAAGCACTTAGGAGAGACATAGCTGTCAAATTGTTAAATTTTTTGTTGTAGATTCTGGTTGTAAGGATAATTAAAATATATTTTACAATGTTTTTTCAAGGTAGTATTTCGAATAAAACTAATTTTGACTTGGAGATTTCTTTCTTTTAATATTTATGCTAGATTTAATTAGAAAACTTAACAAAATTCGAGAAGATACTTTTCCTAAATGTTGATAAATATTCTACCTCTCTGTGGTGTTCATGCGTAAGTATATTTCGAGAGAGAGAGAGAGAGAGAGAGAGAGAGAGAGAGAGAGAGAGAGAGAGAGAGAGAGAGAGAGAGAGAGAGAGAGAGAGAGAGAGAGAGAGAGAGAGAGAGAGAGAGAGAGAGAGAGAGAGAGAGAGAGAGAGAGAGAGAGAGAGAGGGAGAGAGAAAATAAATGAATGAATTGTCTTTATTTAGGGGCGAGGTTAGGACTGTATAGTCCTCTTTACCACCTAACCCCATACAACGTAACACATATATAAAAATATAAAATACAACTTGATAATAATAAAAATTTAAAACAATTAAAAATAACTGATAGAGAGAGAGAGAGAGAGAGAGAGAGAGAGAGAGAGAGAGAGAGAGAGAGAGAGAGAGAGAGAGAGAGAGAGAGAGAGAGAGAGAGAGAGAGAGAGAGAGAGAGAGAGAGAGAGAGAGAGAGAGAGAGAGAGAGAGAGAGAGAGAGAGAGAGAGAGAGAGAGAGCGAGAGAGAGAGAGGGGGGGGTACCAATAGTGTTAATTGAGTTCTTAAAGGCTACATTTCAGCAAAAACTTGATCAAATCGTAAGCGGCGATTTTGAGAAAATCGTAGTTTTTGTTTTTCATACAGCAGGTACGTGGATATTTTAGGTATCACGCAATATTTTTGTACCTACTGTATAACGTTTTATTTACTACCTATATATGAACTAGTAAAAATAGTGGAACAGAATTTCTTTGAGATCGCCGTTTAGCCGTTTTAAGTTAACAAATACAAAACTATTTTGTGAATTGAATATAAAGATATGGTTCATCTTTCAGCTGTCGAGCTATAAACTCTGACATGGCCCATCAATTTCGAATCAAAGGGCTATTTAAGTAGCCGCCTCCGCCGTTTGTTCCTAAAGAGGTTACACGCTTCATCTGATAAGCAACATTGGAAGGGATGTTAGGGTGGGGAGAACTTTGAAGGGTGTCGGTACTAATGTTCCTGTTAAATATGTTATTTAAAGGAATTAACTAATCGTAAAACATTTCCTAGAACAGTTAAAATGTTCACCTGATTGCATCTGGTATTTCCAAGTTATGGCATCTCATCACCGGCTTCCAGGATTTATTTTTATATTACTCCATTACTTGTTGAGCGGAATTTGTCTTCTTATTTGTATCTGTACGTAGTGGTTTTTTTACATTTGCATTATTTCTAATTTTTTATTTTTATTTTTTTATTTATCGAGTAGGTTTAGGTTGTGTTTGATAATCGCAACAAAAAAATCTACTTTTATTTTTTTACAGATGTTCACATTATTTTATGGCCTCAGTAAGAAAAAATGATCTATCGAGATGCCGTCTCAAATGTTGCGCGTACGTAAGCACGATGGCGGCCATCTTAAACGCTGTTTTGTTCATATATCGTATATTTTTCAACGTTCAACACATTTAAATTCTGCATCTAATGAAAGTAACCTCACTTCTTTATGATGACAAATACCGATGTCATTGTTAAAAACTTAATTTCAAACCCTGATCTAAGATATAATATTCGAATAGTTAATAAACCAAGTAGGGTCGAGTCACCGACACGAGCGTAGCGAGTAGAAGCCTTCTTACGTGAGTTCAAGTTCGAAGGACGCCACAGCCGAGACACTGACACGAGCGGGTAGAGTGGAGACATCTAAGAAGCTCGTTTAGATCTCCTCGACGTCTACTGACATACAAAAAACGATATTCAGAAAACACGTGTAACAACTGTTTTAAACAAACTTACCCTACTGGATAAGACAACTTGATCTACCAATACTTAAACATTTCCTACAAGCCCCTAAAAATCAAACTTATATTTAGAAGATCTGTTTGTATTACATTGTATGAAGGGGCTGAGTAAGTACTATGATGTTAACAATCAACTTGTTTTCGTGTATTATTCAGCCACGGATTTTTGGTTACTACAACAAAATAAAATCCCTAAATTAATTTAATTAAGGCGTCTTCAGTGTTGTACATATTCACATCAAATATGTCTGTATTGTATCAGATTTGTTTTCAATAATTGATCACCAATTTTGTTTTATTCCTACCAATACTCTTCTATCAATTTTAACTTTACTTGCAAACTGTAAAAATCATTAAGATTTTCGTATAAAACGTTTTTCTGCAAAAAAAGCCGAGGTTTTTAATTTATAATTTTTGAGTGTAATAGGAATCCTTACAATCTAAGGATGTTAAATGAAGCAAACATATGTAAGTGGGATCTGGTAAAACGTATGTAAGAGAAGTAGACATACTGATGCATATTTTAATACAATAAACCACTTGGGCATGACATTGTGTACATTAAAACGGTTTTTATCTTTAACAGTAAAGATGGGTGATAAATTATTTCATAAACTGTAGACGTTGCGTTTAGAAGGAGAACATTACCTGGAGTAAGGTTAAAAAGACTAATTTCAGACTCGATGTACAAATTTACAAGGTTCAGAAAACCTGTATAACAACTGTTTTACAAACTTACCCTATTTCCTTTAAAGATAAAAAAACCCAACATTACATTTAGAGGAGAGGCGTGTTTCACATTTTATAATAGGGCTGGGTAAGAACCATGATGGGACCGTCAGCTTTTTTTGTTTGTAATAATTATAACTTTTGTACCACTGAAAAAAAATTCAGTTTAAAAATCAATTACATACCTATCAATTATGTTGTTATATTTGCACAACAAGACCTGAATGATAAAATCTCAGATGAAGACTATTCAATGTTTAAGCAGTTAGAGCTCCACTTGGGCCGCCTCTCAGAAATCTTTGAGGCTTCTTATAGAAATGAGCGAAGCAAGTGAATACTAAGAAATTTAATTTATACACAGCTTGTATTTATATTTATTAAGTCATTTGCAATATTTATTTATAATTTATTTTCCACTCCTTTTATTACATTTAAATAAACAAAACATGATTTAGATTGAGAAAAAGATATTAAGATAACAAACTAAAGCTTTCCTTAACAACAAACTAAAATAAAACAAATAAATTGACATATGACATAATAATACATTACTTTAAATTAAAATACACAACAGGAAAGAAAAACCAAAACAATATTACTCCTAAATCCTAAGCAAAAACAAAGATAAACAAAAGAAATGCAGAAAGGAAACATGTAAATTGTCAAGCTTCGATATTACAAGATATGTGGCTGTGACAATGGTTGTAAATCGGCTGCTTCATAATGCCCAATTACGTAAACCAGGCGAAAAACGGTTTAGTCATTATCGACACAAAAAGAGGAAAAGAAGAAAATAATATTCAATAGAGCCTCCTAGTCCTCGTTTACTCTAATAAAGGGTTGGAAGAAAACAGAGTTGGTTAAGATAGGAACCTAATAAGAAAGATCAAAACAAGTATATAATTCAAGGAAACATGAAATAAAGTGCATATCCAGCTTGGTAATTCAGGATTGCCACGCCCGAACTCAATTTGTATACGTCTTTTAGGACAATAAATAGTAGTGTAAGACACGTTAAATATAAATAAAAAGAAAAAATCAGAAAACAATTAAGCGAAAAAGCACAAACAACATTAAAACTATTAAAAATTATGATCATCAATCAAATATTTAACACATTAATGTCTCTAGCCCGACACAGAAATACCTCAAGAGTACTTTTGGCTGGTAAACTCCTCCACTGAGTAAAAGGAACCAGAGAACAAAGTCGTCGTTAGGCTACTCTTAAATGTGTTGTAGTTTTGAATTTGTTTAAAGCTATCTGGGATTTTATTTATTAATGCTACACCTGCTTGTGATGGTAACTTTTTGTGCTTCCTGAGCCTGTGTTGGCTTAACTGTAAGTAACTTCTGAATCGGGTACTATAATCATCTACGTCCTTATTCCGAGTAGTATGACACTTGTATTGTACATTGTTACTTCAAAATGTACATACTGAGAAATGTCAATACTGCCAACTCCCGAAAAACGTTTCTCCAAGTCCCTAGATTATTTATACCTGACATATGAAGTATTGATTTTTTTGCAGTGTAAAGAGCCTTTTCATTTCCTGAACTGATCACCCCTATAATATCCACAGTTCCAGTGAGGATGTATGAGCACATAGTAGACTGTTAACATTGTGTAAAAGTTACAGAGTAATTTCTAAGATTCATTAGTATAAAAATCCCAGTGGATAGTGTTTTGTATATACTGACCAAATGACTTTCCCAAGTTGGGGGTTTAGTAATGACCAAACTTACGAATTTAGCAATAGTGGGGTTTTGAAGGATAGTGTGTTTGACAAACTGTATAACTAACAACACGATGGCATCAATATTGTTTTAATTTGATAACAAACATATTAAATTTACATTTTTCATTAAATTTTCATCGTATTTTTAATTAATTTTTCCTTACTCAAAATTAAATTTCCAAATTGAATAGATCCCAATTACGTGCAAATTTTATAATTTCAATCCTGTTATAACTGTAAAGGAACTGCCGTCGACGTCGCCTCAAAGTCTGGTTCACAGTGCGCATTGATCTGTCCAGGCTCCAGCCGCATCCGTTACAATTGTAAACCTAAACCTTGTACACACAATGCAAACTAGAAGTTTAATATTATGAAGTCAAATCATTTTATGAATTGCTGTAAATATACATTGTCTTTATTATTCTCTCAACGTTTAAAACAGTCAAATTTATGAACAAATCATTTTCTAAACATCAATTTACAGCCTTAGCGCGCCGTACAAGAGCGTTGTCTACACATCGAAATAAACAAAAATGTTTCACTTTTTTTTCGAACTCATCTTGTTTTAGTCGCAAACCGACAATTTGTTATTTTACAAACTACGTTTAACTCTAGATATGATAAGATATTGAGATCAAATTTGGTGTACCATTTTTGAGTTTACGAAACACAAAGTTAATTTTATATTATTCAATTTTTAAATTGGAAAACCTCCAAACTCGTTAACTTTAAAACAAAATTTTACTTTTAACCGCCGCCATTTTGAATATTATAAACTAAAAACAGATTTTAATTGATTAATTAATGTTAACCTAGACTGTGTTAGGTTCAAAGCACAACATTGAATGATAACAGATGGTTTGATAAATGAGAATGAGAAGATTAATGAGCCAGTCACAGCGTCCACCAGGTGTTCCTCTACCGAAGTAGGGCTACTCATGGTTTCACATATTTGTAATCTTCTTACAATTCAACTGCATAAGCAAAGAGTACGACGACTATATTTTTAATCCAATATTAAATCTAAATAATAAGCTTGACTTGTGAGATGTTTTAAAATTAAAAACTAATAATACGTTTATTAGATCAAGTGCGTTTCAACGACAATGTCGCCATCTTCAGTTATTAGTTACCACTATAACTAACCTAGTCCTGTGCCACGACCAGTACTTATACATATTACGGAAGGAGGGCGTGGTCTAGACTTATTTGACAACTTTCTAAATACTAGGGTTTTTATTCCCTTATAAAAACCGAATAAAAGAGAGTAAACTAAAAAGTCTAATCCGCTAATACTTTAATAGCTTCAGGGGAATCCAAAAAGAACAACCGTTGGTCAAGACAGACCTGTTTGGAAAGATGAAATAAAGTAAGCTAACTCAAGACTACATGAAAAGGTGTAGGATCCAGCTAGGTATCTCGGGATTGCCAAGGCTGTACTTACTAATCTTCACCCGTGAGTGTTAAGACAATAAAAAAATGCTTTATGGCACTCGAAGTGACATAAGTAACTAAATTAATCAATCTAAATATTTATTTATTGTAGAAAAATTACAATTGAATAACAAACATTTTAAATAATACTTTAGAATAAAGTGCCATATCCATATTAAATGTTGAGCTTGACTTATGAGAAAAACTATACAGTATAACAAACACACAGAACACAATTCTCATAAAAAAATACGCCTAAGTATCAGACGCGTTTCAACGACAAGGTCGTCCTCTTCAGTGATACATCACGTTAAATAGGCGAGCGTTTTGCGTCTCCGGAGTTCCGCACGTTTGTTTTTCAGAATGGCGGCGTGCATCGCGAGCAAGCAGAGCAACACGGGCTTCGGGAGCCTCGTTTGCTCTTGCTTGAGTATGTCTATCACGTCATCGGCAAGTCAAGAAGAATTTGCGTCTCCCATTTCACGCGACCTAGCTAGAGCCTTTCGTTTCTTATCATTTTCAAGTTCGATCTTGCGCTGTTTTTCGGGACGTTCTGTAGCTCGCTAACGGCGTTTGGCTTATCTTGCCAACTTATCTGCTTCAGATTCCTTTTGTTCCCAGCTTGACGTGTTTGCTTCTTCTTCTCTAATCCGCGCTTCCGTTGAGTAGCCGTCTCTTTAACCGTTGTAACGATTGTCAGAAATGTAATATTCACATATACGCTTAGTACACTATTGTGGTATATTTTTTTTAAAAAATAATTTAATTCATTATTAATCCAATAACTCTCACAAGCCATGAAAAATTTGCTTCATTCTACTTCAATATTTCGGTTACCATTCTAAAGCGATAAAGCAGTTATGCGGTAACGCGGTTAAGCGGTAACGCGGTTAAACGGTAATGCGGCTAAGCCGTAACGCGGTGAAGCGGTAACGCGGTTAAAAATGTATATCTCATTGGCCAATATTTATTTGTTTAATTAACTATTGTTTAAACAAATGTAGAGACAAGAAACCAACTGAATATTGTATTGTCATCCAATTCTGACCTACGTTCAAAATTTCAGGTCTCTAGCTTATAGGGAAGTTATTTTAAACTCGATTGTAAAATTACACCCGGACACACTGACAGATATGACGGAAACCGAACTAATAAAAACGTGGTAAAATGCATGGAAATGACAATATATTCAATTAGTTATAAACCCTTACAAGGGTATGAAAGACTCCCGTCACACATGACTCTCGCAACTCTCTTTTGATTAAAAAAATAATGTCACTAAAAGTAGAATTTTTGCTATAAATGATCACATATTGTAAGAGAGACTGGAAGTAAGCAAATATAGCGTAAGTAATTGAATTCAATATCTTGACAACGAAATCACTTACTGCTTCCAATTCAAATGTCCATTAATTTTGATACCAAGAAAAGAAGCACTGACAATGAATGGGATTCAAAGTTTTGCCCATAAAGTCAATTGTAGGATTATCCTCAATGGGTTTACCTCGAAAGTTAAAATAATAAATATAGATTTATCAACATTTAATGAAAGTTTATTTCTAAAAAATCATTGCTAGATTGAAATTGAATACCTTGTCAATTGATTTATCCCTGATGATTACACTGGTATTAAAAGTACCAATTTTATATAATTTAATTTATATAAATTATAAACAATAGAGGACCGAGAACTGATCCTTGTAGGACTCCATTTTTGACATTTTTTTTTACCGCGGATAAATAAGATATTTTAGTATAACTAAACTGATATTCATAAACAATTTGATTGCACAGCAATATAAAATTTTGTATAGAGACCAATTATTTTCTAATAAGTTACGATATACATGTAAACAATTTCCCAACCATATATTTTATTCAATTTTTTTATAATTTTTCAAATGTTTGGTGTTTTCTATGTTAGGTATAATTTGATTATTGTACCTCAGTCATCACTGAAGATGGCGTCATTGTGGTTGAAACAAAGCTTTCCACATAAATGTAATTTATAAAGGTATTATTCATTAGAAATTTGTTCGTTTTATTTTAATTTTAAAATTAATTTTGTAAGTTCACATTTAATCATGCAACTTTTTTGTTTATTCGCAAGAAAAATAGTTTGATACTTGCAGGTTGTACATTGTTGTAAAATATTGGCAGTGATGAGAGAGAGAGAGAGAGAGAGAGAGAGAGAGAGAGAGAGAGAGAGAGAGAGAGAGAGAGAGAGAGAGAGAGAGAGAGAGAGAGAGAGAGAGAGAGAGAGAGAGAGAGAGAGAGAGAGAGAGAGAGAGAGAGAGAGAGAGAGAGAGAGAGAGAGAGAGAGAGAGAGAGAGAGAGAGAGAGAGAGACTGCGTGGCTAAAATTGAATTTTAACACTATCTAGTGTAGGTCTACTTGTATCAAAGGTTGTTTTCAATTTTAGACTTCAGTTAGAGGGTAAGTCAAAATGTTTAAGTGATACATAAAATTATTTGTATAGTTTTCAAAATGGTGGCCGTTATAAATTGTTTCAATGTTAACGGTTTTGGAGATATTCAAGATTAAAAGTTTAAACGTGTGCGATTTTTAATCTATAAAAATAAAGTCTTTGTGTTTTCTACGCTTGTAAAACGTAACGTATAAAATGCTTATAGCAAATCTGACCTATATCTGGAGTTATAATGGTTTTTTAAGATCAAAATGGCGGATAGACGGACAATGAAACGGAATTCGACAATATGTTAATTGACATTTTTTGTTCCTTTTGAAGTATATAATCCGAAAATGAACATCCATTACAGCTTTTTCGTATAGTTTAGGAACGTCAAATGTAAGGAATTAATTATTTAGGTAGAATTATCTCATTTGAGTGAAATTTGAAATCAATAGAGAACATCTTATTTCTACTTTAATATTTGATGTTATATTAATTTTAAATGCTCACAAATAAACAATACTTCACGAGTGCATCTTATAAAAATATTCCTTTCCTCCTGAACGATTCCACATAAATAAACTCACCTCAGCAGGTGATAAGTGAACAGTCATAGAAGGATTAAAATAAATCAATGGTTCGAGTTCTAAGTCCATATACCAGATTCCATCAAGAAGCCGTAAACCAAACACAGGAAGTTCTCCGTGTCAGTAGGACTACTACCGGTCAGTGTAAATTGAGCATCTTTTGGACATTAGTACAAGTCCTGTCCGACCGGTTATGGTAACAGGTGGGAAACAGGTAGAGTTGCATGGTCACTATGGCGCAATTTAGGGAGAAATGAAAGTGATGCACATAGAAAACAAAGACTGTGACTGAGTGGAAATTGAAATAATTTATAGTAGACTGTTACATATTTTGAAATATTAATTAAGTCCCAAAACAATAGCCTTCTCCTTTAACCACTAATATACTTATTATTCAGAAATTACAGCATGTAATAAAAAAGGTAATTTTAAAACCACCGGCTAAGATTATCGGATCTGCCCAGATAAGGATATGAACTTTACCAGGAGTCACTGGTCAGTTTCTCAACGCATTGTGTAACAGATCAGTTTAGCTTTTAAATTGAATTTATATTCAATAATCACAGTTTTTGAAGATAAAATATCTAAAATAATAATTTCATCGGACATCATAAACATTTCACAACGTGTCTATGAAACGGCAATCAATTAACTATACATTCATGCCAAGAAGTGTGACAAACAGGGAAATGTCGTGGACCAATACGAAATTAAGGAAACTGTAAAAAATGTATTAAAAATATTTTATAATTGATATTAAAAATACTGTCTCTAAAATTATAACAAAGTTTATGATTTTACTAATCAGAAACTATGAAAAAGCCTTAAAAATATTAATTCACTGTGAAAATATCAAAGTTTGTGTTTCTTTGTTGTTTAAAAACAACAAACCTCTCTGTCATCATTGCCTGATAAAAAAATAAAGGATAGAACATAAAAGAAGGACCTTTAGCACTCAGAGAATAGAAACCAAACGGTTTATCGATTGTAACAGCCTAATCGACCTCAATTTCTAAATTCTCTTCTTAATAAACAGCGACTAACAAACAAAAATTCTCAATTTATAATTTAAACTTAAATAAATGAAATATAAAATTAAAAAATTAAATGATTTAACATTGTATCAAACATTGGTACAATCTAGGTTCATTCTTATTGAAAAAAGATAGAAGACAAATTTTATAAAGCAGATTACCCTAATTTGTCCGTCTTCTGTTTATTTTCAAAACATTACTAGTTTCGACAAAGTACTGTCATTATCAGACTTTAGCTAATTTTTTAAACACGAATATACAAATAAAATTAATTTCCATTCAATATAACCCAATTTCTTTCGCTACTATTCTAAAAAATGGAAATTGGTACCCCAAAGGCCAATCTGTGTTAGTTTACCACCATAATCTCAGTATCAGATTAGGTAAGTGTGAGTTACTAGTTTACTATTAAAACAAAAACATAGAGAAAAAAAGATAAAAATAAGGACAACAACAATTCACCGAAACACAAAAACAAGAAACAAAGTAGGATTATAATAAATCTAGTATTTCATTATTATGATAATATTATTTATTATAATCTTAGTTTGTTTCTTGTTTTTGTGGTAGGGATGTCGGTGTTTTCCTTATTGTGAAGACGTCAAGTGCTCCTTGGCTTTTTGAAAAAAAAAATTAAAATTTTACTAGTAAAAGTACCAAATTATATTGAGTTTGTCATCAAAACTAACTTAAAAACAAACCTATTTTACTACAGCATAAAAACACTATATTTCAGGTCTGTTGGAGAGAATATGGACAGAATATCTTGTATTAAAGTAAAAAGCCAAGACTGAATATTATTTGAAAATATTAAATCTATTAATAGACTTTACTATACTAAAAGCTCTGCCTAAATTTTTAATTCACAACCTTGGAAAAACAAAGAGTTTTCTCAACCTAAAGCTACGATTTATTTCAGATGTCTAACCATTCTCAGATCAATGTATAAAATTCATTAAAACACATTGTATATGTAAGTGTTTTACGGGTTACACATACATATATTAACTGGGAGATTAGAAGTTTCAGTGGAAGATGTAATGAATGAGGAGATTTCAGTGAGGATAGGTCAACAAGAGTCAATCGAATTCCTTATTACATGATCTGCATTATCTTTATCCCTTTAAGCATCTACGTCCAAAAATCTTATAATAAAAAAGATAAATTAAAAAAATAATTTACTGAAAATTGAACTTACCTAGAGGTAAAGTAATTTATTAATGGGGAATTATCTAATATTCTCACAAAGTTTGTCTACTTTGAAACAATATCGAGTCCAACAAACAACCTCTTAGCCTGCAGACTTATTCCAAAGAACATGTTTTGCTGATTGAGTATAAAACACTGCCTGAGGTATTTAGTGTTCAGAGTTATGAAAGGGAAGGCCGTATTATCACTTATGAAACATTCCAGACTGCCTCCTCTTGACTTTGTGGTTTAAATCAATTGTTAGCTTATAAGGCTTGGATATTCAAATTGAATGCTTTCTAAATAATTCAAGGATTCCGTTTCATATTTTTGAAATATTTCGTTTCATTTTTACTTTCCCGTTTGACAGCACGTTTCATGATCTTAAGAAATCGAAAATTTAATTTTCAGACATACCGTCCGTCCGTCGTCGTTGTCTCCTTAATAGGGTCTATAAGCATAATAGCAGCTACGAACATTAAGACAGGAACATGAAATTTGGTATAGTAGATTACAGTGTGATCGTATAGAATATTCTGCATAATTCCTTTCAGCACTTACACGCGGTGCTGTCTACGTTATAAACTTACATATGCTCCTGATTTAAAACAAACAACTTAAGATTTAATAAAGTTCCCCGCTAGTCATCGTATTATACAGCGAGTTAATATTACAAGCTATTGTGCATTATTCATACTGTAGCTAAGGTCTGTTACTTCTTTGTTTTATGATTCATTCGACTTCTTTTAACAATGTATGGAATAGTTTCTTTACTTGGAAATTATAATACAGTATTGTTTAACTTTATGCAATATTTCATTCAGTAATATTTCAAAGTTTGTGGGATAAGACAGATGTCTCTTTTAGTAAAGTGTATAAACTTAAACTTGAAGTATTGTTTTAGTTTTATAGTCTGGATTTTGGTGAGACACTTTCCTAACTTGTACTTTAAGGGATGAAGATAAACAATATTATAATATATTATAGTCCAAATAGTACTTTTTTTTTTAACTGGAATGAACC
Organism: Aphrophora alni; assembly: GCA_963513935.1. Classification (NCBI taxonomy): domain Eukaryota; kingdom Metazoa; phylum Arthropoda; class Insecta; order Hemiptera; family Aphrophoridae; genus Aphrophora; species Aphrophora alni. The sequence goes on from OY740773.1 coordinate 9,951,538, forward strand.
ATTTTTAAACATTGGCGAGACAAAAAGACCTCTAAATATAATATCTGGTGTACGAAAAAGAACACGTATTTAAGTGCACAAGTTAAATCAAAATAACATAATTAGTCCAAATATCATAAATTAAATATGAAAGATGCAAAGATAATACCCTATGGTAAAACTCATGTTTTTGTTTCTTGTTGTTTAAAGCCGAAAAACTTTTCAATAAATATCGCTTTATATAAAAAATTAAGACAACAAAGATAAAATAAAGACCCCTAGTCCTCGAATAGGGGTGGGAGGAAAACAAAAATTGGTCAAGATAGACCTAATAGGGAAGATGAAAAAGAACGATCTAATCCAAGACTGCATGAACAAAAGATGGAGATCTAGTTGGTTTCATCGGTATTACCACAACCGCCCTCGCTATAAATAAGCTATGAGGGTTTAATCAAAAATAATTGTAGCCTCATATAAACCTATTAGCAATAATCAGAAAGAATGCCATATGGGTTGCTTTAATAAAACCTCGAATAAGAATTGGGGGGGGGATATTTTACTTAAAATAAAACTGAACATTTTCCCCCTCAAATTTCGTTAAAAATGATGACTTGGTCACCGGTTTAACTTTTGAAGGAAGGCATAAAAAGATATTCAGAATTATAAACCGTTAGGTTACCAATACGTTGGCATACAACACCTATTAGTTAGATTGTCAGGTGTTTACCGTTCTTTGTATAGCTTAGTTCGTAACTAATGGGTTTCTTGATCATATTTTGTATTTGCACTTATGTATTCTAACTTCTTAGAGTAATGCTTCATATATTTGAATTATTTTTATCTATGCTATTATAATTCACTTATTTTATTTATATTTACCACTAAGTTTATATAATTGTACTTTCTCCTACTTTATGTATTCTAATAAAAAGTTTTCTTCCCATCGTAGGTAGTTGAGCTGCTTTCTTTTTGTGCAAATACGAGTTTATCATTAACTACCGATTACTAACCTGCTTAAGTAACTGTCTTAACTAAGTACAAAACACTTTGCAAAATAAAATCAAGGAACAACATCGGCTGTTTTCTTATTTAGCTTTAGATCATGATGGGCGACTAACGTGATGATGTACTTTTATGGTTTAAGTTCAAATTGGAAACTGTGGATCCGTAAATAACAAAATACTTTGGTTGTAACATGGCTGTATGTACGTGACTTTGTAAAGCCTTTCCTATTGGCCACTGAGCTGTTTTACACCCAGGCTTTGAAGTTTGGTAATCAATTTGTAATCTCAACCAGTACAGAGCAGTGGTTTAGATTTTATTTTGTTTCTTAGGAACCTTTTGACATTGTAATTTTATAAATTGATGTAGGCACACGTTAAATGTTCATTATTATATACAAAGAGATAGATTTTTTTAAAAATTATTTTACTTTGATGTTTGATGACAGAATGTAATGAATATCACAAAATATTAGTATATTCTGGGTAGTATAAAAATAAATTTTACAAAAATTTTGCACTAACTTTCGCAGACACCCAACGTCAAATTTGAAATAATATTGGTCCCTATCTAGTAAAATTTATTCTATAGTAATTTTAGTTGAGAATTAAAATGAAAATTGCTTTACTACTGTATCTCAACACCTTAATGTCAATTTTAGTCTAATTTCAAAAATTTACTTTTAAAGACATTCTTCTGTAAAGCTTTGCTTCGCTTGTACCATAAACTCTCCTATAGATTATATTATAACATTATATTTCATTTAAATAAAGTATTTATTGACGGCAGTGATGGTTCGTTTAGTTTTTTGCCATTTTTAGGCTCCATATGTAAAACCTGTAAATAAAGTCTGCCTGTAAGTCGCTACCCGTTTATACAAAGAAGACGCTAAATTCTATATATTTCAAATTTCACATTTATGAAAAATGTAGTGGTGACAAAAATATATTAGAGTAATTGAATAGCAAAAACTATTGAGATGAAAAAATTATTTTTGGATATATTCTGTATCAAATAAAACTACAAGTTTTTCTGATTACGAATAAGTATGTTTATTTGACGAATATGTTGGTGTTTGGTCGAATTTAAAATGTCCATACCATATTTCCCCTTCTAATTTGATCACAACTAAAATTGTGAAATAAAATTTGGATTTTAAAATAAATTGGAGTGCGAAATTTATAGTTCTTTTTTTTAAAGCAGTTTTTTTTAAGATATGAAATAAACAATTCAATAGCTTTTATAAAATAGATGGTATTTTCATTAATTTATGTTTATTAACGTCCGTATGTAAAATCAAGGACCCTTATAATTTGACGCGCTTGTCTGTGTGTAACAACCAGTTTACACAAACAAAACGATAAATTCTAATGTTTCAAACTTTAGATTTATATTCTTAACATTGTCCCACATGTAGAAAAAATACAGCAAAATCAAACAAAAATAACCTTGGGGTAGTTATGGGGCAAAAATGATCAAGTTGAAAATTTTTATTTTTCAAAATATTATGTGTAGGGTATCAAATAAAACTAGAAGTTATTCTGATTATATTTTTTTTGCGAATAAATTAATATGTTGAAGCTAGGACGCTTAAAAGACTTCCACTTTAAAAAAAAAAAACCGACGGACCCAAGTTGTGTGGTTTTAGAACACGTAACCCTTTTATTTTAACATTAATTCTCTTTTACTCGCGATTTGGCACACTCAATTGGGTTATGTATTTTCATACATTACTAAAGTTTAATGGAATAAGGTTGTTTCATAAAAATTCCATTGTTATTATAATTATTATTATTGATAACTTATAAAGCAGTAATTTTGAAATTTACAATTAGTCATAAAATTTAAAAATATACATCTGTGGATATTGTACATTTATGTAGAATTTCGGAATGTATTTGAATTTTGTTTTTAATTTTGAATTGTCATATGTAGTTTTAATTTATATTTTGGGAATGGATTTATGTTTTGTATTATAGGTTCATGGTTAAAACAAATTTCATATGTTAGAGAGTTTTTTAAATAAATAATTTTGTTTTTAAAATAAAATACATTGATATAATATAATAATAAATTCAAATTTGAGGAATATTTATTATTTAATGTATTATGTCCGTGAACGTCAGAAGCAAAATTATTTGACAATAAATATATTTAGTTTAAAACATATATTTTTTAAAAATTTTAATTGTATAATTCTTTTTAAAAAATAATTTATTTTCAAAATATATTTCTTCTTCTTCGAAGGCCTTCTCTGAATTATTGTTAACGAAACTTTAACTCACGAGAAGTTTCCAAGGATTGAATTAAAAATAAGCAGTTTTATAGCAGTTGTAGTCTTTACCAGTAAACGAGACTGTTGCTACGAAATGATAAACACTCCCGCAACATATTGACAACTATAAATAACTTCAGACCGGATGTAATTGAAAGAAACAGAACATTGTTGCAGCTTCTTGAATCATGAGTCAAGCAGTATGGATTCAGAAGTGATAGGTCATTAATATAGTAATATGTCATAGATAAATAGCCCGTCCTTCCTCCTCTACCTACAAGAAGTCATTTGTTGTGGCTAATAAGTGTCAACTTGGAATTAAGTTAATAGGATGTATTAATATTAGTTGATGGTTTTTGTTAAGGTTGAGTGGGTGTACAAAGATAAAAACTATATTTTCAGTGTTGATGTCACTGCCCGAGTTATTTCAGAGGTTAAAACTATTCGTAAGGATGACATCTTATGACATCTTGGAAACTACGGTATATGATTTAAAAATATACCTGTTCTGTTTATTTTTAATATTTTTAACGACCATTTTATAGTCAAAAACATTTTGTTTGATCGTCTTACACAGCCGCTTTTTACAATGCAGATTCAAATGTAACGCCAGAACGTTGATTTATTGGGTCTTGTGGAAAATGTTAAATTGTATTGGTAAATCAAGGGGTCTTATCCCGTAAAGTAAACTTATTTAAAACAATTGTTACATAGGTTTTACGAACATCGTATTTTTGTGTAACACTACTTTCTTGACATCGGCAAGGCCCTAACGTTCCTGTAGATGAGTATATATTAAAAAGTCAACTTGATGAAGCTTCCACTCATTACACTCGTGTTGGTAACTCGGTCCGGATAACTAAATCACTTATTCTTGAAAGTCAGGTTTATAATCATATTTTTTCGAAATTAATTCGCTGTTTCTAATTGAGGAGATATGGGAGTTGGTACCATTACATGCAGAATTAAAATCTAGAATTCTTTTTCTAATTCTATACCAAGTTATATATTCTTATCTTAATTTTGTGGCCGCTATCTTGCTTGTTTACAGATGACAACAACAACTACGACAATGTGAACTACAACATCTATGACATCGTTTATGACAACGACAATGACAACAATGAAACAAGACAACGACAACTACGACCAAGTTAACTACAACAACGATAACGACGACAATGGCAACGACAAAAACAACAATTACAAACACGGTGTCAACGTCTAAGAAAACGATGACAACAACGACAACAACAAAAAAGACAATGACAATAATGAAACAACGAAAACGACGAAAACGACAATGACAACAAAGAAACAACGACAACGACGAAAACGACAACAACCAAAACGACAACGACAATGACAACAACGATGTGAACATCTACGAAAACGTTAACAACGACAAAGACAACGACGAAAACTACAACTACAAAAACGAAAACGACGACTACAACTATTTTATAATTAAACTAAATAACCCTAAACCACGTGTTCTTTTTGTTTTTCATCAATTCCTACATTTAGAGGGTTTTTTTATTTCGCCAATGTTTACTAATTGGTAATTCCATAGTTTTGTTCGTGTGTATATATGTGTGTGTCTTTTGACAATACATTATAATATTGTGAGGCCTATCCTTATATCCTCATACAAATTTGAAAAGCATCTCACCAAAACCTAGACAATAACACTAAAACCACAATTCAAGTTTAAAGTTATACAATCAGAAGGAACCTAGTTAGATCTCCACCATATAATCTTAGATTAGATTCCTCACTTTCATCTTTCCTATCATCTCTCTCTTCACCGATTTTGGTTCTCATCCAACCCTATTCGAGAGCTACAACTATTTATTTTATGTCTCTTTTCTTAATGTTCTTGGCCTTTAAGCAACAACAAAAAAAATATGCATTTTTTTATGGTTAGTGAGTTTTCCCCGGTATATTATCTTTGCTTCTTCCAAATTTAATTTATGATATTCTGATTAATAACATAATTTTGATTAATCTTTTACACCTAATCACGTGTTCTTTATGTGTTCACCATGTGTTATTAATTTAAATGTGTTATTATATTTAGAGGTCTTTTTGTCTCGTCAATGTTTACAAATGAGTGATTCCAAAGTTTTTTAAATATTTAATTTATTCAATCAATAATTAAAAATATTGTTTATCTTCATCCCCTAAAGTACAAGTTAGGAAAGTGTCTCACCAAAATCCAGACTATAAAACTAAAACAATACTTCAAGTTTAAGTTTATACACTTTACTAAAAGAGACATCTGTCTTATCCCACAAACTTTGAAATATTACTGAATGAAATATTGCATAAAGTTAAACAATACTGTATTATAATTTCCAAGTAAAGAAACTATTCCATACATTGTTAAAAGAAGTCGAATGAATCATAAAACAAAGAAGTAACAGACCTTAGCTACAGTATGAATAATGCACAATAGCTTGTAATATTAACTCGCTGTATAATACGATGACTAGCGGGGAACTTTATTAAATCTTAAGTTGTTTGTTTTAAATCAGGAGCATATGTAAGTTTATAACGTAGACAGCACCGCGTGTAAGTGCTGAAAGGAATTATGCAGAATATTCTATACGATCACACTGTAATCTACTATACCAAATTTCATGTTCCTGTCTTAATGTTCGTAGCTGCTATTATGCTTATAGACCCTATTAAGGAGACAACGACGACGGACGGACGGTATGTCTGAAAATTAAATTTTCGATTTCTTAAGATCATGAAACGTGCTGTCAAACGGGAAAGTAAAAATGAAACGAAATATTTCAAAAATATGAAACGGAATCCTTGAATTATTTAGAAAGCATTCAATTTGAATATCCAAGCCTTATAAGCTAACAATTGATTTAAACCACAAAGTCAAGAGGAGGCAGTCTGGAATGTTTCATAAGTGATAATACGGCCTTCCCTTTCATAACTCTGAACACTAAATACCTGAGGCAGTGTTTTATACTCAATCAGCAAAACATGTTCTTTGGAATAAGTCTGCAAGCTAAGAGGTTGTTTGTTGGACTCGATATTGTTTCAAAGTAGACAAACTTTGTGAGAATATTAGATAATTTCCCATTAATAAATTACTTTACCTCCAGGTAAGTTAAATTTTCAGTAAATTATTTTTTCAATTTCTCTTTTTTTATTATAAGATTTTATAACGTAAGTTTCAATTTTTTTTAAACAAAATATCAACATACGATAAACATTCTAATTAAAAAAATACGAGTAGTATCTTCTTCTCTATAAATTATGTGTGTTTTGTTATTGCTGTAATGTATTTTTTTACAAATTCTGTACAAATATACTTTTATACAACGACTTGGACTAAAATATCTGTTAGTAAATTTTCATTATTTTTATTATTATTTAACTACAATCTGTAATGTTTAATTATACCGGGTATAGAAAAGTCCCTGGACGATTACTTTTAAACTAGTAAAGGTTAAAAATGTTTGGTGTAAAAAAAAACTATTTATTGGTACAACAATAAAATTTCACACTTTCTAGTTTTATCATGAACTGGCACAATGCCATGCAACAGAACACAAATATTTTGAACATATTTAATAACCTTCAAAGATCCGATAAACTTTAGAACAACTTGAGAAAACATTTAATTTCTTAAAACGCTGTCAGAATTCAACCGAAAAATCTTGAAATGTATTAAACATTTTTTGGAAAAAATGATTTTGAGATTTATATTTTAAGTCAATACAATTTCCTGTTGATTAAGTTAATAACAGTAGATATTTGGTTTAATAATAACTGTTCTTTCCTTGTTATTTCTATTAATTAAATTGATTTAGAATTAAATTGGATTTTTGAATATATTGTGAATCAACTGCAAGTTGATTATTTACTTATGTCTACACACATATCTGGGGTTTAGCCAATTTTTGTCCTAAATATTAAAAAAAAAAAGAAGAATATATGTATATAAATTCTTCTCCAAAACACCACTAATTGCTGTTAAAACGTAAACTATTGTGCACCTATAAAAGTTACATCGCTATTAGAGATATCTGAACGAAATACAGATTGGATTACACATTTCTGATTATAACACTGTATTTTAAATGTACATTTATTACATTTGCAAATTAATTGAATTTAGTTCCTTCTTCAGCCACTTCTAATAATGTCTAACACGTTTCAAATGAATTTAATTTTCAAAAGGAATTCAAGTATTGCTTCCTCACTCAAAGGAGTAGCGTTATATAACTCAAGATCCCTCCCCTATTCTCTACCAATAGGCTCCGCCCTCTTCAGTCTTGTAAAAATTAATTTGGCTTAATGAATTAATTTTTGGTTAACAAAAGGCTAATTTAAAATAGTAAATATTTTAATTTCCCCATTTAATTTACAAACTTTAATTTCTGAAATATATCTAGGAGAAAAACGAAACAAACCATTTTATTTGACATTGCAATTTTTTGTTACTTAATGTAGTTTAACATTATTAGAAACAGACAAAGGAAATTTATTTTACATAATAGTTAAACAAAAATTCCTTTAAATACAAATAACATGTACAACATTGACGACTTATGGTCGTTTTGCCCAGACTACATAACTACTCTGATTAAAAGTGATACAATACCGTCAATAATCCTTGCTTCTCCGACAAAATGTATATCTCCTTTTCACTTATCACTTATATCATTTACGACCACACTGTCAAAATTCGGTTTCCTGTTGCCATTGATGATTTTATTTTTTCTATTACATATAGAAACTTTGAAGAAAGATTTTGTGATGAGTCGAAAAACAAAAGTTTAGTTTTTGCGGATTATCCATTTTGAGGTTTCCTTATTTCAAAAAGTTTTTTTTTTTTTTTAATGATGCCTGTGTAGTGTTCTATAGACCAAATTTAATAACAATTGGTATCTGGAGTATATCTCCGGAAGTTTTTAAAAATGTTTTCTTAATACTCAAAAATTTGGTGTACCCTACCTGTTAAAAAACAACGATTTTATCAAAATCGGTTCAAACGGTTTTATTTAATTTTGCTCAAATGCATCCTTTGAGGAAGCAAACAACTAGTATGGGTTTACGTCGGTATTCCTTCAAAAATTCTTGTTACTTATCGCTAACAAACCAAAAGTTTGGGACTTGGTGCTGTTATAAAAAAAACGAAATAGTTCAAAATCGAGTCTACCGATTTTGATCAAATTATAGCAAAAATCTGTGTAAAATTGTTATCGTAAGACAATATTAGAGTTAAGAAACAATTTGTTAAAAAAAAAAAAAATTAACCTTGACTGCCGTCATTATTCGAAAACCAATTTATGGTACAAGCGAAGAAAGTTTAAGTCCTATTTAAATTTTTACATATATTAATACATACATAAGATATGCTTCATTTTCACTTTTTGACTGAAAACTGCCATCTGACTTTTTGTTTTATGTGGACATTTCCGCTGACGATAACAGGGTGGTATGCGTCTTTTAAACTGCCAGTGTAACAGTACTGAGAGTGGAAACTCCTGAGGAAAGTGGAAATAGACAATATGCTGGAATATTAATGGAGACGAGTAGATTGAGGTGGGCATGTGGGGACGATACGACCGGAAAGGTTTCAGAGACAGATTATGTTTGGGAAAATGGATCGCGTGAGGAAGGGGCCACAAAGGATACGGAAGCAGTACTTGAGTCGAGACTTGAGTATTTTGTGTGTGAGGAACTAGCAAAGAGTTGCCGGGGAGAGAAGAAACTGGAGGCTAAGAGTTGAGTACGCCATGGTCACCAACACCTGTAGAGCTTCGGAAGAAGAAGAAGAATAAAAAGAAGAAGAAGAAGAAGAAGAAGAAGAAGAAGAAGAAGAAGAAGAAGAAGAAGAAGAAGAAAAAGTAACTACTAAAATACATTTTCAAATTCCAACTTATTGAAATTTTTTGTTAATTAAATTCAGCGAAACAAACGTTAAATACCAAATTTAACTAAAATTTCAAGTACTAGTGCTGTTATTGTTTTTTTTCTTCTTCTATATTTTAAAGTAATTTGTCTAGCACTAACTGTTTTATTTTTCATCGCAAGTTAACTGTAATTGACGCACACTGGAAGGCTTGACGTCCTTCTTGCTTCGAATCTGTATGAAGCATTTGCCTTGACATTGTATTTCAGTGTCAGAAAGGTTTGTGTACATGATGACTTTGATGATGTTATTTCAAGCTTGTCTTTCACAATGAAAGTGTTTATTATAGTGTATTGTATATTCTCTAACGTATATAAAATTGCGAAAATGTAACATATAAGAAATTAAACAGAAATAACAAAATCGTCCATACTCTACAGACTTTTTAATCCTTTTTAGTTATAACCCTTTTTTTAAAAAAAAGGGGGAAACATAACCCTTTAAAAAAGGAGGGAAAGAACATAAAATAAAGACTCCTAGACTAGGGATAATGTAATATCGTCAGTTCAGAAGAGAACTAGAGTTGGTCAAGAGAGATAGGAAATATGAAAGAGAGAGATCTAACCCAAAACTACATGGAAAATTGTGTTGATCCAGCTAGGATCCCTTAGGAATGCCACGCCCACTACAGTTGAGCCCCTGAGGAATATAAAACACACATTTATCCAGGTTTACAAAAATTTCCCTCCTCTTTAAAAAATAAACTAAAAAATTGGTATAGCTCTCTAATAGCTTTTTCCCAAAATGGAAAATGATAATTAAATAACACCGAACGAAATTGCAATTAAGGATCAAAGGTTCAATAAGTGAGCTTAAATTTGACAAAGTTAATTATACCACCTAAAACGATATTATATTACACAAAGCAAAACCTGGTAACATGTTTATCGATTAATTTGTTTCCAACTGAGCTGGGTATATCAACGCACAACACACTCAGTGAGTATACAGAAATTATGAAGAGGACTGAGGTGGAATAACTAAGACTTAATAGAGGAACATAACTGAAACCTATTCAGTTGGAAATGTATGGAGTAGTTCTATACATTGTGCGCAGTGAGGTTGAGCTCTACAAAGGTTACAGGACGTATTGGAAGTAAATGTCCACAGTGGTAACACATTATGAAGTATTATTAACTATCATTGAATGCATTGAAATGTTTATAAAACGATTGTTACGTACAACAATATGGTATGTGAATTAAATAACACTGATCCACGGCATAGCCGGTACCAATCTTGTGTTGAGAAAGAAGTAAAACTCGCGTCATTTATAAATTTTAATGTTGGAACTTATATCGAGAAGGTGTCATCGTTTAATAAACAGAATTGCTCTACTGTAAACCAAACACACAGAACACAATTCTCATAAAAAGTACGCCTAAGTATCAGACGCGTTTCAACGACAAGGTCGTCCTCACCTTATAGTTATAGTTTGATTGGTGTAGCTCGTGTATCACTGAAGAGGACGACCTTGTCGTTGAAACGCGTCTAATACTTAGGCGTATTGTTTATGAGAATTGTGTTCTGTGTGTTTGTTATACTGTATAATTTTTCTCATAAGTCAAGCTCAACATTTAATATAGAATTGCTCTAGTTGGTAGAATTATACAGGGTGTTTCCAAAAATCCTTTCAAAACTTTAGGAGCTTATTCATCACATCAAAACTAATGAAAACGTTAACATAAATATTTTCCGTAAAATGCTGTGTTCTATCTAGCCGCCGTTTTTGTGTTTTAACAGAAAAATCGTATCTTTTTCAAAGGAAATTATATGAAGTTGAAAGTTTTCACTACTTAGTGCTAAATCACCCAATTTGAGAAAATAATCAACCATTTTCTTTACCCATTTCAAAATTGCGGCTATTTAAACTTTTAACTGTCGATTATTCCTCTCTTATGAAAGCATATCGTGCCTGTCTTGACCAACTCTTGTTCTCTTACGATTCTAATGTTATTAGAGTATTCGAGGGCTAAAAGAGGGGGGGGAGGGTCTTTTTTATGTTCTATCTTTCATCAAAAGCCTACAGCTTTTTTATGTAATCTTGGGTGAGATCCCCTTCTTTCATCTTTTCTATAATGTCTCTTTTGACCAACTCGTGTTCTCTTCCGCCTCTGGCGCTGTTGAAATATACGAGGGCTAGGAATTTTATTTTAAACTCTTTCCTTCTTCTTCTTTTTATAAGGTATTAATGACCGAGAGGTTTTTAAACGACAAAGGGAAAAAAAGAGTTTTAAAATCCGTTTTAACCAAAAGTTTGTTTTATGTATTGTAGTTTAGTTTAATATAAGTTCCAGATAATCAAAATATTTGGAGGAAACATTTCACACCTTATAGTTAGTATTAATGAAACATCATGTAGGCTATTGTTAGTAGGTTTCTAATAATTATTAAAACTCTGTTAGAGGTTACCTGGCCTACAAATTGATGGTGTTCAGACTTACCTTAGGTCAAAATTAATGTTTTAACAAATAGGCTATGTTTTTCTGCGTTATATTAAATGGTTAAAAACAATATTCAATAAATATAGTACCAATTTTAATTTCGTAATATATCTGTACTGTCTACGATAAAATGGAGCACTAACTTTCTTAAACCAAACGAGTTTTTTTGTAAAAAAATTATTCAACACTCTTAGTTACTCCTGATTTTTCTAAAGTTATTTTTACTTACCAAGGACAAGTTGTGGTAATCGGAAAGAATTTTACCTCTATTTTTTGACTAATCTTCAAATGTCATAACCTCGATAAAGCTAAAATATAATTTTGACTTGACGTCCGTCTCTTGTCGTGATTGTCGTTGTCGTCTATACGTAAGCACGACAGCAGTCACGAAATTTTAGTTGAAATTTTGTTTATTAAATGCTCATAGAGAAGCTAATTGAAATTCCGAAAATTCAAATTAAAAACTTCAAAATGGTCACTAAATTAGCTTAAAAAAATTAGATTACAATTCTGCAATTAATAGTATCAACCCCACGTCTCTACGATAACAACAAATAGTAAGATTATTGTCAAAAATGTATCATATTGCCTCTAAATTGCACCTGTCTGACGATAAAAACATGCGTAACAACTATTTAAAACAAAATTACCCTAAAAAAAAAAAAAAAAAATTAAACATTTCCTACAAAGTCCGAGAAAACAACTTTAAATTTGGAAGTTCTGCTTATAATACATTGACGATAGAGCTGGGTAAGTTCCATGATGAAACCCATCAACTTGTTTCAAGAACCCGTAGACGAGAGTAATACACAAAGTACGAGTTCCACTACAATACCAGACTAGAAGCCGACATTAGTTTTTAGGTTAATCATGTACTGCAAGCAGTAACAGTAACGGTTATATAGAACAGTTACAAAATGTATAACGATGATTTCATATTGCTTCGGTTGATCATAACAGTTAACTGCAGCAATATCACTGTTTACTTCCTTTATCTAACATCACTTGCCGAGTATTATCAAGAGAGTTAATATCTACAAAGCCCCTCTCCCCTCATGCTAAATACACTGATTCTTCAATTACAGTCGAAACTGCCAGTAAAAGAAAATATTCTGAGAACACGTTGTTCCTTAAAATTTATCAATTTTAATTTGAAACAAAACCTAGACTTTAACTTTAAAATAATGAAATGCACTTTTTCATTTAAAGATAGATATTTACCATAATTGTATTCGAAACTTCAATTTGTAAGAGGAGATTTTAAATGATCACGTCACAGTTCCGCAGAACTCGAAAATAGTAGATTTCGAACATTATTTATCATTATATGAATGAAACACCATAGCTTACCAACGGACGACTGGTTTTGTTATTTCTTCTTTACGTTCTTTTTCAAATATCTTGAAATGTATTTTAACTATCGAGATCGATGAATGGTATTTCTCTTCTTTGTAAATTTCATTCTGTCATAAAGAAAAACCCCCACATCACACTTTAAGAAATTACAGCAACAAACGACGTTTCGACAACTACGTTCGTCATCCTTACCGAGCATAACTTTTTTTAAAGAAGTTCTTGTTGGTGCGTTTTCTTGATATGGAAACAGAAATTTTTTAACACGTTTTCTGTTACAAAAAGAAGAAAACTGAATGTTCAGTTTCAATCGATTTAAAAAAAAAAAACAATGTGCCAATTTCATTTCAAAACTTAAATACAGTATTTGTTTTCATTTTATTTTGGACACTTTAAAACCCGTTAGAAATAACATATTAACGATTTAATTATTATAATTAGAGGATGTCTCTGTAAGTGAGAACTATCTTACCAGAAGGTTCCAAAGGTCAGTGAGTTACGTCAGTATATCGACGTTTTACCTCTGGCCTTCTTTGAAGGGCCCTCACTAGAGGACGGAGTAACCGAATCGCCTCTAGAGCGGTAGACTACATCCATCCACGCCTCAGAACGCCATCCGTGACTAAAGTGATTCCCGACTCTGACTTCCATTTGTTAGGGTCCCGTTGCTCAACACATTCAACAAGTTTGGCTTCGACGACATCCCTTAGTTGAGCAGTAGTGGGTAAATTGATTCGCTTCACCTTTAATCCAATCAGTTTCCTAGTAGTACCGTCGTATGAACTAGTGAAGCCTGGTGTTTTCGGATTTTTCAGAAGTCCGTCCTCCGCTTCCGAAGTAAGTGGAACCTCTCTCTGTTCCATCTCACCCGGCTTTTTATCTATGCATCCTTATTATCAGTTTCTTCAGGCCAAGAGACCGATATCGCTGATTACTGTGGATTGTCCACCATGCTATTGGATCTTCAACCACCACGCCGGAAGACAGGTTAAACCTTTAAACTTTAAAAATTTAAAGTTGTATCTTATTATAATTATATTTACCCTAACAACTAAATCATTATATGAGTTTACTTACCACCTGTTTTCTTATTAGTTACAAATTTAGGAGGTTATGATTACAAAGTTATACAAAACATATGTGCAGATACTCTGTAAGGCACATTATACAAAGCATGTTTATCGATAAACCAATGCGTTTCAAACTGAACTGAGTACATAATTGTACAACCACTAAGCGAGTAAACAAGAGTTCGTAGAGAATAGTGGTGGAAATTATTTCCACACATGACTGAAACCTATTCATAGAAAATGTGTGCAGTATGATACTCATTGTATAGCAAAGGTTAGTTTAAATTTGACCAATTGGAAATAAATTTCCATGTCAATTACATATCTCGAAAGGTTTGTTTGTAGGAACAATACATCGTATGCATTTCTTAATATTAGTAAATTGTTTTTGTCCTCAAATAATAATCTATATTGTAACGAAAAGGTGCTGGTCAGTTAATTGGGCACTTAATTACTAAAATAAAAGAAATTACAGTAAAATTATTTTAATTATAAATAATTCAAACTAATTACAATTTTGATACACCCTTTGTTTCTTTTTTAATTGTTAAGGAAGTATTGCATAATGTTATTAGATTGTGTTTAATTGTCATTGTGATTTATTTCAAGTATTTTCATTTGTTTAGGTTAAGAGATATTGCATTTATTTCATTTGTTAGATTAAGGAATTCTAATACAGACTATTGCTGTATTTAGATAAGTGCATCCTTATCAAATCAAAATTAAATTAAAATTAATTGTGAAAAATTATTATAATCATTTTTTTTTAAGAAATTGATTGTAACAATAAAATTCATTTGTATTTAAAAATCAGAAGTCTGTGATTGTTTTAATATAGTCCGCATGGAAATTATCTGTTGATGAACTGGAAATTCTACTTTTAATAAGGGATTAGTCACGGGGTATCTAGACATTTTTATTTTTAGTTCTCCAGTACAGGGTGAGTTTGGTAATCGTAAAAAAAATCGACTTCCGATTTTTGACTTTTTTAAAAACAGAAAAACATTATTTCCAACATGTCGTCCGTTGTTGATAGCGTATACACAATTAGCATTTAAAATGGTATAAGTAACTAGTGTGCTCATGTAGAGCTCAATTGAAATTCAGAAAAATCTAATTGAAAATATCTAAATAACAACTATTTTAAGTAGCCTTTAGTAAGTATCTCTTATGTTGTTCAACTTACTAATAACATACTATGACTAATACATACTTATGTTATTAGTATAACATACTAATAAACATTTGTATTTTTCAATTCTGCAAATGATACCAACCTCCACCTCTCTATAATGATAAAATAGCGAAGTTATTGTTTAAAAAATTAATTTCAATACATGACCTCCCAAATAAATGTGATATTCGTAGAGTTCCGAGATCAAGCAAGTCCGATTCAACTACACAACGTAATGAGTAGAAACTCCTTCCTACATATAATACAGCTTCGAGGCTCTCCAGGGCTGAAACACTGACATGAGCGAAGCGAGTAGGATACTTTTTAATATAAACACATGTACAAGGCCCGCTACGCTAGTACAGTGGAACATTTTAAAACACCTTTCTTAGTACGCGTCTACTGACCTACCCCAAACCATGTTAAAAATGTAGGCTTCTTGGATCCAGAGATATGATTGAAAGGTAAAAACACCCTTGGAGTGGAACATTTAAAAAAAACCCCTTTTCTTAGTACGCGTCTACAGACCTAACCCAAACCATCTTAAAAATGTATAGTTCTAGACTTCTTGGATCCAGAGATATGATTGAAAGGTAAAAACACCCTTGGAGTGGAACATTTTAAAAACCTTTTCTTAGTACGCGTCTACAGACCTACCCCAAACCATCTTAAAAATGTATAGTTCTAGACTTCTTGGATCCAGAGATATGATTTAAGGGTAAAAACACCCTTGGAGTGGAACATTTTAAAAACCTTTTCTTAGTACGCGTTTACAGACCTACCCCAAACCATGTTAAAAATGTATAGTTCTAGGCTTCTTGGATCCAGAGATATGATTTAAGGGTAAAAACACCCTTGGAGTGGAACATTTTAAAAACCTTTTCTTAGTACGCGTTTACAGACCTACCCCAAACCATGTTAAAAATGTATAGTTCTAGGCTTCTTGGATCCAGAGATATGATTGAAAGGTAAAAACACCCTTGGAGTGGAACATTTAAAAAAAAAAAAAACCTTTTCTTAGTACGCGTCTACAGACCTAACCCAAACCATCTTAAAAATGTATAGTTCTAGACTTCTTGGATCCAGAGATATGATTGAAAGGTAAAAACACCCTTGGAGTGGAACATTTTAAAAAAAAAAACCTTTTCTTAGTACGCGTCTACAGACCTACCCCAAACCATGTTAAAAATGTATAGTTCTAGGCTTCTTGGATCCAGAGATATGATTGAAAGGTAAAAACACCCTTGGAGTGGAACATTTTAAAAACCTTTTCTTAGTACGCGTTTACAGACCTACCCCAAACCATGTTAAAAATGTATAGTTCTAGGCTTCTTGGATCCAGAGATATGATTTAAGGGTAAAAACACCCTTGGAGTGGAACATTTTAAAAACCTTTTCTTAGTACGCGTCTACAGACCTACCCCAAACCATGTTAAAAATGTATAGTTCTAGGCTTCTTGGATCCAGAGATATGATTGAAAGGTAAAAACACCCTTGGAGTGGAACATTTAAAAAAAAAAACCTTTTCTTAGTACGCGTCTACAGACCTACCCCAAACCATGTTAAAAATGTATAGTTCTAGGCTTCTTGGATCCAGAGATATGATTGAAAGGTAAAAACACCCTTGGAGTGGAACATTTTAAAAACCTTTTCTTAGTACGCGTCTACAGACCTACCCCAAACCATCTTAAAAATGTATAGTTCTAGACTTCTTGGATCCAGAGATATGATTTAAGGGTAAAAACACCCTTGGAGTGGAACATTTTAAAAACCTTTTCTTAGTACGCGTCTACAGACCTACCCCAAACCATGTTAAAAATGTATAGTTCTAGGCTTCTTGGATCCAGAGATATGATTGAAAGGTAAAAACACCCTTGGAGTGGAACATTTAAAAAAAAAAACCTTTTCTTAGTACGCGTCTACAGACCTACCCCAAACCATGTTAAAAATGTATAGTTCTAGGCTTCTTGGATCCAGAGATATGATTGAAAGGTAAAAACACCCTAGGAGTGGAATATATTAAAAACCTTTTCTTAGTACGCGTCTACAGACCTACCCCAAACCATCTTAAAAATGTATAGTTCTAGACTTCTTGGATCCAGAGATATGATTGAAAGGTAAAAACACAATTGGAGTGGAACATTTTAAAAACCTTTTCTTAGTACGCGTTTACAGACCTACCCCAAACCATGTTAAAAATGTATAGTTCTAGGCTTCTTGGATCCAGAGATATGATTGAAAGGTAAAAACACCCTAGGAGTGGAATATATTAAAAACCTTTTCTTAGTACGCGTCTACAGACCTACCCCAAACCATCTTAAAAATGTATAGTTCTAGACTTCTTGGATCCAGAGATATGATTGAAAGGTAAAAACACCCTTGGAGTGGAACATTTAAAAAAAAAAAAAACCTTTTCTTAGTACGCGTCTACAGACCTAACCCAAACCATCTTAAAAATGTATAGTTCTAGACTTCTTGGATCCAGAGATATGATTGAAAGGTAAAAACACCCTTGGAGTGGAACATTTTAAAAACCTTTTCTTAGTACGCGTCTACAGACCTAATCCAAACCATGTTAAAAATGTATAGTTCTAGGCTTCTTGGATCCAGAGATATGATTTAAGGGTAAAAACACCCTTGGAGTGGAACATTTTAAAAACCTTTTCTTAGTACGCGTCTACAGACCTACCCCAAACCATGTTAAAAATGTATAGTTCTAGGCTTCTTGGATCCAGAGATATGATTTAAGGGTAAAAACACCCTTGGAGTGGAACATTTTAAAAACCTTTTCTTAGTACGCGTCTACAGACCTACCCCAAACCATGTTAAAAATGTATAGTTCTAGGCTTCTTGGATCCAGAGATATGATTGAAAGGTAAAAACACCCTTGGAGTGGAACATTTAAAAAAAAAACCTTTTCTTAGTACGCGTCTACAGACCTACCCCAAACCATGTTACAAATGTATAGTTCTAGGCTTCTTGGATCCAGAGATATGATTTAAGGGTAAAAACACCCTTGGAGTGGAACATTTTAAAAACCTTTTCTTCGTACGCGTCTACAGACCTACCCCAAACCATGTTAAAAATGTATAGTTCTAGGCTTCTTGGATCCAGAGATATGATTTAAGGGTAAAAACACCCTTGGAGTGGAACATTTTAAAAACCTTTTCTTAGTACGCGTCTACAGACCTACCCCAAACCATGTTAAAAATGTATAGTTCTAGGCTTCTTGGATCCAGAGATATGATTTAAGGGTAAAAACACCCTTGGAGTGGAACATTTTAAAAACCTTTTCTTAGTACGCGTCTACAGACCTACCCCTAACCATCTTAAAAATGTATAGTTCTAGACTTCTTGGATCCAGAGATATGATTGAAAGGTAAAAACACCCTTGGAGTGGAACATTTTAAAAACCTTTTCTTAGTACGCGTCTACAGACCTACCCCAAACCATGTTAAAAATGTATAGTTCTAGGCTTCTTGGATCCAGAGATATGATTGAAAGGTAAAAACACCCTTGGAGTGGAACATTTTAAAAACCTTTTCTTAGTACGCGTCTACAGACCTACCCCAAACCATGTTAAAAATGTATAGTTTTAGGCTTCTTGGATCCAGAGATATGATTGAAAGGTAAAAACACCCTTGGAGTGGAACATTTAAAAAAAAAAAACCTTTTCTTAGTACGCGTCTACAGACCTACCCCAAACCATGTTAAAAATGTATAGTTCTAGGCTTCTTGGATCCAGAGATATGATTGAAAGGTAAAAACACCCTTGGAGTGGAACATTTTAAAAACCTTTTCTTAGTACGCGTCTACAGACCTAACCCAAACCATCTTAAAAATGTATAGTTCTAGGATTCTTGGATCCAGAGATATGATTGAAAGGTAAAAACACCCTTGGAGTGGAACATTTTAAAAACCTTTTCTTAGTACGCGTCTACAGACCTACCCCAAACCATGTAAAAAATGTATAGTTCTAGACTTCTTGGATCCAGAGATATGATTGAAAGGTAAAAACACAATTTGAGTGGAACATTTTAAAAACCTTTTCTTAGTACGCGTCTACAGACCTAACCCAAACTATCTTAAAAATGTATAGTTTTAGACTTCTTGGATCCAGAGATATGATTGAAAGGTAAAAACACCCTTGGAGTGGAACATTTTAAAAACCTTTTCTTAGTACGCGTTTACAGACCTAACCCAAACTATGTTAAAAATGTATAGTTCTAGACTTCTTGGATCCAGAGATATGATTGAAAGGTAAAAACACCCTTGGAGTGGAACATTTTAAAAACCTTTTCTTAGTACGCGTCTACAGACCTACCCCAAACCATGTTAAAAATGTATAGCTCTAGGCTTCTTGGATCCAGAGATATGATTGAAAGGTAAAAACACAATTGGAGTGGAACATTTTAAAAACCTTTTCTTAGTACGCGTCTACAGACCTAACCCAAACCATCTTAAAAATTCATAGTTATAGGTTTCTTGGATCCAGAGATTTCGTGATCAGTCAGTGGTTTTTAAATTTTATATATAGATATTTTAATTTCATCAATGTTTTATTAATAATGGTCAAGGGTCATTTTAGTTTAATTACTTTCGGAATGAAATATTCTAAGCGGTACTATGCTTTAGTTATATTATTACTAATAACTCACTGTAATTAACTAAAATTGAGAAAAATATTTTGTAAAATTCTGTTTTTATTAACGTCACTATAATTTTTTAAATTTTATTTCCTTAATAATAAGTCATGAATCAGGGATTTGAAAGTGGGGGGGGGTCTATATAACTAAAATTTTATAGCCGAATATTTTGGACATATTAAAGAAAAATATTATGAATACCTATTAGTTTCATAGTTTTTTCATATGACAAAAAACCAAATAAAACAAAATAAGTAACAACAATTATTTATTGCATTGGAACCATTATGATTAAGAGAGTTAAATAAAACTCCTAGGTATATATTAATTTTAAACAAATATGGAGAAACGGTATAAAAAACACTACAGAAACATTGTAAAAATATCTTTCTTTGAAAACAAGTGAAACCAATATGAACATATATCCAAGAAAAATAAAACATCTCATAACAAACAGATTACCTTTTAGTACATTATCCTTCTCTTATCTTAGTTTATATAATCTTAGTTCTCATCCATCCTTTCACTATTTACTATTTCACCGCCAAAAATACTTCTTCCCGTAGAAAAAAAATTAATTAACCAAACAATACATTGCGGAAAAAAATATTCTAAGATTGGTAATTTGCATCAGTAATGAATTGAATAAATCACTAAAATAATTAAAACCGCTAAAAATTATCCAACAACATTTTTATTTCGAACTAATACAGCAAGATGGTCAAACTTGTAATGGAAACTATCATAGCAGAGCTGAACCAGTGAAGGGCACCGCTTAAAATATTGAAGCACGTGTTTATGGTTCTTTGATTTACACTAGGCCAAGCCGCTATATTATCTTTCTGAAGTGTATTTTTTATTATTTCGTAGAATGACTGTACAACACTTGACTTTTGTTTACGCAAGGAAATATTTCGGGCTCTTGTAAATTTACAATGTTGGGTTCAGGGTCGTTAACCCACGCTGTTGGTATTGTGAAACTGGTTTTAATTTCCACGTACAAAGAATAAAGAAAAAGTACTCTTGGTTATCATAGACTTATAAAAATGAAGATAAGTAAAGATTCCTAGTCCTCGATTACTCTAATAGCGTCAGAGTCGTGAAAGAACAAGAGTTTGTCAAGAGAGACATAATAGGTGAAATGAAATCTGAGATCTAACCCAAGTCTAAATGAACACAAAGTGTAGATTACAGCTAGTGTCTCTTGGTATTACCAATGACTACATAAATACTATAAGACACGACATGGCCATGTTAAATATTCTACGCTTATTCTTGAGTTGTCCAATACCCGCTAGGTCGCTCTGCTAGAGAATCTGAAGTTGATGTGACTGGCGCTAGGTGGCTCTACGGTCAAACAATGTTGCAGGCGGGTAAGAGAAAACGCACTGATGCCACATATGGGACCAGAGATGCGAGGGAAGGTCGAGAATCGCTTATCTCAGCGCACGAACTGACAACACTGACTATGCTGACGGAAGTAAGTGAGAAGGTTTGTGAGAGAGAGGTCAACAGTTGTACAGTCTCAACCAAGTGGGATGCGTACAGTCAAGCACCTGCTGCTAGCGCTTTCTGATAGTTGTGTGTCAAACTTGTGACGAACAGCACCCGTAAAGCGTAGACTATTTCCCTATCCTATGTCGTGTCTTATAGTATTTATGTAGTCATTGGTATTACCAAGCTCGTATTCACTGTAAATATCATCTGAAGTGTATAGCCGAGGGAAAGTATGTATAGTAATAGGTTAGATTAGATTAGGTTATTTAGGTTAGGTTTATTTTAGACCACAATATACAAAAAATTATAATTTAGTTATTCAATTTTGTATATATTTTGTCAACAAAATACCTTAGGACCCACACATAACCTATTGGTTATTATATTTTTTCCGGTCCGTAGGTAAAACTAAGGACCCTTATAATTTCAATTGCGTATCTGTCCGTCAGTTAAACGACATAATCTTACATACAGGAAAAATATAGTAGTAACAAAAAATGACCTTGCGCTAGTGAGGGGGGTTGGAAATATCGAGCTCATTTTTATATTTAATTACGTTTGGGGTATCAAACAAAACTAGAAGTTATTCCGATTACGAATACGTATGTTTATTTGACGTAAACATTAAGGTGTTAGAGCTAGGCCAAATTTATTGTGTCAGGGACCCCTTCACTAGCTTGACAAGGCCTAACCTACAAATCTAAAAAAAAATTGAAATTAAATTTAAATTGTGGGCAAACGTATAACCTATTATAGTTTGTTTGTGTGATGAATACAACTTAACTTAACCCTTAACTAACATCATGATTTAAAGTTACGCAATCAACATCATACGTCTGGGAGACACCTATGGGTATTTAAATGAAAAAAAAGGCATAATTAATGATCCATAAATGTAATAATCAGTAAAATGGCGTTACATACCTATATATACATAGAGTGGACGTAGAATTAGTTCAGAAACACCTTTTCACAATGTCCTTCACCACGCGTCTCGATAAAAACCATAGATAAAAACTATAAAATAAAGTCACGTTAACAACATCATACGTCTCACAGACAGAAAGTTATCAAAAACTATAAATAGCGCAGCCAAGGGGCGAGAAAAAAAACTGGCAATTTTCACAGAAAAAAGACCAACGTCCGACTGGCAGCTAGACGGCCGGACAAAAACAATAGGTCAAGAGGAGGGGAAATACGCCGATTTTTATTTTCGCCCTCGTCTTCAAGACGTATGATGTTAGTTAAGGGTTCCACACAATGAGAAATACGTAGCGTATAAATTTTAAAACGAGTTTATGTGAGATGTGAGTCAAACAATTCAATAACTATTAAAAAATGGATTGTATTTTTATTGTTTTCTCTTTATTAGGGTGTGTAGGTAACACCAAGGACCCTTATAATTTCACGCGCGTGTCTCTACAATTTAAAATGCCGCTTAAAGGCTTATAAAAATAAGTGTCCCTGTATGGCTACGAATTCTCAAGTCGTGTGGCTTAAACACACGCTGGACACTTTTGTTATTTAAACATGAAAATCTTGTAGGATCCAGCGGGAGTGCGACACCAATACTTACTATAAGAAATCCTCTACATGTTTAGTTTTATAATTGATAGTATTCGAGTTGAAAGTTATTATGATAATTTATTTCAGTTAGGACATACACAATTAATTTGACTACATTCTTCTGTCATTATTAGCATTGTTTTAATTTCTGGGGACACATTATGAATTTATATTTTCAATATCTGTTTACGTACTTTAATGATAATGGACTTTATCCGAAACGCGTCAGCGTTAATACCAATTTTAAGAGTGGGAGAAGAATTTTCTCGAATTAACTCATCGTGTTGTTACATACGTTTCCATCTTCTAAATAGTAATTAATTTTGAATGCTATCAAGTAATTGCTTATTTACAGATATTTATTTTGTTAACCTTGTGTTTATGCTTTTGCTTTATTTGTGTTTGTATTTTGTATTATAATTATCCAAAAGAGAGTATTTTATGTCCAATACGAAAAATCATACAAAATTACGGTTTTACAAAGTTAGTAATCATATTGGAAAATGGTCGTTATTATGAAATTTAACAAGACGATTTTTAAATTCAATTAAAACCTAAGGATGATAACCAATTTAAAGATTTTCACAGGATCAATAATTTATGATATACCAGTAGTACCATGGGCGTACCCAGCGAGGGGCAGTGCCCCCCCCCCCTGGAAGCAAAAAATAAATCTTTATTATACATTTTGTTGCTGGAATTTAATACAATTCTTGAAATAACTATTTTAATAATGAATTGTATATTGAATGACCATGGCTTGCCACCCCCTTGCCCCCCCCCCCCCTAGTTTTGATCCTGGGTACGCCTTTGAGTAGTACCCATTACAAAAAGGCTCATCCTCTATATCAACATTTCAGTTGAATGTATAACTAACGATCACTACAGAATGAGTGATTGGGTAACTTGATCCATCAAAAAGAGTTCAGAAGTCATATGATACCTACAGTAGACTAAATAAATTCACTGCGGCAGACGATGATTCAGCTCTGGGAAACATATTATAGTTATGAGTAGACTTAGATAAGAACTAAGACCTACAGCCACGTTTACTCCAGTAGATAATAGTCTCAAGGTTACATTACAGAGTAGTTAAAGGTATTTGTTCCTGTTATCAGTTCATTCAAAACGAAACAGAATTAGTAAAATAGAAAAACTTTTAAACATTAAATAAGAATGTTCATATAAATTATTGAAGGTGAAACAACAATTGAAAATTATTAGTGTCTGAGGTCAGGGTGTAATTACTTCTTTTTAACCTCAAGGTAATCGTCGCTTTAATAACAAAGAAGTAGATTGGGCCATCATGGTACTTACCCAACCCTATCATATACAAACAGATTCCCTAAACGAAATGCCCAAAGGTACAGATCTCAACGACTTTGTAGGAAATGTTAAATGGTGTTAGTAGATCTAGGTGATGCCGTCCTATCGGATTTCATAACTATACAAATAACATATTTACTTGAGAGGTCGTGTTTAAAATTACATTTTTGTAAAAATTTCGCTACTTATTTATCATCATAGAACTATGGAACTGGTACAATTACATGGAGAATTGATATCTTTCAATTTTGATCTACTTTAGTGTTTTACAAGAAACTAAATAAACGAGATATGAACAAAAAGCGTTTTAAAACAGAAAGTGAATTTTCTGATACTTGAAAATCATAAAAATAAAATATTTGTGAATACAATGTATAATCTTCAAACACATTTGATTTCTTCGAAATTTATAAATAAACAGAACGAATACCAACTTCAGAATGAAGAAACCCAACATTTACATTACAGACGATATTTTATGTATGAAATAGTAACAGTGCCGTTACCATAGCAACGGATTTACAAAGGACTCATAGAGTATGCATTGTACGTAGATACTGATAATCTGGTATGCTTTGAATAACGAATTTCACCATGAATGTAAAATTACAAAGAGATTTTGTTATGTTTATTCATTGCTTTTAACCTAGTTTACGACAACTTTTATATAATTTCTTAAGATAAGTTGTTTTATTATGGCTTCAGATATTATGTGTATGTTGAGAGAAGGGGGGATTAAACACATTAGCACAAGAACTTTAAACACAAAATGGAGGCTAGATACAAAACTAAACATTTGAGGAAGTATGTTTATATTAACTTTTCCATTGGTTTTGATGTGTGAAATCAGTTGCTGAAGATTTGAAACGATTTTTAGAACCAACCTGTTATCATTGCTAACATGTAACAAAATTTGTTTAAAAAATACATTTCTAATTTAGCCTTATATAGAGAAAGTATGGTTAGGTTAGGTTGTGGCGATTTTTAAACAATGGGGGTCTTGTCTGTTTTTAATAACCTCCAGAACGATCACAAATTTCAATGAAATTTATTAGATAGTATGTTTATAACGTATGTATTTTTTGGATAAATATGATAGATCTAAACTAAAATTTAGGCCGTTACTGCCGTACTCCATAGAATAAAACAAGACCAGTATTTCCCATAAATAGTACTTGTATTCATACAACCGCGTTTCAAAGACAAAGTCGCCATCTTCAGTGATGCACGAACTATAATTCGATAACTTACTGCCGTAAAAACACACTGAATTTTATTTTTATCAAAATTGTGCTCTCCTGTCCATAAACAATATTATTTCTTCAAATACTCGGTTTCATTAAAATCAATCAAATAAACCGTGCAAAAAATGCACAAACTTTCTCTGTCACTCATCCAAAATTATTTATCACTAAAAATGACTTTTCAATTATTGTCAGTCAATAAGTGAAAATGAAATATTTATTAATTGAAACAGGTCCTAAACTTGCTTTGCTTGTGTTTAACGATATTTAAAACTTTGCCTATGTACTCTTTGTATTTCCCCATATATAAGAAAAATATATTGGTAACAAAAAATGAACTTGGGTAAAAAATATCTAGTAAAAACATTTTTGGGGTGAGATATTATGTGTGGGATATCAAATAAATCCCACACATAATACTACATTTATGTATGTAATAAATGTATGTTTATTTGGCGAAAAATTTTGTTGGTGTAGGGGTAATTTAAAGTGAAAGATAGCATACCCCCTCACCACTAACTTGAACTCGGTGTAACCTACAAATAGGTGAAAAAAAAATGTCTGGATTTGAAATTAAATTGCAGTGCAAAATCATATAATATAGTTTTTGTATAATGAATATCTTAATTTAAACAACAAATTGAGAAAAGCGTAACAAGTTGCAATAGCAGTTTTTGTGAGATGTTAGCACAATTCAACAGCCATTAAAATATGGATTGAATTTTCA
This sequence comes from Aphrophora alni, assembly GCA_963513935.1. Lineage (NCBI taxonomy): Eukaryota > Metazoa > Arthropoda > Insecta > Hemiptera > Aphrophoridae > Aphrophora > Aphrophora alni. The sequence goes on from OY740773.1 coordinate 9,977,785, forward strand.
TGTATTTATCTTTATTAGGGTTTGTAAAGCCTACCCTTATAATTTCTAGTGATTGTCTTTAACCCCACATAATATTAAAGGGAAAAAAACATTATTTTATGTTTTGTGTAAGGCGATTATGACCGAGGAGTTTTTGCCTTTAAAAAACAAGAAAAAAAACTTAAGGGATATCTTCTAACACTAACCCACGTATAAATTGTTAGAAAAGATAAAAAAGAAATTACGTACAATATTAGGAAACAATATTCTTTAGATATATATTATTACGTAAAAAGGTTTTACAGTTGAGTCGCTGCAAAATCATTTAAATCTAAAAAACACAAACTTTTTTAAGTTTAAAAATAGTAAACTAAATAACAAAAATTAAACATAAACTTTTCTACAATTTATAGAAATATCATTTCGTCATCAAATTCGGCGTTTACTAAATGAAGAAAACTTTTGACTTCGTGAACTCCTTTATGGCTTGTTTAACATGTTGAAGGTGCCGATATCGCAGAGGCGATATGAAGGCAGCAATCTACGATAAAGTCAATAAAGCGGGCGATGTGTGAATTAGTAAAATAGATATTGAGCTAGAAAAGCAAACAAAGTTGTAGGTATCTGGGACGATGTGGTAAGACAGAGGGAAGGTCGTGAACGGACACGTGTATTGGTGAGCAAAACATCGTACAACCTTTCTTATACAGTCACACACCATTTTATTACAATTTGAGAGAGAGAGAGAGAGAGAGAGAGAGAGAGAGAGAGAGAGAGAGAGAGAGAGAAAGAGAGAGAGAAAGAGAGAGAGAGAGAGAGAGAGAGAGAGAGAGAGAGAGAGAGAGAGAGAGAGAGAGAGAGAGATTTAGAAATATAACCGATCTTCAACGTTTACTTTATTGCAACGAGAATAATGAATAAAGTAAGTTGGGCAAAGAAAAGGAGAAGGAAAATTGCAACGGATATGCTCAACATTGCACTTGAAATCTTGACGATTCGCAAATCCAAGCTCGAGAAGGATAGACGTTTGGATTTTTCCCGTTTTTGGGCGATTCAATCAATAATTCCTAAAAGTTACCTTATTATATATATTTTTTGAACTTGTCTTGTGAGAGATAATATTAGAGAGATAAAACTCTAACACTGTTCTCACACAAATTACGTTTACTTAATCAAACGCGTTTCAACAACAAAGTGACCATCCTCAGTGATACATGACCTACAATAAATGAACTATAATATTCCAATTTTTTCATTTTCAAATTTTAGGTTTGATCTAGACCAGTTAACACGTAAAATATTTTACTGTTCGTCTGCTCAATTTTGATATTTTCCAAATTAGCACGCAACTATAAGTTCATTATAGTTATATCATTATATCAGTCACATTACACCAAAATTCTATGCAAATTATTTGTGAAATGTGTAAAGTTTTTTTCTTTCTGATAACTCGTAATAGAAATTATGCAATGAGAGAAAAATGATATTTTTTATTTGCGTAAGCTTTGGATTTTTGTACGAAACTGAAAAAGTTTGACAATATTTGTGCATGGTGAAAAAGTGGATATTTATAATCTTTTTGAAGTTGATTTCTTTTAAGTTAAAAAAACGTACACATATGCCCTGGATTTTCAGTGTAAATTTTTTACAAAATAAAATAACAAAACATTGGGGCAATAAATTTTAAAAGAAATAAAAACAATAAAAGCGTTCAAAAAGCTAAACCAACCTAACCTAATGTTTTCTCAAAATAAAATAACAGAAATCGGGGCAATAAATTACGTTTTAAAAGCCTACAAAAGCTAACCCAACCTAACTTTTTTTCAAAACAAAGTAACAACAAATTGGGGCAGGAAATTACGTTTTAAAAGCCCACAAAAAGCTAACCAAACCTAACCAAATTTTTTCCAAAATAAAATAACAAAAAATCGGGACAATAAATTACGTTTTAAATCCTACAAAAAGCTAACCCTACTTACACTAAACTAACATTTTTTTTCAAAATAAAATAACAAAAATCGGGGCAAGAAATTGCGTTTTAAAAGCCTACAAAAGCTAACCCAAACTAACCTAACCTAAAGGTATAAAAAAATAAAAATCGGTTCAAGAAATTTTATTTCAAAAGCCTACAAAAATTAAAATACTATATATATATATATATATATATATATATATATATATATAAACCTAATCTTATAAACTGATATCCAGAGCGCAGTTCTACCTAAGTGCAGCATCGCCTGTCGAGTCTTACATTAGTTAGCAGGAACGGCCTCAGGGCGTGCCTTCAGACCACTATGGTATGAATAATGAGACGGGTTACTACTATTAATAGGTTCCGCTCGAGATGACGGAATCGCCCTGGATCCAAAAACAAAATAAAACGTCCTGTGCGATATTGTCCATGGGTTGGTCACTAGGTTACAGTAGTTACCTACTGAATAAATGTGTCGTTAATCATTCCATGGGTTGAATATCTAGAATGTCTTGCCATATTCCAAAACTTGTTTGCTTGATTATTAATATAAACAAGTTATTAAATGAAACTTTGGTCATATAACGAGATTTAAATTATTTCAAATACAGGTTTGTTTGAACAGTATTTGAATACATTCTATATTTTTGTGTAGCAAACAGCCGGCCCAATATTTATTTCCAAGACCGGGTCATAATATATCACGACGTCCCCCAACTCGTCGCCCCACTAAACCCCCTCTACTTAGACACCAACAATATTTATTTGCTATTTGGAATAATTTATCATAACATTTTTTTAGCAATACAAATTTGTGTTCGCATCTATTCGATCCCTGATTTATACACGGTCCAAAATTTTATAACTTTTAAATTTTATTATGTTCCAATTTTCAAAGCAGAGTAAATTATCAGTTTCAAGAGATATATTTAAAACATCTCTACAGCTACAGCTACAGTTTACAATACCCATAAATACAACATTTTATTGATTTACTTTTAAATTACAATATTGCAAACAAACTTTAAAAAATACAATGTAACATTTTTTAAAGATTTGTATTCTTGCTTTGGTTTTCGTAAATCTTTGTATTCTTCTTGTAAGGATTAAATAAAGCAATAAAGCAAAAATTTCAAAATTATTAAAATGAATATTGAAAATTGAGCTTTTTGCTTTATTTAATCCATGAATATGGAGTTTCAACAAGAATTATCTGCTGTTACATTAAATATTCTTCTTGTAAATTTAGCAAAGTCAATTTCAATGGAAATTATTGCCAATGAACATCAACGACTTCTGCTCATTGTTGAACGCAGGTAAGTTTCAGTTTACTAAAGCTGTGTTCCTGCTAACAACTCTTATAGGTTCTTAAGATAATCCAAATGTTTGGAAAACAGTCAACAAAGTTATTCTTTGACAGAAAATTCATCCACTCTATGGTTGTTTTTGCTTCTACGTTTTCCAGCAACATGGCGAAGTGTCTTAAATCTTCCACCAAGTTATTACAGTCAAAGAATTTTTTAAATGATTAACATTATGACTTAAGGAAGATTTTTGAAATAGCCTACGATTATTATAACCCTAATAATAGTTCTAAAGAAGTAAGCATTTTACACGTGTCCTAGAATAGGAAATATCAACATTCTACCTACATCTGACAAACTCTTAAAATGGTTTTCGCTGTGTAAATTCACTTAAATATTGAGTTTACAGTAATCTAAAAAAATATTAATTTTCCTGTTTTTGGCGCCATTTCCAAATGTAGCGCCAACGCCAAAGCCCGATTGGCTCGGTCCTTGAAGCGACCCAGATGATAGTTATATCATAAACTTAACTTTAGCTTCCGTAAGATAGATAACTACAGCAAAATGGTTAAAAAAGTTGAAATGTTTTAGACACAAAAAGACCTGAAAAGTGGCCGTATACACACAAACATTTAAAATTGATAAAATATTAGACCAAATATGTAAATTTGGCCTATTTATTTTTTAAAGGAGTAAATTGCAAGAGCTTTTTTTCCTTTAACCTTTTCTTGTTTTTTTTAAGTGAGAAAACCTCTTGGTCATCATCGTCTTGTATAAATAAATATTGAGCTTTACTTGTGAGATAATATTAGGTAAAACAAAAAACTCGACACACAAGATCTTACAAAAATTACATTTATTTAATCAAACGCGTTTCAACGACAAAGTCGCCATCCTCAGTCATACATTAGTTAAATAACAAAACTGTAACTGCTTTATAAAGTTATAGTTTTGGTATTGTAGCTCATGTATCTCTGAGGATGGCGACTTTGTCGTTGAAACGCGTTTGATTAAATAAACGTAATTCTTCTGAGATCTTGTGTTCGAGTTTTTTATTTTATTTTATCGTCTTATATATAAATAAAGAAGGAAAAAATCATATAAAATAAAGCCATATAGCTCTAGAATACTCAGCGTCGATTACCAAAAGAAAAAGATTTGGTCAAGATAGAACTGATAAGTAAAATGATAGAGAGGTATCTAACCCAAGACTACGTAGATCCAGTTGGAATGATCACGCCGGTATTCACTATAAAGTAACCTCTGAGAGTTTTTTTATTAGAAAACTCGTAAAGGAGCGAAAACATCAAGTGTCCACTCTTTTCTGAAAATCCACCAAAAGACCTTTTTACACCAAATAATACTTCTTAACATATCTCACACAAATTTTCAATAAAACACATCCCAGCATTGAGGACACACATGATCATTTAGTGAAAGTTAAATTAAAGTGTCACGATAATTTAAGGTCCTCATTAAAAAGTCCTCGAGTTCACCTTTGTGGTACGTTGCCGCCTTAACAAGACATTCTTCTATCAAGGGCCCGGACCCCGTCCAATCAGTCACGTGACTTAAATTGCTTCTTACACATGGTCGTACATTCCTCATGGTCTAACTCATTATCATAGGTTAACTTAGGTCTTCCTTGGTCGTCTACTTTCATGTTAGACTTAATGAATGAATACGTAGATTTAAACAGACTGTGATTTAGTGAAACTAAACAAGTTTGAAATATTGTTTAATAAATACTGTCCTAAACAGAGGGGAACTTATCTATCTAAATTAATTTGTAATAGTCTGTTGTGTTCCTTCTGAAAAATAGAAAAGTACGAAGATGTAATGTATTTTATTGGCGTTTCCTTTTTAAAATAAATTCGTTTGAAGTGTTTCCAAAAAATCGTAAGTTCATTAGATATGTCGAATTGTAAATATTAAACTTTGTAAACATCAGCGTGGAAATATAGATTTTAATTTAATTAAAGAATTTTAGTATTGACAAAATATTTACACTGTATTTATTTTTATATAATAGAGTCAAGCGTGTGTTACAACGACACAACTTAAAGACATATTAAGAGACAGATATTTTTATAAAGCTGAAATCTTGCGTCGCGTCGCGGCGTCGGTTCAAATTCTACGGACGCATGTGTGAAATAGTAAGGGTTCATGGATTTACCTATGGACCCTATTGAAGAGAAATAAATGAAAATACAATGTATATTTTAATGATTATGAACTGTATGTCTCACATCTAACAAAAGCTGTTTTAAAACGTATACACTCCGCATTTCTAATTGTGTGGTTCAATTAAGTGGTATTCGCCATACAAAACACTATAATATATGATTTCGCACTGCAATTTAATTTCAAATAAAAATAATTTTTATTCACCTTGTAGCTAACGCAGTGTTCTAGTTACAAAAGGAGACATGATACCTGACACTTTAAAATGTAACCTAGGAGAGTAGATTTAGTTCAGTCTAACTTCGCCATTAATTTGACAGTTATCGTTTACGTTACGACATTTATACACGGGGGTGAGTATCGACTGCAACAATTGTTAAATCTCGTTAATTATTTCCGAACTAATTAAGTATTATTTGAAAACATCACAACACAACATTGTTTGACTTGGTAACACGTTGCACGATTTAAACACGCATCAATATGAAATTCCCAATTTACTGTAGCAGAAAAGCTTTTCATTACTACCAACCTTGTCAACACGAAACTGACATCATTAATTTCAACGCACTGTCTGTATATATTGTCTGGATGTAGGTATTCCTAATTTACACATGGTTATGTTGACAGAGACTAGACAACATGGGTTAATGAATACAAGCGTAAATTTAAATAATATCAAGCCGACGTTGTCATGAGAGACTATCTCACAAGTGCCGTGAAAAACCACTTATTTATCAACAATTATTCTGACAAACACTCTCAGTTTAATGATTGGAAAAATCTCATTCAGTGTCTAAAATGTTATCATCAAAATCTGTTTGATTAAAATTGATAAAAATGAACTTTAGACTTTACTATCATAACACCATACTTGACAATTCCTTACGTTCTTTTCTTCAGTAATAAATACCTAACCTAACCGTACTACTGACGTTTTCTCGTTATGTTATACGGATGTTACGCTTATATTTCTCTCAAATAATTTAAAGTTACTTCATATTCTAGAAAGATCTTCAAAGTATCAAAATATATGTTCAAGAATTTTTTTAATTTCATTTTACTCATTCACATACACGTAGTAGGGCCTATAGGAAACTTATGAGAATAGTAAAAAAAAAATCGGTGTCTTTTTGGTCCTTTCTGAGGTACCCAAAGTTCAAAAAACTGTTTTTAAAAACGATGTCCGTCTGCAGTTTGTGGTTGTTTTTTGCTTTACTTTAATTAGTAAAGTGCAAACCATATTTGTGCGTCCTTAAATTTAGTCAAAATGTGTCGAATGTTTATAAAGTAGTATATTCTTAAACACGTTTCAAATTTGGTTAGTTTTTTTATCAGTTGATAGCGAGAGTTGATTTTATTCTGGAAACGTCAAGTATTAAGATATATATATACAGAATTGGTCGCTATGTTCCGATTAAACCATTAAAATGCTATGTTTAAATACATTTTATTAAGAACTTAATAATTAATCCAATTTTAAAAACGTTAAAGGGATAGAGGGATAGCTTTGAAAAATGGAATCATTAATAATCTCTATTCTCCCACAACACTTCTACTTTGTTTACTTTTTTATCACTTGATAATGAAGTTGATTCATATTCTTGAAACGTCGTGTATTAGATTTTATATACAGAACTGGGAAATGATGTCACAGTTTCAATTAAACTATACAAAAGCTGTGTTTAATTACATTAAATTAAAATGTAATTAACTTATTCATAATTACATTAATTTATACACATCGTTACAAATCAGTGTTTGTGTAAATGTGTAACTATGTTGTTTTTTGAGTGTTCCATGACAACGGAGCTTCTCCAATAAAAAACTTGATAATGGCTGAGTAGCCGAAATGGCCGAAAACGACCAAACAGAATATTGTAGACGGTGAGTCTTACATTTATTTATTATTTAATATATCAATATTTCGAATGGCGAATAACAAATCTTATAATTTATACACAATTTAAAATTTTCTTACAAATGTGCAAAATGTGCGTGATTAAATTAAGTCAGAATGTGTAAAATGGTTAGAGAAGTGTAAGGGTTGCTTTGAGAAATGTTATTATTAACTTTATGGTTAGTATTTTTATCACTTGATAATAGAGGGTGATTCATATTCATGGAATGTCCTATGTTATATTTTATATAAACACTATAATTAATTACACTATATTAAAATAATTGCTAAATAATGATAAAATTATAATGTTTAGTTAAAGTCTGTTAAGAAACCCTGTCTACTGTATTCCAAGTCTTTATTTCAAAATAAAGATAAATGTAAATAAATTTTGAAACTAAATTAACGTAATCAAAAAATTATAATCATTTCTTGATAAAGTTCTTGCAGCTTCGTTGTTTTCTGTATCGTTGCAAAACAATAATTTCTCGGAGTTATTTTAATTTACAAACTGTTCTTTACAAGAATAATTACATAATTAAAACACATACAGTTGTCTGAACACGTTTAAAGCACCGTCATCCATTGTAGTTTTCTTCAAGTTAATGCTAATTATATTTGTTCAGAATTAATTAACATAAATTACCTCAAAACGCTAAAGGAGTCTTTTACATCCGAAGATGTATCCCATTAATTATGAATAAAACACATGAGTTGAATATTGCTCGAGTAGCAAATGCTAATGACAGACAGAGTGATGGGAAGAATCAAAGCAAGACATTTCGTCTGCTGCTAAACCTACCGTCGTCTTCAAGACTAATTATATATTCAAAATCTTAAACACACATGCAGTCTGATGTATGTATAATTTATTCTCTCCATAGAGCAAAGAAAATTGTTTCATTTATTAAATCGATTTACGGTTTTCGATTTTTGCAGTTTAATCAGTAAACCGTAGTATAAATATGAACTATTGTACAGTTGTCCTGTTATTGCATAATATTTCCAAATTGTTTTCTCACACCTACACTTCACTTCACTTACTTATTTCCTTTTATCTCCTATTGGAGCATAAGGCGTCCAGAAGAACTCTCCATCTGTCCCTGTCTCCAGCAAGTGCCTTCACTTCTCCCCAAGTCTTGTTAACCTCTTTTGCTTCTTTAATAATGGTCCTCTTCCAGGTTTCTCGGGGTCGACCTCTTCTTCTGACACCTTGCGGGTTCCAATCTAGGGCCTCTTTCTTAATGGTTCCGTCTGGCTTCCTCAGTGTATGTCCTAACCACCTCCACTTCCTCTCTCGAATCTGCAGTTTGGCCCGAATTTGGCCTGTTTCTCTCCATAAATCCTCGTTTGTAATGATCTCAGGACAATGAATGTTCATGATACGGCGAAGACACCTATTGATGAAAACTTGCAGCCGAGACTAACACCTACACAACGTTTTATTAAATAAAAACTTTCCAGTTATCAGGTGAAAATGAAATATAATTTTTGACGAATGTAAATGTGATTGCCCTTTTTATCCAAGTCTCGTGCCATTCTTTACAATATCTTTTCTTAAATTTAAATAAGAATTATAGTTAAAAACTCCACTGATTAGCAAATATAATGATGCAATTTAATTATTTCTATGTATATACAATAAACTTGTGTAAACAAGTTGCATAAACGTTCCGACACAACCAAAGTAAAAATCAAATAAAATTAAACCTTACAAAAAAAATTCAGATCGTTAGTTTGCAAATCGATATGGTTGCTTAGGGTGAGACTAATTAATTAATACCGTATTTATAGTTAAATAGTCTATAAACGAGCTTCCCCATTCGGTAAAGAAGTTTGAATTCACTTATTCCCCACAAAACTAAATACCACTCGGGGTAACCAACTCAAATTGAAATATGGGTGATACCCATATTGCTGATTCACCCATTTAATATACTGTCTTAAAAGTATTAATTCTCCAAGATGTTTTCTATGCAAAAATACATACAACAATGCAACTCTAGATGTGTTCACAACACTCTTATACATTTAACTGTCATATTTCACTATTGGGGAACGTCCTGCAGAGGAAGTTGTGAAAATCTTCAATGTAAGCATAGGTCGAGTTGTACCTCGTTTTAAAGATCTTTGTTAGTTGAACACATTGCCGCAAACCCGGCCTAAAAAGGACAATACTATCATAAATGGTAGCGTCCTAAATTTTGTTTTTCTGAGCGAAATTATTGTAGTGCTAACACACGAGAAATCCCAATATGTTGAATGAACTAATGTAGAAAACAAAGGGTTCTACCTTAGTCACAATGGTAAAGAAAAGATGTAAACACTTAATCGATAGTTCATTTTCATAGTTAGTTAGCATTGTAAATATAAAAGTATGAGACATGCTTTGGATGTGAGATTCCACTGGCAACTCAAAGCCCGAACGATGATTTATCTGTAAGCAACCGGAGGGCCAACATTGATGAGTCGAAGTGATTGTTCCTCACAAGTTGTCGATCGAAAAGCAAAATTGAACAATAGAAATTTTCTAATTTCCAGTATTTTTTATTCAACTCCCTATATATTTCTTATAAATCCAACTCTTTAGGAGCTATAGAGACTCAATGTAGTAAACAATAAATTTTAAGAGGTCCATTTTCTGTACAAAAACTATTAAAAATCGAAAAATCAACAAATAGCATGTTCTAATTAATTAAATTAAAATACCATGTTAAAAATCTACTCTTGTTTGTTCAAACTAACAGGATTTTTTTTTCGTTTTTTACCGACACCTCAGCTACCCTATGATGTAAACTAAAAACAATGATACCACCTTGAGTAATATTAAAAGAACTAAGACTAAGGTAACAAATAATACTCCCTAGTCAATTTCACAAAACAAAAATATATTTGTAACAGCTGTTTCACAGTTAAGTATCATCAGACAACTCGATCATCAGCTGTCTGATGATGCTTAACTGAGAAAGAGCTGTTACAAATATATTTGTACTTTGTGAAATTGACTAGGGCCTATTATTTGTTACATTATAATGGAATTTCACAAAAAACCGACTCTGGTCACACTTAAAATGAACTAAAAATAGTACATTTTTGGTACGACTATAAATTACTAGTATAAAAAGTTAATCAGGATTTTTTTGATTATTTAATTGTTTACTTATTAGACCTGCCACGTGGTTAAAAAAATTGTTTTGCTTTTCTAATTTATAGGGTATGTGTAGAATCTAAAATCATTTTAAAAAACCGTTAAAAGCAATAAGAAATTTTAAAGTTGGCCACCATATTGGAAAAATAGTTGATGGTATCAAAATTGTAAAAACTTCCAAATAAGAGAAAATTATAAGTTCGGGAGACTTGTCATTAAAAAAATAATTAAATACTTTCCAAATAAAATAGCTGGCACAATCGCTCTCTAGACTATAGATTAACTTAAATTTTGAAACAGTTCGTATTTTAAAAAAATATCATACTTAGACTTATCGCACCACACTGACATCATACAGATCTCACCTGATCTCATTAAGTCCAAAACAACATCGGAATGCGATACAGTGCTAACCTAACCTGCCTCGCGTGACAAGCACCCAAATATATACCCAGACTGAATTCCGGTTATATTGAGTGACCAAGGTTAAGCTACCAAATCAGGTAAGGTGAGGTAATACAGTTTAAATGCCACATGATCCGATATCATCTAGGGACGAATTTAGAAACGTTTTGGGAGGATTTTGTGATGTAATAGCTCTTAGATTTACGAGTTCTAATGTATTGGAGACTGAGGGAATGCAATTCAATGCCTGTTCTATTTAGTATGTACTAGTACATATGTTTGCTGATACATATGGAAGTGTCCTTTTAGCATGACATTATATTAATCAGAAATATGAAATGTGCACAGATATTATACTTAAGCAAAAGTATATGTACAGGGTGTCCCGTAAATAAACTGGCAAACTTTAGGAAATGATTCTGTGAGCCAGAATTAGAAAAAAACTGGTCCGTACGTTACTTTTCAATCCCGACGGTGTCAGTAAGAATTTTCACAAAGCTTATTAATTTTTGTCGCTTCAATGCACGTATAGAAGTTTATTTGGTACATGGGAGTAACAATTACATTTAATAGAGATGATTTTGATTGAGAATGTTATGACTTAGTTTATTTTAGTACATAAAAGCAATACATCACACAAATTAATAATGATTTTAACTTAGAAAGTTATTACTTAGTTTATTTTTGGTACGTGGTAGCAACACATCACATATACAGTAAAAACAATGCTTTTAAAACTGAGAAAGTTATTAATTAGTTTATTTTGGTACAGACAGGAACACATCGCACATTAATAAAAAAAATTGAACTAAGAATGATATTTCTTAGTTTATTTTTAGCACGTGGCAGCAACACATCATATACATTAAAAATTATTTTAACTAAGTTGTTGCATAGGTAATTTTCTCTCCTCGTTTCAATTTTCCGTTCATCTCAATTCGATTTCATTACACTACAAAAATTGCCGAGAGTTATTCGCTTTAAAAAAAATTAAGAATAATTTTTTTTCAATAAACGCTAATTTTCCAGGTATCCGACCTTTTTTACAAAAAAAAATAATAATAATAAACATTATAACTTTGTAACTTTGGGAATAGAAAATATATGTTGACAGGAGAGATTTTTTCGAGTCAGTTCATTAGGTGAAATCGTGGCCTTTTTAAAGTGAAGATGAAGCTTCGTTATGTTTGGTATTTAAAGAACAGCAAAAAGGATGAAAAATCAGGTATAAATTAATAAATCATCGACACAATTCCATTTTAGTTTAAAGAATCTTTCCTATATCTCAACATAAAAAAATAAGAATTTGATTTTTTGGTCCCTGGAAGTTTCCATTTCTTATTTCTTAAGGATATCGTGACACCTTCCATTGAAAAAATGTCATTCCCACTTCAGCGCGTGTATGGACGCTGAAAACCGCGATGGTTTTGTGCATTTAAAAAAAATGTAGCTCTAGATATCATCCAACTTTGAGTTATCGTATAATACAGAGCAAAGAGATAAATCATCCTAATACACAGCATTAAAAATCGATTTGTACGTACACTAGCGATACCTATCTTATAAGATAATTATCGCAAATCGCTTAACACCTTAAGATATGTATCATATCGTTCTAGCGTGAAACCGGTCTTAAAGTTTTTTTAACTCTTTTAGTTTATAGCTCCTAATGTTAGTCATCTTGAGTGGAATATCCTGAACTACTTGAAATGTTGGTTCAGAATCAGCTGTTTTATTAAAATGAATTCAAAACATATTTGACCATTACGAGATATCGATTAGTATAAGTAGGATTGCTTGTACATGAACTGTGTGCGGTTGTCTGTGCTTATGTTTCCAATAAACTTGATATTGGTTACAGTGAATGAAGCTTTAACAGGATTCAGCTATTAGTGTGAACAGGGATTCTGTGTTACTCCGTGTCCAATTGGCTATCTGTCTGACCTAATTTGGTAAATAAGATAACAGATTTTAGTGATCGAATGATACGGATTGGGTTTAATTTTAGTATTTTTCATTTTCCTTATAAGTCGTGTATATATTTAATGTGCATTTTGGTTTTGTTTATTTAATTTATCATTTCATAAAGGTTAATTGATATTGTTTCATTTTGAGATATTCAACCTTTAAAGCCGGTGTCCGTTGGTCATTTTAAACTTGTAACCGTTAACTGTTTTGTTCGGAGACTTATGTATACAGTTATTGCTGATGATTATGTTATTATTATTTTATCGCAAGAACCACCAAATTTTATTTATTAAAATAAATATTTATAATCGGTATTAAACTTGTTCCACAATTATGATATGAGAGACACCTGATTTTTTTTTCTGCCAGATAAGAATGTTTGTGTTGATGATTTGATTTATTGTAGAGCTGTGAAAAAATATTGGTTCAACGTTTGTTTACATTTTTTTATGCATGATTTAAAGTTTTCGAAGACTGTGGAAATGGTTGTTGCCACACAATGTTTTCTCAATTTTATAACAAATTTATTTTTTTACATTGTATATAATAGCTAAGCTACACGAAGAAACATGTAGATCTAGCTCGGAAACCTGGGGATTGCCTCGTATGTAAGTGACGCGTTCTAACGTACTGTGGTTGTGATCCGGATTGCAATCTAAAATGTAATCGGGATCACTGGCCTAAAGATATCTAGGAGGCTGATCTACTAATCGAAATAGAAGGCCTATAATGTAAGAGATAGGAATCTGAGTAGACTGTAATGTGCGGAACAGCTCCTCAATATATTGATTTATAGATTTTACTGCGAATTTTCTAAATTATTATGCGCGGTAGGTTTCCGCTAATGGAGTTTTCGAGATATCAGGAAGGCCTAATAATGTGTCGAACAGCAGAAATATTTAAATGGGTGTGTCGCACATCGGGCTATAAGCCTTGACCACCACTTATTACAAGTAGACTTTTGTGGAATCAGTTTTCATAATTAAAATAATAAGTCCTTCAAATGATCCTAAATTAACTCATTAAGATTTTAGACTTCGTAGGAAATGGTTGATAACGTTAATCCTATCATGTGTTACCTCAATTTCTGTATCAAATTATTTTAATTTTCACCCCAAACAACCATAAATCGTTGCACATAATTGCATTAAGTGAGCCCTTAAAGGTAAAAATTTGTGAAAAAGTTAGATGGATGTGCAAGACGTCCTATTAGCTCTAAATGAGCATTTACAAAATGTAATGCATTGATTTATTCTTTATGAAGCCGATGAAATCCATACAAAACAACATTAAAATTAGTGCTATCTTGATGCCTAAATCATAACCTCACTGCTACATTTTTATTTTCAGTTTTTAACAAGTGTTCATAAACATTGAAGAAATATATACGCATACACAACATCGAATTTGGGATCAAAATTATAATTGAGGAATATAAGGGGTAAAAGTTTTTATCAAAAACATTCCCTATCTAAACTTTGGACACTCACAAAATTTATTAACATGAATTTTTGATACTGAATTCAAATCTAAATCTGCAACATGATTTAAACATTATATACAATACAAATAAGTATTGAACTTCACTTGTGAGTTGTTTTAAAGTTAAAATAAAACTAGTACACAACATCTCACAAGAAATACTTTAATTAACACAAACGCGTTTCAAAGACAATGTCGTCATCTTCAGTGATTCATGACCTACTATAATACCATTATAGTTATGGTTTGATTACTGTAGGTCATGTATCACTGAAGATGGCAATATCGTCGTTGAAACGCGTTTGTGTTAATTTGCGAAAAACTGTGTTCAAGTTTTGTTTTAATTTTGATTACAAAGAAATCATAGTCACCGAAACAACATATTGATTTATTATTCCCTACATAAAAATTGTATACATTACCAAAAAAAAATCAAAATGTATGAAACTGTAATAAGCATTTTAGAACTCTAAACTACATTTATCTAAGGCTATAAATCAAATGGTATGCTAGATTTTATAGAGTAATGAAAAACATTCATCCTTTGCACACAACATTGCCTTATTTTGTAAAACACAAATCAGTTTCAAACGAACAGTTCTAGTCTACCACATACCCAAAGCTACTCTACTTCCCTCGGGAGTTCTATGGTCACTCTTTGACAGCCTTTAGCACCGCCACTATTTCACTCAGTGTTAGTTTTCCTTACAACATAGCGGATTATTTTAAACAAAACAGATTTATGTCTAACGAACGATTTTGGTCTCACACATTCAAAACAATTTGATAGGTGGAATTAAGGTACTTACCCAGTTTCATCATACAATGTAATACAAGCAGATCCTCTAAATGTGATACCGAAATTGATCTCTTTGATCACGTAGGAAATGTTAAACTGCACCAAGGTCAAGGCATCTTACTCAGTAGGGTTACTTTGTCCACTCTCTACGCTTCTGTCAGTAATTAGGCTCTACCAAATCTCGTATTTATACAAAAATCACATTTTTGGGGGACATTAGGATTCGAAATTAGATTTTTGACTGTAACTATATTATTTATCACCCTAGAGAGTTGTAGTTGGTATCATTACGTGAAGAATGGTATTCTGCAAATTTTTATATAATTTAGTTTGCGAAAAGTTCGATAACTCACCAGATGGGAACAAAAGGTGTTTGAAATTACTACAATTTAACATTTTCAATCAGATTCTTTTGAATTTCAATAGAGTTCTACATGAGTACACTATGTATACTCTACAAAATAACAGTACAAAATGTGTAGAGTACAAAATGTATCTCTACACTAAATTTCATGTTCCTATCATAATTTCTGTGACCGCTATCATGTTTCCTTATAGATCGCAAAGACGATTAAGGCGACGGATGGACAGAAAAATCTCTGTTTCGATTCCTTGAGGTTGTTAAACGTGAATATCAGTCAACAATGTCAATTTGTTTCATCCCAATGTATTTAGGTTAAGAACTTTAAGTATTTTATATTTTAAGTTTACATTTCGACAGGAGTTACTACCATCACCTTTAATAGTTCTTTCCAAAACATGGGATGACTGGAAGGAAGGTAAGGTATCGGTACGTCCGAAACAGCTTTTTTGTTACACAGACGGATCATTGCATGATCAACAGTCTGGATGCGGCGGGTCAAACCATCGAAGCAAATTTTGAAGCTAGCTTAGTTAGGTTTTGTACAATATTTCAAGCTAAGATTTGCGTGATCTCATCAATTGTACATAGAGAATTAGAAAAAGGACATGAGGGTAAGGACATTCTAATACTGTCAAGACAGCTATGCAGTAATAAAGCTCCTCAGCTCCATATAAATCTCATCCAAACTGGTATGGTATCTCCTCTGCTCCCTATGTGTCCTGTAAACTGCGAACATGGTGTTCCTGGAATACCTGAGTTGCCAGTAAAAACCATTGATGAATCAAAAAAAAATTAAGGTAGTCATTGTCCATGATGTGTAATATACTAATATAGGATTAAAAAAGATAAGTAATTTGTACAACAAATGAAAACATGCTAAATTCTAGTGTAAGCTAAGTAAGATAGTAGTGTAAAATAGGCTAAGTAAGGAATTAAATAGCCTATAAAATTTATTGCTTTATTTTTAGTCCTACATTAATATTTACACATCCTAGACTATGCCTACTTACATAGACTATACTTACTGTTTTCATCTTGGTTCAACATGGGAATTATGTAAAATGCTTCAAACGTCAAATATTTCAATCGTTTACACTTTAAGGGCCTATTATTCCTTAACGAGTGTAATCAAACAATAACCAAGAATAAAAACGTATTAAAACTTTGAAAAGAATCCAAAAACATTATAAAAATTAATAGTCCTAATGAGACATTAAAAGTTGGCGGCAATGTTGGAAAATGGTGGCTATTTTTCAGAGTTTTAAAAACATATATTTAAGTTAATAGTTTAACAGTTATTATATACAAATAGTGGTCACTATAAAATAATTACAATGTATTCTAATGAAGCTATGTCTAAAATAATGCATTTCATCTACCAACTCTCAAGCCTTTTGATAATTTTGAATTGTAATTTTACTTTAGATTAAGTACAACATTTGTTTCATTGTAATGGCTGATTATATATATAACTATATATATAACAGATTTATGTCAAACCTTCATTATATTCTATCATATTACAAAATTGGTTTTCCCTGTCAAGGGTTTCAGGTCACCCCTTGACTGGTTTTACTACCACTGCTATTTTAGAGATTCCAAGCCATTGTATATCAATTCATTTTGTAAAATATCAAACGAAAATTCAGGTTTACCACGTTTACAAAGTTATAGTCTTTCATCTCACAAAGGTTGTGTGGTCATTCTTTGATCCGTCCGGTGTTTGAAAGTGTATTTATAAATGTACTTTGTTATTATTACATAAAACAAAACGAACAAGAATTAATTATTTTACTGTTATTATTCTTGTGTTCTATAACTCAGTTCAAGTTTATACAGTTTTTCGTTGTTACATGAAAATGTACTTAAATTACAATTCGACGTTTTGTACAGAAATCTTGTCATATTTTATATGTCTAAAGAAATATCTCATTTAGTTCATATATATTTACTCGTAAGTTATCTTCTTTTTTTGTGATTGGATATTATACAAAAAGATAGTTCAAAAAGTTATCTGAAAATATTAGTTTCGAAAAGTTAAATCCTAATAAATATCAAAAGCTATTAAACGCGGGTTTCATTTTTTCACAGTATTATTAAAACAACACATTTTATCTTATAGACACGTAAAAAAATATTCTTTTTATTGTTAGGTATATACTCCCCCACCCACTATTTTTTCGGCTACATTTTATGTCAGATTGTTTTTTTAACCAATACCACCCATTAGAAATTTAAAACACTAACTTTTTATGTCTAAAAATTTTAGGGGATCACTCTAAGCCCAAAATGTAGGAGTTAACTTCAATCATTTAATTTCATAGTTGGTTATGGGACACCGTATTTGTTTTCTAAAAACTGTCCTTAAATAAAATCTGGAAAATTTTTTCAAGATATCAGTAGGTTAGATTAGCATAACTCTAAAACGATACGACCATTTTCAGTTTTGATTCTACCAGTTAGAAAAACTGCGTTAAACAATATGTTGCATAACTCCCTTTAAAACCACCATGTATATTTTCTTAAACGGGGTTTCGTAATAATTTTTTTTTAAAAGACTGGAAATTATCTTTCTTAGAATACACTGTTACGAATTAGGATAGTTTTAATTAGGAATATAGTATAAGTTCTTCTTAAGAAACCAGAAAGACAACAATTATGGTGACAGAACTGGAAAACTGAGGAAATGCTTACCTTGGAATTGCTTGGAATTGCCTTGGAATTGCTTACCTTGGAAGCAATGCAGACGTCATTGATGCTACAATAATATATAAAATAATGGGTGGAAGCAAACTTCGTCAGTAGGCCACGATTGATCAAGTGGAGATACTGGAGGAATTCTTGAAGATAGCCAGACGGATTTGGCGAGTAAGAGCTTCCTGGGAGAATTGAGACTTTGGACGAACATCCACAAGAATTGCAAACAGGATGAGCAAACTTCGTGTATTAAGAAACTTGTTATTATATCAAAGTCAGATATTAATTAAACTATAACGTAGAATCAGATGTGTGAGTCACATCTATCAATTAGTCATTCTGGATTAATAGTAATAATAAGAATATTGTAGCATTTTAATAAGATTGGTTATTCTTGTTAATAAAGGTTAATTGAGTACTGTGATATTATATTGATTATATTTTTTAAAAAGGAAGAACTCATGCAGTTTAAAGGAACGAATTCTAACAACACACTTGACTATATTGACACTAAAGACGACATTGTGAATGCAGGACGTAAAACAAAGATCCTCAGCTTTGAAAACATAACCTTCACGAAGAACGAAGCGAGAGAAAGTTCAAATAAAATATGAAAATAAATGTCAAGGACAACTAAATAAAATCAATATAAGCTTTGACAATGTTTTATTATACTTGATAATTAGGTCAACAAGGTCTATTCCATACATATTAATGGCAACATAAGTGATATCATCAATAATTTGACAAAATATTTATCTTTTATCTTTACTTTTACTAAACACTTATCTACATATGATTTCGATTATGAAGCAAGATATAGTTATAAACACTAATATAATCTTGTGATAAGCTTATTTCTGTAATAAGTTTAATTTAAATTTAACTAAACTTTTGAAACTTATATTTTTTTCACATAAAGGTAAACTAAAATATATGTAAACTAGCTGTATATATTTGGAATTTGTAATTCCAATTGAAAACACTGATTTTAAATTGAATATTGTAGCTCATGCATTACTGAAGATGGCGACATTGTCTTTGAAACGCGTTTGATTTAATAAATGTAATTCTAAGAAATGGTGCTTAGGTTTTATTTTAAAATTATTGCATTGTGGAAACGTCATCGAATCACTGATTCTAATTAAAGCTTAATAATTCAGTTAAATTCCGTCATGTGATCCATTTATTGTGTTACAAACACTACCGCGGTTTCAGATGTTTCAATCATCCATCATCAGGTGTGATATCACTCACGAGAGATTGTTATAAACATATATATGTTTTTATATTCGTACTTGATTACACTGCGGAGGTGTCTAGTCCTTTAGTCGAAAACATTCTCTTATCTCTTATTTTCATTGCTGAATCAAATATTATATTCAAGTTAAGACGGTTTATAGTTTAGAACATATTTTGGATCAAAATTTATTGCTTTATAAATTAAAAACTCTTCACTCACACGCAAGTACCCACTTTTTTCGCAGACTTTATCACCATCATATTTGTCTCCAAGTCGGTGTATTGTGTGCAGGACTAAAACTAATCTTCATTAAAAACAAACAAAAACTTTAGAGATGAAACAGTTGTCTACAAGTTGATATCCGACGGCAGCTCTAAATATTAGACTACATTGGTCATTCGTTTAGTAAGAGGTTTAAGTATATTTGCCTAAATCAAATCTAAATGAACTAAGGTCAATATTGTTGATATAAATTATTTTATAACCGTGTATATAGGTAAATTGTTACATCGTAAGATGTAGTTAAATGTCCTCAGTTACACTTTTACTTACACAGCATACGAAGTATAGGTTATGTTTGATAATACCAAAAAATCAACCTCCGTTTGATAACTGATCTTCACATTTCGTGGCTTCAGTAAATCAAAAAAAAATTTGAAAGCCGACCGTCAGTCGACCTTGGTATCGTAGTCGTCTGAGGCTATGAAACTACTACAGTAACATGGAACTTGCTATGGAGGACTATATTGTACTCATGTTGAAATAATGAAAAATCTAATTAAAAAAGTCAAACTGGCGCCCATTTTGAACAGTCTTGTGTTCATGTATCGTGTGTATTTCAACTTCACACGAAGTAGATGAAAATTTGCAGAGTTCAATTCTTCATGTAATGGTGCCAACCGTCTTTACGATAACAAATAAAAAGTAACCTTTATAAATGCAATTTCGAACTCTGACTTCCAAGGAAATGTGATATTCGTATAGTTTCTAGATTCAAGGCAAAGATTTAGGCAGTCAGATGGCAATTTCTTCTTAAAATATATTGAATACAAAGTATAGAGTAATTTTTGAAACTAAAAAAATTGGACAACTAAAAGTGATGTTCCCATTTCGTGTTAAAAAACTTCCAAAACATTAAATTTGATGAATTTATTCAGATTTCATATCTGGATGTAATGGAACCAACCCCACCTCTCAACCATTAAAGATAGCAAAGTTATTTTCAAAAATATTATTTCAAACTATGATTATCCAAGAAAATGTGATATTTGTATAGTTACGAAAACTGACAACTGAACCATAACACAAGCGTAGCGAGTGAGAATTATTAATCTCATCTAAGAACCCCGTTAGAGCCTAAAAAACATCAATAAAATAGTAATAAACACAATTAATTACGAGGTTCATAAAACCTGTGTAACAACTGTTTTAAACAAACTTACCCTACTGGATAAGACCCATTCATCTACCAATACAATTTAACATTTCCTACAAGGTACAAGAAACCAACTTTTTGGAATTGCGTTCAAAGGAACTTCTTGTATTATATTGTATGATAGAACTGGGTACCAGGATAGCATCCATCAACTTGTTGTCTTCTCTCTCACTATAGAAATTTATTGTTTTATTAGTTCATCGACCATAAACATGGTACGCAGTAATAGACAAAAGCTTGGGAATAAAAATAATAATGAGTTGAAGGATACAGACGATAAAAAAAATATAAGGTAACAAAACAGGAAAAAAATATCTGCTATTTTTTTTTATTTTTTATTGTTGGCCTTGAGCTAGTTATTAGTATAATCAGATAAGCCAATAAAAACAAAGGTCTGATAAAATAGAATTAGTAAAATTAAGATTAACATTTCCTACAGACAATTTATTAAATCAGAAAAGTTTAAATACTAAATTTTAAATATGTTAAATTTGAAAAATACGGGAAACTTTTAATTGTTAACAGACGTTTATGAAAAGTACAAATTAAAATATTAAGTTTAGACGTAAAGTAGTCAAAATTCTAAAATTGAACTTTAAGTGAACTAAGGTTTCAAAAAAAGTTGAATTTTAAGAAACGCTAGCTTGTAACTAAACAAAAAATGATAGTTTTTAACAAAAATCACTGATATTTCGCCTGTTTACTAAAAATCGGGATTTATTAATACACAACTTAACCAAACTGTTAAAAAAATATGAAAAATATTTTTTGTAGTGTATTGTTTAGAATCAAATCCAAAATTGTAACATAAAATTTGTTTATTGATTAAAAGATATAAAACAAAAAGTAGCATGTTATTACAAAATTGTCAATTACAATCAAACCATCTATAATATACATCCAGGTGAGCTAGAAACTTAACATTTGGCAAACTTATAGCTTTTAGCCAGTAACCAATCAGATAATTCCAATAAGTTCAGATTTTAAATTATTAACCCTGAACGAAAATATCGGACGGAACTTAAAGTCAGTTTAGACCTGTTTTTTAATGTCTATTGGTGGGTGAATGTTATCGAAAAATAAATTGCACCAGGAGTCATGGATTTGGCGAGAGAGTTTTTTTTCTGAATATCCATTGGTTATATTTCAGATAGAGCTAGATTTTTCGATGTTTGGTAAATTTCGTATTGTCCACTATTTAATTAATCTTTTGATACACTTATTTCAGCAAGAATCATAACATTTGGTAAGATTGTTCCAGCTGAAATGTGCCAAATTTGATGATTCTAGATGTCCTGTAAGTGTGTCAAAAATTATTATATGGAAATTACTGTTTTAATTTGTAACTTTGATACAATGTCAACCACCACCCATCCTTCTCTCCAACTTATAAAACTCAATGCGTGTTTGGAGGAAAGCTCCCAACGAGCCAAATCGAATCATGTCCATACAATGGCAATAATAATATATTAGTAGCATCTAAATATCACAAATGAAGCACACACAAATCTATCTAAAGTATGTGTATCAATATTGCAATATCTATCAAGTATATTAAATGTTGAGCTTGACTTGTGAGAAAAATTATACAGTATAACAAACACACAGAACACAATTCTCACAATATGGAGAGTGAGGGAGAGAAAGAGAGAGAGAGAGAGAGAGAGAGAGAGAGAGAGAGAGAGAGAGAGAGAGAGAGAGAGAGAGAGAGAGAGAGAGAGAGAGAGAGAGAAGAGAGAGAGATAGAGAGAGAGAGGATAGAGAGAGAGAGAGAGAGAGAGAGAGAGAGAGAGAGAGAGAGAGAGAGAGAGAGAGAGAGAGAGAGAGAGAGAGAGAGAGGGAGGGAGGGAGGGAGGGAGGGAGGGAGGGAGGGAGGGAGGGAGGGAGAGAGATAGAGATAGAGAGAGAGAGAGAGAGAGAGAGAGAGAGAGAGAGAGAGAGAGAAATTCTTAAATATTTTTAATAAATTTATATAATATTGTCGATATTGTAAATTATTCTTATAATTTTCTTTTGAGTACAAGAAAGTTAATATATCAACAGAAACATGCTCCTTATGATTTTTACTTCAATGAAGATGTACTGAGATAGCAGCTGCCAAGATCTGCAGCTGTAGCAGAGTTTAAATTACTTAACAGGCACGACTACCTTAAGGTGCATCAACATCGCAGCAGATTGACAGAAAGTGATGCCTGTCCCTCAGTCACGATAGAAGAATAGATCCCTTACACTTGCAGTAATGCACTTAACTCTTTTACATTGTAAATAACAGCATAAGAGGTCTTTTATTGGCAGGCACGTTGCTGATGCGCCAAAGGCTGACGTTGGGTAAGTAAGTACATAGCAGCTAATACGAAGACATGATTGAAATCGATCATCTATTATTATATAATTCCCACCACACTCCAAAAATTATATCTAGAACCTACACAAGGTGGAACAAAAATTTCAAACAGCTGCACATTTTGAAAATATCTAATCACAACGTTTCGAGAATAGGGATCAACTCGCGTTACTAAGTGATAAACCTAGAAAATGAGAGTAATGAGAAGTCCGCCGATTCTAAAAGTTAAAG
Organism: Aphrophora alni; assembly: GCA_963513935.1. Lineage (NCBI taxonomy): Eukaryota > Metazoa > Arthropoda > Insecta > Hemiptera > Aphrophoridae > Aphrophora > Aphrophora alni. The sequence goes on from OY740773.1 coordinate 10,001,243, forward strand.
GAGGAAAACAGAATTACACAAATTCGTTTTAAAGTTATTGAATAACGGTGGGTTCATTTTCTAAAAATAGTTTATTCGAAGATTTATCATCGTGTTTTGTATGTAAAAACTAATACACAACTTTTCGAGACTAAATATCAACTGTCGTTATTAAGTAATAAACCTATGGGGAAAAATTAACTGAGCTAAAATTATCTAAAATGGCTTAGGTTCATGTTGAAAACAAAACTAAAAGTACCAATCTAAGAAATTCATTGGGCTACTTGGCTATGTTCACTCTTTTTAAATATTTAATGTTCTATAGGCTTAGTAAATTGGAATGTTTAGGTCTGGCTTAAGCTTTGGTCTGCTTTTTTTATATTAATAGTCTTAGTTTCGGTCTCCAACATGGCCATAAGCCGTTTGGCTACGTTAGCTCTATTATTGTTTAAATGTTCTGGTTTATCAATTGATGACAGAAGTTGATCATTAGTCACAAAACGTCGTGTATTATTTTTGCGTTCAGAAATATTGATAAATGTCCAAATAAACTGTATCTATAATATAAACCATTAATTTTAAAACTAATTTATATACTCTCAGATTTTTTTTTTTTTTTTTTTTTTTTTTTTTTTTTTTTTTTTTTAGAATTGTTGAACATTTTATGTTAAAGCGTGTTTATCAGAAATCGCAATAAATAAAACTAAATTTTTATAAATTGGCAAAAAGTTGTCCTATTTCTGTAATTTTTGTGCAGTATAATTTCCAAAATTTGGTCGATTATCATAATGAAAAAGAGTACAATAATTGACCTGTTGCACTTTACTTTATTATAGGCGTGGCGTTTTAATACTTCAGGTATACTATCCTACTTCTTAGAAATATATTCCAATATTACAGTTGTTATGAATTGTTCATTATTTCCATAACATCAAACTGTATTAAATATCAATTGTAAAATATGTACTTCAAAATTCTACAAAGGTAGTTGTAAATTATCATTTAATTAATAATTTAATAAGAACTTCCAGGAGTGATTTAGTTATTTAGAGACAGATTCTCAGAATCCAGTGATACGTTGTACTTAACGTGATGATTTTAGTTGCATCTCCAATGTAAAGTAGAAGATCGTTAAGTGGTAAAGCAGAAGGAAGAGACAGGGACTAAAGAAACTGCTTCACTGCATCTTACTTTGATAGATAAATTGCATTCAGCGTTTCGTCTTTCGATTTGTGTTGTTCGGTCACTTTTGTAAAGTAGAAACTTCATTTTTACCATTTGATCTAAAGACATTTGGTAACTCTAATTTAAAATAAAAGCAAATGGTTCATAATAGATGTTTTCTAAAAAGTGAAGTGTAGTGAAATTGTTACATGGAAAGTTGAAAAGATCTATGATAGAAAGCACTGGAAATTTTTTCCAATTACTTAGTTGTTTATTTTAAACTTTGAACATATGTCCTGAAATTTTTGGTATTTTTTAAATGGAGGCCGTTAAAATGTTTAATGTTGAATCTATTAAAAACTAACTTTTTCAAAAATGTACAAGAGACGAACAGTTTTCTTTTGTAATGACGAACAAAATGAGTTATTTTTTCAGTAGCTTAATGGATATTCGAGTTATTGTTAAAAAACTGATTTTATTTATGATTCAAAAAGACATTTTTTTTTTTTTTTTTTTTTTTAAATTAAATATAAATGACATTGAAATTTTAAACTGCAGACATTTTGAAAACATACAAACTAAGTCTTAATTTTTGTTACAATGATTAAAGGTCACACACACACACACGCACACACACACACACACACACACACACACACACACACCTACACACACAAAATATCAACTTTGTACTACATATCTAATTTACATACAATTTTAAAATTTTAATTTTTTTAGAGAAAAACAAAATTGCGGACAAACAGAAAACATATTTTCGTCAAACTGCTTCAAAAAAAGCTGTTTTCAATATATGCATTGAGTTGCTAAACTCATTCTTTTTAGTCCTTGGACCAAAAACATCAGCTGAGGTCGAGGTCATCAGCTGTTAATTCGTATATACGAATGAATTAACGATTGTAAAGCATCTATAAAAACAACCGACACTCTCGATTGTAAATAACCGTTAAAACAGCTGTTACCATCTATTTGAAGGCAAAGAGGTTATAACATTTTAATATTTGTGAAAATGTTTTCTTCTATTATTTGCAGTATAACGAAAAACATAGTTCGTCGTTAAACTTGAACTTGTATTGAAAAGCTTCACTTTTGGTCCTAGTGATGAAATAAATATACTATTTAGATTCATAGTTCGTAGAGACTTTTTATTTATTTTGACCCAAGTAACCATATCCTGAATTTTTTGAACATAGTTTGGAAACACCCTGTATATATAAGTAGCACGTTATATTTATTTGTAGGTGGTTATAAATCACTATCTTACTGAAATAACATTTTAAACTGTGAAGTAACGTGATTAATTCAGTGTGACCGTTAATGAGTTATATATTTGTATACTTAAATAATACAGCCATACTATGTAATAAATTTTATATTTATATTATCGATATTAGGATGCCTTAAAATTAACCAATATTTATTTTTTGCTTAATAGTTCAGACTATCTAATTGACACAGACCTCCGCATATGGATTTGCAATCCTCATTACCAATAACTGAGTAACATGACCTTTTCATGAACCACAGCTGGTCATTCATATATCATTGCATGCAGACTTACTACGAGCAATTATAACACATGGAATGTCACAAAGTCATCATTAAGACTGCAGTACGTAGTAATGTTTTATAGTAAATAGTAACGCAACAGATTGTTTCTAATACATATTAATTTAAATAGACTTTTTTATAACCCTTAATATTTGTAAAATGTTGTCTCTTATTTTGTAGATTCGTCGAAAGGATTGTTTCAATTTAAAAAATAGAACAGAGGAGAATTGCAAAATTAAGAAATCCCAGAAAAAACCTACGATTTAAAGTACATAATCACTGTACTTTTTTCTTTTCTTGGAAATCATTAAACTATTTTCCTAGTAAAAGTCACACAACTTCACCTTTTTTTCTGTGACCTAAATTTAAGCAATAATTAACGGCAAAACCTTTTCCAGTTTTGATTTTCGACTGTTTTTTAAAAAAAAGACGATGGTAAATTATACGTCGCATGACCACCTCCAGATTAAATTTTTTGAAAATGACTTCCACATTTTGAAACTAGAGTAATCCCTCTAAAATTTCCAAACAAGTTGGTGTTTTTATTTTATTGAATTGTTTAAAAAAACAATCTGATATAAAATGTGCAAAATATAAGTGGGGAGGGACTTTAAAACCGCACTGTATAACTAAATCGCTTTTCACATGTCTGTCAAAAATATGTAGCATAGAGAATATTATGTGGTGAATCAAAATATCGAAATCGGGTTATTTTGCAGATTAGTTTAGTCATAAAAAATGTTTTTGTTTTAAAATTATGTCCGTCTTGTGTGCAGTGTTCTATAGTCCGGAGGTTAACTTCACCTTACAAAATTATCGTATATAATGAACCCCCCTACCCCTAATCCTTGAATTATATAATAGTTTGAGCGACAGAAGAAAACAAGAATTGGTTAGGGACATAATAGGAAAGATAAAAGAGAGGGATCTAACCCAAAACTACATGAAGAAATGTGTAGATCCAGCTAAGCTTCCACGGGTTCGCCACTCCTGTACTGAATAGATGCTTCGCGTCAAACAAGACTTAAATTTTGTAGATTATCAAAAGTCCCCCGTATTTCGTATATTGGTTTTTTTTAATACACCGATACCATCTGAAACTTACTTCTCCTATAATCGGTCTGTAATAAATAAAATTATACTTTACTTTATAAATCATCAAAACTATATACGTTTACATCTTTCCTTTCCTCTAATAACAGAAAATCGGATTCTGGTTTAAATTATTGTACATCCAACCCCCAAATACGTAATGATCATACAGATGCATAGGGGGAAATCTGCAACAATATTACTAGCGCTGCAAATTAGTTCCCTATTGAACGCATGAATACGTCATAGCAGGTTGTTAGATTATACGGTTTCAAAAATTAATATCTGACCAACTTCTCACAATTCTTCCGCGACCTCAAAATATAATTGTTTGAAGACACAAAGCAGTGAACAAAGAAACTGTTACGACCACTAATAATTAAATAACAATAACCCGTCGTAAATAAATCAAAGATAAGCCCGCATTCACAACTAGACAAATAGGCTTTATTTATATCTATTTGCATGTGTCTTGATATGCTTGTTACCAGCTGGGAAAGAAATATTCAAAGTGGTGAGATCATCGCTTAGAGTCCGTAGGTCTTGGAAAGGTCAAGTTAGTTTTTAGGGTATCTGCTGTGATATTGCCCATTCAACTTTAACTGGAAGTGCTTCTTTATCTGCTCGGACCTCTGAATGTTTGGTGAATCAACTTTGATAAAGTGACTGTTGGAGGATTGGAGTAATTCGAATTTACAACTTTGGAATTTTATTACTTTATTTACTAGCTTATAAAATACTCAGGAAAGGGAATGTTATTTACGTTGAATTTTTTTGGAGAAATGTGAGTTTTTATGATTCCATTGTTGTATTTTAAGTATTGTACAACAAAAACAAGTGACAGAATAGGGCTTTAACTTATTTTACAACATCTCAAGATTTGTTTACCTTAATAGTTAGTTTTTTATAGATCGAAACTAAATATTGTGATTTTCTCATAATCGGACTAACGTTTCTGATCAAATTTTGCCAAAATGTATCTCCTAACAACAGTCAATACTTAATATATTTTCAATATTTATGTACAATTAAAAAAGACGAATAATTTCATATTACAATGCATCCAATTACCATGTAAATGTACAACAAATAAATTATATTATCAATGGCAACATTTACAGTTCTAAAGTCTGAAGCAATTAATTAATTATAACATTTCATCAGCAACTGTAATTAATCATTAGGCTAATTGGCTTTAATTAAGTTGTTACCAATTAGTAGAAAATTATGTATTTTATGATTTGTTATTTCTCTTTTAATTGTTTTGTGTTGTTTTTTTCTTCTTTCTTTTAGACACATTATAAAGAAGCTGTATAAAGTAAGTAGTTTCACGTTAGTACCTCAATTGTCTCAGTTTATATTGATCTGAATGACACTCACTACAGTCAAGAATATCAGAAAGAGTTTTTATAGTCTTTAATGGTTATTCACAGTTCCAAAGTCAGACTAATAGCAATATGATAACTTCCTCTGAAACAGTGGAATCCATTGAGAAAATGAATGAAGGAAGGAAGACGTATTTGCTTTGAAATGTCCAGACAACTTCCCTGTTTATAGCATCACTCTTAGAGGAATGGAGTATCTTCACACTTTAATTCTTAATTGAGAATCTGTCACTCAGTTTTTTTGTAATTTAATATAATTATGTGTATTGGTTTTTGTTCCTTAAATAAATACACGTTATTACAACACTGTTATACTGTTCTTTTTGGCTGGTTTTAATTTGTTTTTAAATAGGCTAGTAAGAAAGTGTGTACAATTTTTTTTCCACAATTTAATATGTAATTATCATAGAAAAAAAATGTTGAAAGGTCACATTTTCCAAAACGACTTAACCTAAAAGAATCATTTAACTTGTGTAAGCGATAAAAGGTTAACCCTAGGTATAACTCCACTAAAATCTTTTGCACCCTTAACGTTATTGAAGTTTGATACCCTGAAATGTTAACACGAAAAATACAATTAAAAAACAAGTAGCAAACTGTATTAATATATTATTTCCAAATTTGTATTCCGTGCCATGTCTCATTCCACCGCTTTTATTATAATTACCCCTTAGTTTCATTATATATTAAATTGGATAATAATTAATTACCCAACCTCGGAGACTAATGTAGTATTAAAAGGCAATTCTATTGTCCACTAAATAACGACACTTACGATCGACCGATTTGAATTCTCCCATGTATATATAATTACTGGAAGTCATCAACATCACCAATATAAACACAATATTTTACGTTTTATGATGGATAGGTGTATTGCGGTTAGAAATCATATTTTGGTCAATCGATATGAGCCGTTGGGGGTGGGGGAGTGAACAAAAATATTTTAATATTATTATTCGACCATTATTTTAATTTTAACCAAAATTATTTTATTTTGGAACATTAATTTAATTTTCAGTTAGGTTATGCTAGGTTAGGTTATGTTAGGTTATCGATGTTATATGTGAGTCAAATCTGTTGGGGGAGGAGGGTGACAATAAAATTACTACCGCAAAACATTTTAATAATATTAATTGTCCTTTATTTTTATTTTAACCAAAATTATTTTATTTTGGAACATTAATTTAATTTTCAGTTAGGTTATGCTAGGTTAGGTTATGTTAGGTTGGTTAGGTTATCGATGTTATATGTGGGTCAAATCTGTTGGGGGGGTGGGGTGAAAATAAAATTACTACCGCAAAATATTTTAATATTATTAATCGTCCTTTATTTTAATTTTAAGCAAAATTATTTTATTTTGGAATATTAATTTAATTTTCAGTAAGGTTAGGTTATGTAGGTTATCGATGTCATATGTGGGTCAAATCTGTTGGGGGGGGAGGGGTGAAAATAAAAATACTACCGCAAAATATATTAATATAATTATTCGTCCTTTTTTTATTTTTAAGTCATGTTATTTTATTTTGGAACTCTGATTTTAAATTTCAGTTAAATAATATTCCTAATTATACTACATGATTTCCGATATAAAAGAAAACCAACTTTTAAAAAAACTAATCGAATTGACTGATTTTGATTAAACGGACGGCCTAACCTTATATTTACAATTGAATGATACATCACTGATTTAAAATAACCGAACTAAAAAAACTTTATAAAAATATTTCACAATCTAATCTCCAACTCGATATAAATTTCGACAGAGTAAATTATTTTCGTAAAAACTGCTGATGTGAATTACTCCATTTTAAACTTCAACTGATTATATACGATTTTCAGTGAATCTAATTATACAGTAATTATTTATTCCTTCAATTAATTTTTAGTTTTCAAAAGCACGTAAAACTAAATTATTAGTAAGGAAATCTCTATGTCACGTTTATGATGATATTCAATATTCAATCCACTGTCAGTAGGATTTGTGTGCAGCTGAAGATGACGATTTAGTCGTTGAAACGTCGTCTTGTATTTGTGTTGCACAAATAACGTGATTTTGTGTGGAAAATTGAGTTTCATTCATTTGTTTAAATTCAATGTAAGAAAATGTTTATCGAAATGTACAAAATGAGAGCGTCAATAATCAACACAGTCGACACCACTTTCTTAATCGAAATGTAAAAATAAACTATTTCATAAACATTTTTAGACAAAACAACAACTATAAATTGTCAATATTATACAGGGTGTTTGAAAAATGTGGGGCAATAATTTACGTAGTGTCAAAATAAGCAAAAAAGTTTATATAGACATATGTCCTATTTCGTTTCGTTTAGCGCCTGTCTCTTTGTATGTGTTTTTTACAAAATAATTCATAACTCCTTAACCAATTGAGTTACAGCATTGAGATTCTGCACAAATGTTCATCTTACTAGCCGCTATCTTTGTGCAAAAAATGAATAAAAAATCTTTAACAGTTTTAAAATGGTGGCTATTTTTTATTTTTGATGGCAAATTTCACGAAAACCGTTAATTCTACAAAATAATTGCAAGATACATAAAATGTTGTAAGTTTTATGGAGATTCCAACGATATCTTATTAAGCTTACTTTGGTCGATGAATAACAGAGACATTAATTTCTTCCTTGCTATACGTACAGTTTTCTCTATTTAAACAATGTAACTGTAACAAATATCATAAAATCACAAATTATCAATACATAAATATTAATTTATTTTCAAACATGTACAAAATGGACACTTTTTACAGAAACGCAACTTTTGTGATTTAAATAATTAAAATAGCCGCCATTTTGAAACGGTTAAAGATTTTTTTAAATTTATATTTTGCACAAAGATAGCGGCCAATAAGATGAACATTTGTGCAGAATCTCAAAACTGTAACTCAATTCGTTAAGGAGTTATGAATTATTTTGTAAAATACACATACTGACAGACACACGCTAAACGAATCAAGATAGGACATATGTCTATATAAACTTTTTTGCTTATTTCGACCCAAGGAATCACTACGTAAATTATTGCTCCACATTTTTTCGAACACCCTGTATATGTGACTTAAGAGTAATGCAAGTTTTAAGCTGTAACAGTTGAAAACAAATATATTAAAATTATATTCTGATACCTATTTATACTTTTTTTTTTTATTCGCTATATTTTGAAACTAAAACCAATATACGATTTTTAATATTTTAAAGTAGCACTTTTTTATGACCGATAAGTTGAGTGATAAATTATTATAATTCCGTCATAGAGTACATAAACTATTGACGAAATGAGTGTTACATTTCGCTTATATATTTTGATAGTACAGTATATAATAATTAATTTGGTGCAATAAGGCTTTTTTTCAAACGTCTCATTAAGTATTTTTTAATATCTCAATAAACTTTACACAGATAATAAGCAATCTAAAAATAGAAATAATTGTTTTAATAGTGAAAGTTGTAAACAAATAGAGTGCATTGAATAAATCGATCACGGTCTATTGATAATAAAATTTGAAATACCCAGTCGTACATAAATCAAAAATAAGCACCCATTCACAGCTAGGCTATTGGTCTGTATTTATATTTGTTTGCATCTGTGCCATTGATATGCGTGTTTCCAGACCGGAAAGAAATATTCCAAGCGATGACGTCATTCGCGGGTCTTGGAAAGGTCAAGTTAGTTTCTAGAGTATCTGTTGTGATTATTGTTCATTCAACTATAACTGGAAGTGTTTTTTATCTGTTTTGTTAGGATGGACTTGTGAATGTGTAATGCATCTACTTTGTTAAAGCGGCTGTTTGGAAAATTCGACAATTGTGAATTGTCAAAATTGACATTTTATTACTATTATTAACCCACATATATTGTAAGGTAGAGAAAATTACGTGAGGACTAAAAAAATCCATGAATTTTATTATTTTTTAAAGATCAATTTTGATATCTCTTTAACCCAAAACGTGGTATTTGGAATTATGTTTGTCGTATGTGAAGTGTTATAGTACAAAACAAATAAAACTATTTTAATAGAATTTGACCCAAAATCAAATTTCCGATTTTATTAAAATAAGATCGAATGATTTTGATAAAACTATGCGTATTAATCTCCGCAAAATGGCGGTTCCAACAAATTTTAAATAAAATGTGTGTGCTTTCATAAATGTTGGCATATCTCATAATCTATGAAGATGATTTCGATGAAACGTAAAATATGAAAATTTAAAAACTAAACTAATGAAGAATTGAAATATATAAAAATTAAATATAATTAAACATTATTGTATATATTACAATAATTTTGTAAATACCGAATGAACCCCTATATCTGGCAAGTACGTTTTGGTCTTTCCAAATTATCCACGAAGTGTACTTTCGGCTTGACACATTAGTTTGGTGAACAGTTCTTCAAATTTCACTACAATTATTATAATATCGATTTACCTACAGACGAAGAGTAAAAACTAGGGGTTTTGCCATTTTTAAACCACAAGATATATCCTAAAACTGTAAAAAAGTGATATCCAATCTTGTTATTTAAACTTTTAACAATTGGGTATTTTTATATAGGAAGATTACTATTGTTATAAGCATTTTCTAAGGATATCTGTTTTAATTGTATCTTTTGTTCTAAAAAAAACATTGGATAAACATCCAAACGTATTTTTCATATTTTTAGACCGCTACATTGAAACAAAGAGAAATAAAATAAACCATTTTATGTCAAAATGGTTGCTTGTCAAAGAAGTTTAAAATGAGTTATATCTTGACTTACTTGAAAATTTATAGAAACAGACTCTTTACCTCTCCCCACAAAAGTCTTTTATTTCCCAAATTAGAAAAAAAAATCCATTAATTTCTTCATATGTAAATTAGAGAGATAAATTTACATCAAATTTCCACCTCATACCCATTTGCTACTTATCTGAAACAACGGATATGAAACTAAACGATTTACAGTGAATCAAAAATATACTAAAATGTATAATAATTGTGATACATAAAGCTCTGTCATCGTCAATTTTGTTTCGAAATAAATTTTAATCTAAGCTCACTGTTGGGTTCATATATAGCACTTAAATTAATATATTCAAATTTAGTGTCAATAGCAATAAGGATTATGTGCTAAAAATCAGTGAAGATATAACAGAAAATATGTTTTAAAATGTACCAGTTATTAAAAATTATTCTTCGCCAAACTGCCTGTTCTATATAACAAAAACGAAACTAACGTTAAGGTTTGAAGGGTACTAAATACTGATAGAACATGGCATTGTATCCTCTAAAAGAACAAAAAATTATAAAACACTAAAAAAGATGAACATATTCAAATACAAAACATGAGTGACAGAATCCTATAGAAGAAATCAAAGTAGACGCCACATGTCAGTCACTCCCTCCCTCTCTAACGATAAGGGTGAGGCTATAAAGAAGGGATGTCTGGACTACTCAATGCAAATACGTGTCTTCCTTCCTCCATTCATTGTTTCAATCGATTCCATTGTTTAAGAGGAAGTAATCATATCGCTATTAGTCTGACATTGGGACCGTGAATAACGATTAGAGAAAAGGGACCATCCTAACTCTTTGTCTGATATTCTTGACTTCAAGGAATTTAATTTACAACTGAGTTATTTGATGTACACATTTGTAACCATTTACTTTGTACAGCTTCTTTATCAGTTCAAAAACAACACAAAACAACAAAAGAGAAACAACAAATCACAAATCAAATAAATAATGTCTTCAATAATTAAACAACTTAATTAAGGGCAATTAGCGTTTATTAATTACCTCATTAATTACCATTGCTTATGAAATGTTGTAATTAATTAACTGCTTCAGACTTTAGAACTGTTAATATTATAGTTTGTGAGTATAGTTTATTTCTTACACACTTATATGAGTAATGTTTATTATTGGATGCTTTAAAATACGAAAGTATTTGTTTATAAGAATTCAACTTTATAAAAATAACTTTCCGTATATGCTAAAGAGCCTTATTTGCATGTTTTAGCTCTCGCTTTTGACCCCTTTCATCTAGTAGTTAGCTCACTCCCAAAGATATTTACACAACGTTTGCCTGTCATTCTATCTAAAATGCAATCTTTTTTTTCAATTTTTATCGAGAAACTGGATATTAACCCCAAAAATATTGGAGCAAAAAATGTTAACTTATGAAAATTAAGCTATGAAAATAAAATATTCTATACTCCCTCAACACATAAAAGCTGAATATATATAAACCCACTGACTGATCACGAAATCTCTGTATCCAAGAAGCCAAGAGCTTTTTAACATGGTTGGGGTGGGTCTGTAGATGCGTACCAGGAAGGGATTTTGAAAATCTTCCTTTAAGGGTGTTTTTACCCCAAAGGCATATCTCTGGATCCAAGAAGCCTAGAGGTATGAATTTTTAAACATATTTTGGGGTAGGGCTGTAGACGCGTACTAAGAAAGAGTTTTTGAAATGTTCCACTCCATATGTGTTTTTTTACCCCTAAAGCGTATCTAAGCCTAGAGCTTTCAATTTGTACTTGGATTGAAGTAGGTCTGTTACGCGTACTGAGAAAGGGTTTTGAAAATATCCACTACTAGGGTGTTTTTACCCCTAAAACAAGTATCATATCTTTGTTACTTATGTATCGATTTTGATTAAAATTGGTACATTGCTGTATTTGGGCATAATTTATTTCCATAGCACTACCATTAGGGTTGTGCTAAAAAAAACTATAACACTATCTCTACTATCCCAGGTGAAACTGGAATCATCAGCTATTTAGGCCTATATATGCTTTATATTTAATATGATTGTATTATTTTCTTCTGTTTCCATTATCTCAAGACGTCCCCGAGAATGTTAAATATTCTACTTTTAATTTGATTCTCTGAGATATTTACATATTAATAAAGAAGTAGCAAATCCACAAACATTTATTATTTCACATTTTTGTATTACGTATCTTCTCTCGTTCCACCCGCCCCTTGTATTAATTGCCCTATAGGATAGTTGTATATTAATTTGAGAGGAAATTAATTACACAACCCTGGAGACTAATGAGACTATAATTATTAAACTAAATGGAAACTCTATTGACCAGACAATAACATAGAGAAACAATGCATAAGAATTAAGTGTATGAAATTATACGATTACTTTTAGGAAAACTAGTTCTGAACTTTCTTAAAGATTAATACGAATTCTATTACATGTAAAACAAAAAAAAAACAGAAACTGGAGTTCTATTTTTTGTTTTCGTTAGTTAACCTTTATATTTATTTCAATAAACATTTTTGATTCTTAATTCGCAATTACATATTATTTTTAGGCGAAAAAAACACAAAAATATAAATATTTTTGTTTCAGATCTATTAAAAATGAAGTATTTAAGCCAGGTAAAGTAAGGGGTGTGCAGTGACTTGGTTATGAAAAATGTCTACAGCTGTGATTGTCGTGTTTTTTCAAAAACATGATAATCCACTGTGGCCAACTTCATCCTTTAAAATGTTTAGTTTTAAACCCTCAATAAATTAAACCGTTTCAAAAATTAAGGGAAGTTCATAAATTTCCCCTTACACTTTAAATTTTGTGAAATTTCCTAAACATTTAGAGCAATTTATCTTACAGCACACTATATAAATTTCGAAATTTTACAACTTGAATTCCACACGTAATGGTAACAAATATTAAGAAAATTATCTTAAAAATAGATTTTTGGACATCAAGCTTCCCAAAAATATTTAATTTGATACACCACAATTATGAAGCCATACGACCGTAACGAGTGAAAACTGATTAATTTGTGCATTTATATGGAATAATTTTTAAAATATGGCTGTGTAAACAGTATAAAAGTTCCATCAGTTTGTTTGTTATTTAATGACGCAATTGAAAATGTCTATAACGCAATAATGTGAGTTGTAAGCGTGTTGAACCCTAGTCATGTCGACTATTTTCGGAATTATGAATTTCTTTCTGTTTTTACCGTCTGTCAAAACGGAATTCTATAAGTTAACAATTTCATATTGATAAGGAATCTTCCGGATTAATGTCATACTTTGGTGAATACCTGCTAATGGATTGGAGTAAAAAACGGGTTACTTATAATGTATTAACAATTATAATAAGTTGTTTTTTATGGAACTTCCAATTTTTCAAATGAAATGAACGACATTAGTGGAAATTTCAATCACTGAATGAAAACAACACACACATTTCCGCAACACTACTTTATTTTGAAAAAAGTTTTAATGGTTTAGTAGTTACTTCAGTTTTTTTAAATATGTAGGAAGCACACAAAGATTGTGCAAAATGTTTGTATACATGTAACAACTGATAATGATAACTTCGCTAACATTCAAAATATTTGATCAACTTGTGTTTAATTAAAGACAACAAACACAATTGTCTTCAAGGATAAAATAAAGCAAAAGCTTAAAGTTTCAAATAATTTAATAATATAAATGAGCTACAATTGTTTCGCCTTGCGGCATCATCGGGCCACTGATAATTTACAGGTATGGACAACTATTTAAAAATAAGTAAATAGTAAGACAATTGTCTTACCACTCGATCATCATTGTCTTATAGAAAAAGGGGGAAGCTCATCAAATTAAGACTATCACTCGAATAGTCCAATAGCTTCAGAATCAGAAAATAACAAAATTTGGTCGAGAGAGACCTGGTAGGAAAGATGAAAGAGAGGGATCTAACCAAAGTGACATGAAAGAAGATGTATATCCAGCTAAATTTCCGAAAAGCACGTACTCACTAAAGTGAGGTTATGTTCAAAATAAAAAAGGCTTGTTATGGATACAAGTAATCATTTATAGTCTTTGTAAATTTACCAAAGTACATAAACATGTGCACAATATTTGTGTCCATGTAACGACTGAAGATGGCTTCTTTGTCATCATCGCCTTATTAAAAAAAGGAAGAAAAGCGCATCAAATAAAGATCCCTAGCCCTTTGTCGTCACGGTAGGGGAAGAACAAAAGTTGATAGGAAAGATGAAAGAAAGGGATCTAATCAAAGACTACATTAAATATGGTATATATATATATATATATATATATATATATATATATATATATATTATAACAATGAAGCTGTTATATAATTATTTTGATTATAATTTATGATTTAATCTTGCCACACGTTGTGCGACAAATATAACAATTAAGCTACACCTGCTTTGCTAATTATTTTAATTTCACCTTTAATTATTTAAGCCACACGTTGGAATGCCAAATATAACATTTAAGATGTTAGATTTACTTATTTATTTTTAAAAAATCACACGTTGGTGAGCCAAATATAACAATGGAAGTTTGTTATATGTTTTTATCTTGCAACACTACTAAAAAGGAACAACTTATGATTATTACTCATAAACAACACCGTTTACCTGGATAAAACAATCTCTTTCTTTTAATTTTTTAAAAGAACAAAATTACAATAGCAATAAACATATACATGGAATTTATACTTACTTATCTAGAAAACATTTACTCTCCATTCATTCCTTAAGATTAATTTATTTATCATAGACAATTTTTTAAAATTACAAATTTACTTTATTTTAACTCTTGTTAAAATCTTCAAATTATCAGTTCCTTTTAGTTTAATATTTTTCTTTACAATTTTATTTAAGACTTTAAATTATTATTAACATTGATCATCTTTTTATTTAATCTCGGCTAGCTCAGTTCTTTACAATTAATTTAAAAAAAACAACAAAATCTTAATCTCGGGTCTTGGGTTTTTTGAATGGCTCAATCGAAAGTGAAATCAATTCTAGGTGAATTTAATAATTAACAATTAATTGGTTTTGTACTTATCAAATCTGCTGGTCCTTCTTGCTCGGTCAGTTAGCACTTTACACTCCACCTAACTTTAATTTATCCTTTTATTAAACAAAAAAAAAACACAAAACACCACACTGCTTAAACACTTTCCGTTGGTATTTAACGTTGTCTCTCTTTCCCAGATGCCGTTCCAAATAGGCCTCTTCTTCCTCGAAATCGTCCCAAATCTGTCTCTCCTTCCTTGTAGTCGTTCCAAAATTACAGCACCTGTTCTACGATGATTGGTCCCTCCTTCCTCTGGTGAATTTAAACTCCTTTTCCAAATCTGTCTTTTTATTAAAAACTCCACAAACTCCAAATCTAATTTCCTTTACTAACTCAAACTTACTTTACTTCAATTCAACTTTAATTTAAACTTATCAAAAACCTTTAAATATAACGAGACTTCCTGTCCCTTACTCGCTGAAAAGAAAAACTATTCTTTTGTACACAGCGCACTTTTGCTGTGTACGCGACCTTCCGTCGTGGCGACTCTGGTAAGACTCCTCTAACAAACTATTTTCTAATGTTCCTTCTCTAAAACACTGTTTTTCGCGCCCTGTTCGCTGATTTGTCGATTTCTACCAACTTTCTCTGCTTACGACTTTCGCAATTCCTACTGGTTGTTTTTGAATTCTGCCGTTGTGTTTTTTAAGTTTGGAGCGTCTCCGATTGGCCGACCTACTTTCTACTTGCGTTTTTCTAAAATACCGTTATAATGCTGCTTCCCCTTGATTTCTCTTTTTTTTCTAGTAAAAACTCTGCTACCCTAAGAATTCCGTTATGTACACATGTGTTGGCCTCAAGGTTCTTGAAATCTTAGTGTTATTGTAGCCTAGCACGTACAATTTTTATTACAGGCGGCATCTGCCGTTTTCTCTTCATTTGTTTCTTAACATGGTTCTATATTTATTATTTTATTCAAGTTATATTTAATTTATTTATTTTTAGATTTCATGATTGATGATTTTATTTAGTTTAATTTAATTGATATCATGATATCGTTACAGTGTCCCCAGATAAAATTAATTTCCTTTGGAATACTAAGAAATAAATTTTTATCTTAGCCCGTTCACTTATGAACTACAATTTTGTAAAAGAACCTTTTCTAACAATGCCTTTGTCCATTGCGGTTGGCCACATAACCATACAATAGACCCTTACTTCCTTTTGTCTTATTTGCAGGGAATTTCTGACCATTTGTTGTGGGTCATAAATCCCTTCACCTTCCTTGTTTACATTTTTCTATTGTTATTTTCTCCAGTATTTATTTACACTTTAGCCTAATATTACCTAACTATGATATTTTTTTAACATCCTACAATTAAATACTCCTCTTTCCTTATCTTTATTAATGTATCCTAACTTATATGTGGTATTTCCTATTTTATTCCTAATTACATATGGTCCCTCGTACAGTTCACAAAACTTATGATATCGCTTTAGGATTAATTTCGATGGTACGCATGCTCTCACCAAAACTCGTTCTCCTAATTCATACTCCGTGGGTGGGTGTTGTTCATTATACTTCCTCGCATACTTCTCTCGCTTTTCTTTTATCCTAAGATATATTTCCGCATCGCTGGTTATTGGTTCCTTTTGATTATCCGGTTTTATGAGGTATCTTGTCCAACTGCGTGTCGGTTTTCGTTTGAACTGTGCTTCTATGGGAGTTGTTTCGATGGTTTCGTGGTATGATTCGTTGATGCAAGCTTCAATGATTTCCAATATTTTTCCCCAGTCTTGATGTTTGTCCTTCAATAGAATTCGGCAAAACTGTCCCAGCTGACGCATGATTCGTTCCGCCATGTTTCCTTGTGGATTCCGTATCGCGACTACCTTCTTCCTTATTCCCAGTTCGGCTAGCCCGGCTTCCCATTTCGGTGACGTAAATTGCGTCCCGTTGTCAGATAAAATGCATTTTGGTTCCTGTACTTCCTGTATGTATTTCTTCACTTGCTTTAATGTAGTTATGGTTGTTGTATTACGGACTTTATATAATTTTGTGTACTTTGTAAAAGCGTCTATCATTACGAAAATATATTTACATCCTCCAACTGATTTTGGCAAAGGTCCATAATAATCTACACAGACTAACTCCCCTACCCCGTTTGGTACTATTGGTGATAATTCCGCGTTTCGGTGCTTAAGGTCAAATTTACATTTCTGACACCTTGGACATTTAATCAGCTCATCTCTGATGTATTTTGCGATGTGGTCTCCTGTAAAATCTTCCTTAAATATCCGGTAACATTTATTAATCCCTACATGTCCATACACTTCGTGTATCTCCTTAGCTAAAATTTTCACAAAGTTTCTAGGTATCATTAATTTCCAAATTTCATTTTCCTTCCTAAATAGTTTTCCCTGATATAATTGATAATGTTCCTGAATTTTCTGATTATTTTTATTTAAATTTTCTATAATGTTTTTGCAATTTTGATCCCCATTCTGTACCTTTTCAAAGTTTTTTAAAGTTTTTCCTATTTCTAAATTAAATCCTTTCGCTAATATCAATATCTCTATCAATCTTTCATCGCTTGTTTCCCGTATTTCCGCGTTATCTTCTGGGAATCTACTTAATGTGTCCGCTACAACGTTGTCCTTTCCTTTACAATGTTTAATGATTATATTGTACTCCTGGATGAGTAAGATCCATCTAGTCATACGGGCATTTAAAAGTCTACAATTATTCATGAATGTAATGGCCTTATTATCTGTAATTACCGTTAATCGCTTCCCTAACACATATGTTCTAAATTTCTTTAGACAGATTACTATGCTGTACAGTTCCTTCTCTGCTGTACTGTAAAATCGCTCTGCCCCTTTAAATGTACGGCTGGTGTATGCTATCACTGCGACCTCTTGATCGTCCCCAATCTGGTATAGTTGACCTCCTGCTGCGATGTCACTTGCGTCGGTTTGTAAATAAAACATTTTGTTATGGTCTGGGTGGCGTAACGTGACTACTTCCTCGAACTCTTTCTTAACCTTTTTAAAACTTTCATCTATTTCGCTGGTCCATTTGAACTTCGCTCCTTTCTTTAATAACTCTTGTAGCGGTGCTGTTACAGATGCATATTTTTTTGAAAATTTGTGATAAAAGTTGGTAAGTCCTAGAAAACCTTTTAATTGTCTCGCTGTCTTTGGTCGTGGAAAATTTCTTATAGCGGCCATCTTGTTATCCTGTGGTTTAATCCCTTGAGTAGTTAATAAAAATCCTAAATATTCTATCTCCTGCCTACAGAAATTTGATTTATTTATATTCACCGTTAAATTAGCGTTTTTTAATACCTCCAAAACTTTTTCAATTTGATTTATGTGTTCCGTCCAATTTTCTGCCAGACACAAACAATCATCAACATACAAGGTAAGAAATTGTTTTACTTCGTCGGTTAATATTGAATTTAGGCCCCTTGTTAGACTGGCTAAACTAGTACTCAACCCAAACGGCACGGTCTTGTAGCGGTAGCATAACCCTTTATGTAAGAAAGCGGTGTAATCTCTACTTTCTACATGTAGTGGTATCTGCCAAAAACTACTAGTTAAGTCGAAGCTGCTCATCCATTTAATCCTTTTCTCTATTGTTAAAAGTTCTTGTATTGGCTGCGATCCCTCATAATCCGGAACAGTTCGTGCGTTTATGATCCTTGCGTCCAAACATATCCTTACACTCCCATCCTTTTTACAGACTGGAACTATAGGGTTGATATATGGGCTGTTGCACCTTTCAATTATGCCGTATTCTAGCATTCTTTTTATTTCAAGGTCAACACTCTCTCTGAACTTCATCGCAATAGGCCAACTCCTTTGACAGTATGGGCTTTGGTCTGTTACTTTTAATTTATGCTGATATGTTTTTATTAATCCTGGTTTTTTACAAAATACATTTTTATACTTAATCAAAATTTTGCTTAATTGCTGCCTTTGTTCTTCTGAAATATGCCCTAACTCATTAATTTTACTAAAAATTTCTTCCTGACTGGTTTCATAATCTTCCTTAATCATGTGTTGGATTAGCGTTTGATTGTATTTTTCTTCCGGGTCCTCAAACATAATTTCTCCCTTTATACCATAATTATTATCTTCAGCAATGGTATTTAATTCTAACTTATTACTAATAAAATCGACGACAGCCTTATTTTTCACTAAAAAGTCTAATCCTAATATGCAATTCCTAATTAATTCTGGTACTATGATGAAATGAATGTCTATCGTGAACTGTCCTACTTTTGTCTTAATAATAATCTGTTTTTTCACATTTTTCGAACGTAAGCCTGTAGCCCCTATTACCTTTACTCCGGCAACTGGTAATTCTTCAAATTTCCCCATTATTTCTTTGTTTTCGAAATAATACCGTTCCGACAAGGAATTAAACTCGCAACCTGTATCCACTAACGCTTGTAATTTTAATTTATTAAATTCTATTTTTATTTCGGGACATTTAGTTAAATTCTTATCTATTAAACATGGGTTATCCTTGGCTTCTAAACAATCCTTTAGGTCTGTAAATAACGTATTCATTATGCTAGTATGTCGTAAATCTCCTTGTCGGTCATGGCTTACGTCCCTTTGTGAATTTCACTTTTCCTTTCTGTTTGGAATTTGTTCCTTTACAACTCGCCTGTCTTGACTTCTAGGGTCATTGCTCGCACGTGCATTGTACCCTGCCCCTCGCCATTCTTGTCGTCGGTCATTGTTTTCACGCCAATGGGTCGGTCTGTCATTCATCGGTCTACCCCAATTGTTTTGTCTGTTGTCATACTCCCTTTTATTTTCATCGGTTCTTTCCCTTTCTTGAAACCGCTCGATTTTTGCATACTCGAACTCCATTAATAATTTAATAAAATCCTGCTTCTTTTTAATTCCCCTTGTAATTACAGCTATTAACACGTTAGGGTGAAAATGTTTCCCTGTCTTATAGACTAGCTGATCTTCTGTTAAAGGTGGGCTTAACTCCGAACACTGTAGCATTAAATTCTCTACATACGAAATAGCTTCACCGCCCATTCTCCCGTGAAATTTTCCGAACTCTAGATGGTCCCTTATCTTAGCCTGAATTATTTCATTAAAATACTTTTCCCTAAATTGTTCCTCAAATTCCTTGAATTCCTTTACACTACTTCGATGCAATTCCCACCAAATCAACGCCTCGTCTTTAAGATATCTGCCGATCCAATTAATACTATTTGTTAGGGTACTTTCGCTTATTTCTTTCATAATATTAAGAAATTGTATCGGAAAACGCTCCTTCCCTGAAAAACTGATATTCCTTACTTCCGGTTCGTTAATATAGCCTTCACCTGTGTTTCGTACATTCTTAATTTTCCTATCTAAATCGACGAGCTTCTGCGCAACTTCAGCCGTCTTCTTCGCAACTTCGTCGATTTTTTCGTTGCTACTTTCGAAATTTCTTACGCATTTCTCCCCGATTTCTACGTCCTTTTCCGCGAGTTCTTCCATTCTTGCGTTCACGATCACTCCACGGTTTTCGATTTCTTTTACGCGATTCTCCGATTCCGCGCGATATCCACTTATTCGAACGCCGATTTCTTCCTCCGTCTTCTTCAGCTTTTCGTCGAAGCCCGATCGAATTTCCGCGACCGATTGTTCGATTTTTTCGACGCGGCTGTTTATCCCGTCAAAACGCTCCTCGATTTTCTTGTTTAATCTTTCTTCAACTGAGGCTACACTATGTTTTATTTCTTCCGCGTTTTTCTCGGCTTTTTTCTCAGCGTTTTTCTGGTTTTCTATCATTTGCATCATCATCGCCTGCAAACTTGCCATGTTCGCGTCTCCCGACTGTCCTTCCGTCGTTGTTGCTATGCCTACATTTCTGTCTACTGTCCCCGCCCGTGAATCTACGCCATTTTCTAATTCTGGGTTTCTATTATTGTCTAACATTCCTAATTCATTCCCTTCTTGATTAAAATTTTCGGCCTCTAACCCCCATTGATTATTAATTTCATTTTCATTAGCCATTTTTAAATCCAATACCCTTTTCCTACTTCTAGTTAGCATAAAAAACAAATCTACTTTTATTCTATAATATAACCTAACACAAATTTTCCTGCAACAATAATATCACTTATTCTACAAACAATCTTATTACTAACAATTAATGTTTCACTTTAATTGAGCCACCGCGGTTGGACGCCAAATATAACAATGAAGCTGTTATATAATTATTTTGATTATAATTTATGATTTAATCTTGCCACACGTTGTGCGACAAATATAACAATTAAGCTACACCTGCTTTGCTAATTATTTTAATTTCACCTTTAATTATTTAAGCCACACGTTGGAATTCCAAATATAACATTTAAGATGTTAGATTTACTTATTTATTTTTAAAAAATCACACGTTGGTGAGCCAAATATAACAATGGAAGTTTGTTATATGTTTTTATCTTGCAACACTACTAAAAAGGAACAACTTATGATTATTACTCATAAACAACACCGTTTACCTGGATAAAACAATCTCTTTCTTTTAATTTTTTAAAAGAACAAAATTACAATAGCAATAAACATATACATGGAATTTATACTTACTTATCTAGAAAACATTTACTCTCCATTCATTCCTTAAGATTAATTTATTTATCATAGACAATTTTTTAAAATTACAAATTTACTTTATTTTAACTCTTGTTAAAATCTTCAAATTATCAGTTCCTTTTAGTTTAATATTTTTCTTTACAATTTTATTTAAGACTTTAAATTATTATTAACATTGATCATCTTTTTATTTAATCTCGGCTAGCTCAGTTCTTTACAATTAATTTAAAAAAAACAACAAAATCTTAATCTCGGGTCTTGGGTTTTTTGAATGGCTCAATCGAAAGTGAAATCAATTCTAGGTGAATTTAATAATTAACAATTAATTGGTTTTGTACTTATCAAATCTGCTGGTCCTTCTTGCTCGGTCAGTTAGCACTTTACACTCCACCTAACTTTAATTTATCCTTTTATTAAACAAAAAAAAAACACAAAACACCACACTGCTTAAACACTTTCCGTTGGTATTTAACGTTGTCTCTCTTTCCCAGATGCCGTTCCAAATAGGCCTCTTCTTCCTCGAAATCGTCCCAAATCTGTCTCTCCTTCCTTGTAGTCGTTCCAAAATTACAGCACCTGTTCTACGATGATTGGTCCCTCCTTCCTCTGGTGAATTTAAACTCCTTTTCCAAATCTGTCTTTTTATTAAAAACTCCACAAACTCCAAATCTAATTTCCTTTACTAACTCAAACTTACTTTACTTCAATTCAACTTTAATTTAAACTTATCAAAAACCTTTAAATATAACGAGACTTCCTGTCCCTTACTCGCTGAAAAGAAAAACTATTCTTTTGTACACAGCGCACTTTTGCTGTGTACGCGACCTTCCGTCGTGGCGACTCTGGTAAGACTCCTCTAACAAACTATTTTCTAATGTTCCTTCTCTAAAACACTGTTTTTCGCGCCCTGTTCGCTGATTTGTCGATTTCTACCAACTTTCTCTGCTTACGACTTTCGCAATTCCTACTGGTTGTTTTTGAATTCTGCCGTTGTGTTTTTTAAGTTTGGAGCGTCTCCGATTGGCCGACCTACTTTCTACTTGCGTTTTTCTAAAATACCGTTATAATGCTGCTTCCCCTTGATTTCTCTTTTTTTTCTAGTAAAAACTCTGCTACCCTAAGAATTCCGTTATGTACACATGTGTTGGCCTCAAGGTTCTTGAAATCTTAGTGTTATTGTAGCCTAGCACGTACAATTTTTATTACAGGCGGCATCTGCCGTTTTCTCTTCATTTGTTTCTTAACATGGTTCTATATTTATTATTTTATTCAAGTTATATTTAATTTATTTATTTTTAGATTTCATGATTGATGATTTTATTTAGTTTAATTTAATTGATATCATGATATCGTTACAATATATAACTAGGTTCCTTCAGGATTGTCAAGCGTTTCACTGAAGTGAGAGGCTGCGAGTATATTCAAAACAAAGGGTAGTTGGTGATATTTCAGTGTATTATTTGGTGTTGAAAATTAACATAGGTGTTCATTTGAATTAAACAGTTGGGAGTTTTATAAAAAAGAACTTATACTAAAATTATTAATACATAATAAGTAACACTATTAAATTTTTTCTGTGTTTACTTTTATTTGTTGGAGCTCATACTATGAATATATTTTCAAACACTTAGGCCTATTTTAACTTTCACGCCGGTTTCTACGTAATATATTTGGTCCTTGATTCTCCATAAATCAGAAATAAATTTAACAATTTGAAATACTTGATTTGTCGCACCTGACATTGACAAATACGTAGTACCTCGCGGGTTTTAAATAACATTAATTAAAACTTGAACTAAATATTATCCAAAACTAACCTCTACACCCGGTGTAATCATATCACCTCTCATAAAAACTGCTGACAGGTCTACCTCGCTAATTACTCATTTAAAATTTCATCTAAAGTTAAGACATACTAATTGGAGTAGATCTGATTACGCATTCATTATTTGTTTGTTCCTTTTTTTACGTTTTAATTAAGTAAATGGTAACAAACTTTTAGAAATGTTTATATTAAGTGATTGAGGTACTAAGTACCCAGATTTCTGCCTACGATAGGTGGTATTTTATCTCGTCATATCTTAAGGATGTATAGAATCAGGACGAACACAATCCATGCAGTGTGTGCAATATTATAGAAATAAACAGATGCATATGTATGTGGGAATTTATTTCAAAACAACTGAACTATTATTTGTAAAAACAGATACTTTAAATTGTGAACATTACATTACTATATTTATACATAAATAAGAGGAGAAACAATAGTTTAAATCAAATTGTTGAAACCGTTAATGTCAATGACGAGTGACGTAACTCAAGTTTTTTTTTTGCTGTGATAACCTCCGTCAGAGGCCTCACCGACGTCGACCTGAAGTCTTTTGCCGCCCTAGTTCCATCCTACACACACTTAGTAATACCTGTCATCCTTATGAAGGAACAGATGCTACCTATAGGGTTCTCTAAGATGGTTTCCATCTCCTTCCCCGGAGGGCCTAGAGAGTATAGCCTGGCTCGTCCTAACGCCTCACACTCTAAGAATGTGTTCTGCGGACTCTTCAGCCAAACCAAATTCCCTGCAAATATTTTCTGCAGCAATCCCTATCCGATGTAGGTGTTTTCTGAGGTGACAGTGGCTCGTTAAAAGCCCAACCACCCAACTCATGTTATCCCTTCTAAGAGAGATGCGTTTTTCAGCATGTTTCTTGCTTGGTCTATGTAACCTCTTTGCAAGTCTACTTGTTGTTGAATTTGTCCAGGCCTTATTCAACCCCTCCTGTATCCAATGTATCAACCGCTGCTCTGGTATGTCCATAGGAGATCCCGAACACCGGCTTCGGGCCCACGAAAGGGGATTCTGAACCTACCAGGCTAATTCATCTGCTCTCTCATTTCCATCGATACCTGAATGGCCAGGAACCCAGCCCACAGTGACCGTGTTCACCTGACTAAGCTTTATCAATGATGAGATGCAGTCCCATACCAACTTCGACTTTACTCTAGTCGTGTTTAGTGCCTTAATTGCAGCTTGACTGTCCGTGAAGATCAGAATGTTCTTACCTTTGTAGGTAAGAATGCATTCTTAGATTCTCCTCGATGCATTCGGAGATTGTACCTACTTCTGCTTGAAAAACAGTAGCATGCTTGCCTAGGCAAAGTACGGTGGAGCTCTCTGAGTTAATCCCATTTATACCACCCCCGTACCCATCTCCGTTTTCGAGCCATCTGGAAACCAGACTATATCCTGCTCGTTGTATAACCTCTTTCCAGACTCCCATTCTTCCCTAGTGAAGATTTTCGTCTTGAATGGCTTATCTAATGAAACATTAGGTATCATGTGATCTGAGGGCATGTCTAACACTTCCTTGATAACTCAAGTTTACAGAGCGTGCTCTTTTTCACTCCATTTAAACATGAAGCCTCAAAGGTTTCTCAGTTTCGAGCCCAGTTAATGGCGTTGCGTTATTCCATGTTTTAACTACCCGGCTTAACGTAAAGGCGCTGAGGAACAAGTTAAGCGAAAAAACAAAAATAATTAATTAATTACATTTTGAACCTTAAAAGGGTTCACTTAAAATAAGTACGAGCATGGCAATCTTGAAGGACCCTATCTGAATCCAGACTTTTAGCTTGTAGTCCTTCTTTTAATCTTCCCTATAAGGTCTCAGTTGATTAAATTAAATTAAATTATTGGAATATGATTTTATTTAGTTTTAATTGATACCACACATATAATATTTCGAAAATAATTTTTTTCTACTCTATAGTTTTTCCCTTTCAACTATCCCAAGGTATTTTTTTTCTGCTATATTTTTTATATGTGGGACAATATAAAGAATATAAATTCAGTTTTACATATATAGGATTTATTGCCTTGTAAGTTAAACTTACAGACATACAGACATGCGGGAAATTTTAAGGTCCCTTGGTTTTTACCTACGTACCCTAATAAAGAGAAACCAATGTAAATGTAATACGTATTTTAATTGCTATATTTGTCTCACATCTCACAAAAAAAAATGGTTTTCATACTTATACGCTACGCATTTCTCATTTTATAGTTAAATCAAAACGTATTATAACGATATCGCGTTATCAAATAAATAATAAAATAAAGGATAACAACGATCTCTATAAAAAATGAGTAATTACATGTAATTTATGATATAAAGGGGAAACTAAATTAAATAATAGAAAAATAATGAACAACTAGTATCATCTGGTAACAGAAAATATTATTTTAACAAAAAAATATTTCAAAAGGACATCTGTGCACAACAAATTAGGAGAGAAAGCGTGCAAAGAGAAAAGAAGCCGTTTCGCTAACCTTGTAGTGAACACGTGTTAACGTTAAACAATTTGTAACGGTATCTAAAGGGAGATTTTATGTCACGCAGCTGGATGTATAAAAAAAAAGAGAAATCTACAGGGAGAGAGACCTGATGGGACACGCTAGAAAGCATAACGGTACTTCTAAAAAACATGAGAAACCGACAAAAGGAATTAGGTCGGCCAATCGGAAAACAGCCACATGGTGAAAGCAAACGAATTTAAAAAAATACAGCCACTAGGAAAAAAGAACAACATCTGGGGAGAAATCGAGAATTCAGCGAGCGAATCGGAGGAGTGAAAGCGAAGGAAAGTTTGGGAAGAAGGGAGAGGTTTTTGGCATCAAAAATTTGAAGAGGAGTCTAAAATCTAGAGTGGTGAGAGGAGGTCTTAGGGACAGAGAGCATTCTGTGGGACAGAAAAAGGGAGTTAGATTGACCACGAGACTAGGGTTCTCTGTGTCAATACGTCGAGAAAATTAATTAGTTGAATCAAAGTTGAAAAGAGAGTTAGTAGTTTTTAGTCAAAAGTTTGTTGAGATTTTGGAGCAGATTAAAATATTTTGGAAGAATTGTTCGAGAGAAGAGTCGGAAGAACTAATTCATCGCCAGTGGAGACTTGAGGAGGATCATCAACCGAATTCCAGGATTAAGTTGTTGGAGATAGTGTGTGGAGTGTTTTGTTTTTTTATATATCTAAATCAAATTTAAAGCCATCGTTGGGTTGTGTGTGGAAAGTGTCTCGTCGATCAAAATTGGAAAGCAGTACCAACGATAAGTACAATTTAAAATTCTTGTTCACTTTAAAATTATAAAATTATTTTTCTAAAATAATTCACTTTAATTGAGCCATAAAAGAACCTAACGACCCTAAAAAGAGATAAGAGAATTAATTAAATAAATTAATAACTAACAAATTGAATAAAGATTATAATAAAGTTTAATTTTGTAAAGGAAATAATTGTTTGTGTATAAAAAAAATAAAAGTAATTCAAATTACAGATTAATTTCATTAAAAATTAACGCCAATTGTGGAAACTTGATGTTTTTTTTTAGTAATAAAGTCTAGCATAAGGAAAGACAATTAGTTAAGATAAATTTGTATATTACATAACATTAAGGAATGCTTGTGGAATGAATGAAGAAATTTTAGACACTAATGGAATAGATGTACGTTTTTATGATTCTTTGACATGTTGCTTAAATAAATTAAGGTTTGTTTTTAAGTAATACGTTGTGTCAGGTGTGTTATTTATATTTCCACATTTTGCAAGTTTAGGAACAACTAAACATATAGCAGGTAATTAAAATAATATTCAATTATTAATATCTAATAATAATTATTATTCAAAATATTCAAAATAAATAAATTAACTTAAATAAACATATATATAACGTCAAAAATGTTATAGTATTCGTCATACAAAAAACTATAATATTTTATTTCGCACTGGAATTTAATTTCAAATACTATTTTTTTTTTCAAATTTTTAATTCGCACCATGTTCAAGTTAGAGGTGGGGGGAGGGCAATGCCCTAATTTATCCAATGTTATTTTTTGTTACCGTTATATTCCTATATCACGTTATATTTTTCCTATATGTGGTACAATACAAGTAATATAAATGCAAAGTTTGAAATATATAGGATGTATCGTCTTGTCTGTGTAGACTGGTTGCGACTTACAGACAGTTACGCAAGTGAAATTATAAAGGTTTTAGCTACGGACAATAAAAAGTAAAATAATTTGATAACAGTTTAAAATCAAAAAGCAGTTTGTAGGTTCTTGTTTATCTTTGCATTATATTTGTCCACCGTCAAATCTTTAAGTATGAATAATTGAATATTTATTTGTAATAAATTATGTAAAATTATAAACAGCTACAGAATAGATGAACTATTGAACTGTGTTTGTTCTCAACTTCACAGAACGGATACTAAACTTGTATAGAGAGCCTGCATGTACTGAAAACGTACACAATAATTAGTTCAGCACAACTGAATGGGTTTCAGTTATGCAACACTATATTCCGAACATGTTATTCAACGCTGATAACTCCATTCTCTTTATAAGTCCTTTACTATGGACATTCCTGTTCAGTTTGAATGGAATGCATAGAAGGATAAATTTACCACTAGGCTTAGATGATTGAAATATTCTGGTAAAGAGAAATATTACAAGTATAATTATGAAAACTTAACGAAACAAGTTGATTGGATTATCATCGTTCTTACTCAGCTCTGTATGCAAACTAATCCATGATGTTAATGACTATTGTAATAAACCTAAAGTAAAACCTCTATTTGCTGAGGTAGAATCGATAACTCGCTTCCAAAATTATCTTAGAAAGTCTGTGGTAAAAAATTTAATTTAAACATAAGATTAAAGATAACTTACTTTAAAGATTTTATGTTGGTATTGTTGCAAGGAGAATTAAACATTTAAAACTTAACTTAGTAAGTTGTAAATTAAATTCCACAAAACTAATATTTTTAAAGATCCCAATTTTGAAATTTAACACTTGGATTGATAATGAATATTATAAATGAACAGAATATTACAATGAAAATCTGTTTTGGCTATTACGAAACTTAGACTGCACTACAGAAAAATAACACATTGGTAACCTAAATAATTACACCTTTTATATATTTATAACTTATAAGCTCAAAAAAATACTAGAATACTGTACGTTTCTGTTATTTGTTTTACGTATCGTTTTCGTAATTGAAGTATAAGTACTGATATAAGTATAAGTATAAGTATAAGTAAGTATAAGTATAAGTATAAGTATAAGTATAAGTATAAGTATAAGTATAAGTATAAGTATAAGTATGAGTATAAGTATAAGTATAAGTATAAGTATAAGTATAAGTATAAGTATAAGTATAAGTATAAGTATAAGTATAAGTATAAGTATAAGTATAAGTATAAGTATAAGTATAAGTATAAGTATAAGTATATGTATATGTATAAGTATAAGTATAAGTATAAGTATAAGTATAAGTATAAGTATAA